>JAYGXS010000004.1:46096063-46110138 GCA_036362985.1 Ligula intestinalis | reverse complement strand
ATAAAAGGCCTACACGAAAGGCAAGCAACAGTTATAGGACGCAGGGACCAATCAACCGTTATGAGGGGAGGGAGAAGAGGTCGGGAGGGAGGGAGGGGGGAGAGGGAACAGTCAACCGATAGTGTCGGCATTCCGGAGATGCCTGTGCAGCGCGATTTACGCTGGCACCAGATCGATAAATTGATTGACTGAGTTCTCATCTGAGGCCCAGGCTTCAATAAATTCGCGGCCGGTTTTGTTGCAAGCGTGTGCGATTACCCTCGTCGCTGCAAAATTAAACTCGTGACCACTCTCGTAGGTATGGGCGACCACTTGCGATGATGCTTCACGCAGTCGTACTGCTTGCTTATGTTCGCGTATGCGCGAACCTAGCATACGCCCTGTCTTTCTTGTGTAGTTTCGGGGACAATTTTTACATGGTGTGCGATACACGACGCCTGACTGCTCACTGGGATTTAAGCGGTCCTTGATTCGCATAATTCGGCTGCGCATGGCAGCCTTGGGACGGTGTGCAATTCCGACGCATATTCCCCGCAGAAATGCGAAAGCTTTCATAAGCCGATGCCTGCATGCTCGCCTTCCGAGGACCCAAACAGGACCAACCCGTATGATATGGCATGTGCTGCCATACATCAAGGATGCATCGGAAGCGACCGAACGTATTGCTGCGGGACTAGGTATCGGAATTTCACACTGCCCAAGGCTACCACGCGCAGCCGAATTATGCGAATCGAGGACCGCTTAAATCCCAATGTGCATTTTGGCGTCATGCACCGCATATCATGTCAAAAATTTCCCCGAAACTACGCAGGGCAAACAGAGCATATTCTTGGTTCGCGCATAGACGAATATAAGCGAGCAGTACGACTTGTGGATGCAGCATTACCAGTGGCCTCCACTTGCCGGTCGATGTTTAGCGCGCACAAGCAAAAAACTCTAGAAGCTACAATACTCAATACCGCAAAGAGTCACCGACGGCTACGCGACAGCCAACTGCTTCAGAATTTTGCCAGAATAGGTCCAAAAATCAGTCCCCTGCTGATGGTGCCCTGGTTCGTAACCTTTCACCACGTCCTCTCACTCAACAACAGTTGGCAGTCTTATCCTACGACACTAAGTTCAACACGAGGGATGCTCGCCCCGTAGACTTTGTCGCATCTTTCGAATCGGTGCTCCAGAAGTGCGAAGCGAACGAAGAGAGTAAGAACGCCATGCGACAGCAAGCGTCAACCCTCCTCCTCCAGCACAAACCTTTGGCGACGATCTCCGAGACAGAAGTCCGAGAATTTATGCGAATCCGAAAGATGAGGGATATCGTCACCTTGCCAGCCGACAAGGGACGCTCGACGGTTGTCATGGATAAGACTGAGTACACGGCGAAGCTACAAGGTCTGTTGGAGGAAATATACGCCTACCAGTTTTCGGGAGCGGGAGAGTTCAAGAAACATGTTAACAGCGTTCACAGGGCGATTGACAAGCTGAAGAAGTCCGGGGCCCTCAACAGCGGAGAAGCACTGACCGCAAAAGCCACAGACGCCGCGATGGCGCGTTTCTACGGTCTGCCAAAAGTGCATAAGCCTGGAGTGCCCCTTTGCATCATCATCTCCTTGCGTGGTACTCCGACGTTTGGACTATCGAAGTGGCTCTACAAGCGGTTCCGCTTCCTCACCAAGGATTCCGAATCTACAGTTAAGTCGGCTGAACAGTTTACGTGGAACAGAAGGCACCTAGAAATAGATTCAGATGAGATGATGGTATCGTTTGACGTGGTGTCTCTATTCACCTCTATTCCAACTGGCCTCGCCGTAAGCACTATTGATGCACTTCTCGCCGAAAAGTATGAGGATGAGGACCAGCAACTTAAACGACAACACGTCACTGAGTTGTTGGAATTGTGCCTCAGAACTTTCTTCAGCTTCAACAACCAGGTTTATGAACAGACGAAGGGAACACCGATGGGCTCCCCCCTGGCGGGACTAATTGCCGAGGCAGTCCTGCAGAGGCTAGAACGACAAGTCTTCCGGGCTTACTGTCCGAAATTCTGGACCAGATACGTCGACGACACCTTTGTCGCAATCAAAAGGAATGACGTTCAGAGCTTTAAGACCTTACTGAATTCTATATTCCCTGACATCCAATTTACGATGGAAGAGGAAGATAATGACCGGTTGCCTTTCCTGGAGGTGCATGTCAAGTGGACTTCTGAGGGGAGGATAAAAACTACGGTCTATCGGAAGGCAACGAACACCAAACGCATCCTGCAATTCCAAAGTAACCACCCAATCGGTCGCAAACGCAGTTGCGTTAGATCTCTATTCCAACGCGGCGATGAGGACGGGAAAAAGGCGGAGGCGAAATACCTCAATTCCCTGTTCATATCTAACGGTTATCCACGATCCTTCATACGTGAGTGCCGAGGAAGGCCCAGACAAAGTCGACCAGACGACGAAAAACCAAAGTTTTGGCTAGCGATCCCCTACGTGAAAAATGTTTCGGAGGCGACAGCTCGACTCCTGAACCCTTTCGGAATTGGGGTGGCCCACAAACCCGATTCAACCATCCGGCAGCAGATAATGAGACCCAAGGACCCGCTTCCGGCAACGGAACAATCTGCAGTGATCTACAGCATACCATGCCAAAATTGCAGTGCAAGGTACGTTGGTGAAACGGGTAAACGCCTCTGCACAAGACTGCATGAACATCAACTTGCAGTAGATCGCGAGGATAATCTGTCACTGGTATACGGCCACATGGACCAGGAGAAGCATAAGTTCGCTTTCGAAAACGCCAAAGTCATCGGCCGCTCCAACGACAAGATGACCAGATTGGTGCTTGAAAGTTGGGCATCCGTGAGCACAATCAACACAAATATTGATTTAACTCCAGCCTATCAGGCCCTCCGGACAAGACTCCAATCAGCCCCGACGAGGCCGCCACCGGCGCTAGCGAGTGACTTGCAACTTCGTCAACAGTGGTCACCGACGCGGCAGGGGAGGAGAACTAATCGCGACTCAAACGGCCGACATTAGTAATCAATCCACCGACGAGCCCAATTATGTGAGCCAGGTCCACGCTTTGAATTCCAACCGGTCCAGCCACCCGAGTATGGAAGGAGAGCCGAAAGTAGCCGGCCAAGTGCATACAATACGCACACAGACCTGATGGTGACAACAACAGACAGACAAGCGACGGGGGGTGTAGGAGGACGGGCAGAGAGGGCTCTTCGCCGCGCACACGACTGGGATGACTCACCTACCCACCGATGAACACCGAAACCGGAGCTAGGGCTGATCCGCGCATCCGGCTCAGAAGGGAGGTCGGGCGGTGGTCACACTACCGGTCCGGTTAGCGTAGACGCATTAATGACATACGGACAGGCAACGGATGACACACACGGGCGGCAGCCACCCACAATGGAGGTGCCGCAGCCAATCCACGGACAGCACGAAGTTCAGCGCTCGTGCGTCAGCCATCGCTACAACACCAGATGGGCTGAGCGGCATTCCAACTCTCGGCAAGCAGGAAAACACAACCCACCACTCTAATGATGAAAAATAGTGTATTTCCGAAACGTCAGCACAAATACAGTGTGGTCCAAGACAGCGCCTTGTTTTCTTCTTCGCCTTCTTTGTGGGATGATGATCGGGATATATATATATATATATATATATATATATATATATATATATATATATTAACATGACTAAAGATACGAGGTCCAGATAAATTATCCCGCTCCCCATCCCCCAAAGAAGATGAAGAAGAAAAGGTGCCTTCATGGACCACACTGTATTGGTGCTGACGTTTCGAAAACACGCTTGTTTCTATCATCAGAGTGATACGGTGATTGTTCCTGCTTGCCTTGATTTGGTTTGTCTTGCTGACTGTCTCGTATGATAGGGGTGTGTTACGTACGCACCCTGGTCGTCCTGCTGGTCGTTGATTGGTTTTGGCCCAATGCGCCGACCCTGGTCATTCTGTTGGTCCTGGATTGGCCTCTGCCTCTCCGTGGGCGACTGCAGACGACCTCGTGTGACCCCCGTCACTCGCTCGGCTGTTGTAGTCCCCGGTGGATCTGTCTGCACATCGCGCGCGCGCGAGGGGCAACTGCAACCGGAGTGGTGGCGGCCTCACGTGTCTCCCATCGGCTGCACGGCTGTTGTAGTCATCGGTGGATCTGTCCGCCCATCGCGCGCGCTCAGCGGGCGTCTGCCATCGGTCTGCTGACAGTCACGTGCGTCCCACATCCCTTGCACGACTGATGTGATCACCACTGGGTCTGCATGCCACTCATGTGCGTCAGGGTGGCTGCTGCGAGATCTCCCCTCATAGTCTGGTGGATAGTTTCGTTCTGGCCTGCCATGATAAGCCCGTTCGCTCGTTTGGGCTCGCCAGTGGGTTGATGATTCATGCCGATCGTGCGAACTGCGGTTAACTCTTGCCCCCTGCTGCAGTCGTGGCTGCCATTGATGAAGCTGTAAATCGCTCATTGGCGTGGTGGGCCTCGGCTGGATCGATTGAAGTCTGGTACGCAGGGCCTGATAGGCTGGATTTAAGTCAATATTTCTATTGATTGTGTCTACGGAGGACCAACTTTCGAGCACCAGTCTGGCCATTTTGTCGTTGGATCGGCCGATGACTTCGGCGTTTTCGAAAGCGAATTTGTGCTTCTCCCGTTTCATGTGGCCATATACCAGTGACAGTCTGTCCTCGCGGTCGACTGCCAGCTGGTGCTCGTGTAGTCTTGTACAGAGGCGTTTTAACGTTTTACCAATATACCTTGCACTGCAATTTTGGCAAGGTATGCTGTAGACCACTGCTGATTGTTCCGTTGTCGGCAGCGGGTCTTTGGGTCGCATTATCTGCTGTCGAATAGTCGAATCCGGTTTGTGGGCAATCCCAATTCCAAAAGGATTCAGGATTCGAGCTGTCGCTTCTGAAACATTCCTTACATAGGGGATCGCGAGCCAAAACTTCGGTTTTTTGTCGTTCGGCCGCTGTCGGGTGGGTTTTCGTCGGCAGTTACGCAGGAAGGACCGTGGATAACCATTGGCTGAGAACAGGGAGTGTAAATATTTTGCCTCCTCCTTTCTCCCGTCCTCATCGCTACAGTGTGTTTGAACCCGTTGAAATAGAGCTCTGACACAACTGCGTTTGTGACCAATGGGGTGGTTACTTCCGAATTGTAGGATGCGTCTGGTGTTTGTTGACTTGCGGTATACCGTAGTTCGTATCCTTCCCTCGGAAGTCCTCGTAACTTGCACATCCAAGAAGGGCAACTGGTTGTTGCTTTCTTCTTCCATCGTAAACTGAATATCGGGGAATATCGAGTTCAGTTAGGTCTTGAAGTCCTGAACGTCCTTCTTTTTGATTACGACAAATGTGTCGTCGACGTACCTTGCCCAGAATTTTGGACAGTGCGATCGGAAGACCAGTCGCTCGAGCCTCTGCAGGACCGCCTCGGCAATTAACCCAGACAGAGGGGAGCCCATTGGTGTCCCCTTCTTTTGCTCGTTAACTCGATCGTTGAAGGCGAAAAATGTCCTGAGGCATAATTCCAAGATTTCTGTGACGTGCTTCCGTTTGAGTTGTTGTTCATCTTCCTCGTACTTTTCCTGAAGAAGTTCATCGATAGTGCTGACGGCGAGACCGGTTGGAATGGAGGTGAATAATGACACGACATCAAACGACACCATTACCTCGTCTGCATCTATTTCTAGATGTTTAATGTTCCTCAGAAATTCTTCAGCCGACTTCACTGTGTATTCGGAGCCTTCGGTGAGGAAGCGAAACCGCTGGTAGAGCCATTTCGATAGTCCAAATGTCGGGGTGCCACGTAAGGAGACAATGGGGCGAAGGGGCACACCCGGCTTATGCAATTTTGGCAGACCGTAGAAACGTGCCATCGCGGCATCTGTGGCTTTTGGGGTCAGTGCATCCTTTCTTTTGAGGGCTCCTGCCTTCTTCAGCTTGTCAATCGCCCGGTTGACGACGTTCACATGCTTTTTGAACTCTCCAGCTTCCGAAAGCTGGTAGGCATCTTCGTCCCCCAGCAGACTTTGTAGCTTTGCCGTGTACTCGGTCTTATCCATGCCCACTGTCGAGCATCCCTTGTCGGCTGGCAGGGTGACGATATCTTTCATCTTTCGGATTCGCATAAGCTCTCGGCTTTCTGCTTCGGAAATAGTCGTCTGAGGTTTGTGGTGAAGGAGAAGAGTTGACACCTGTTGCCGCATGGCGTTTTTACTCTCTTCGTTTGCTTCACACTTCTGAAGAGCCGACTCGAATGATGCGATAAAGTCCACTGGTCGAGCATCTCTCGTGTTTAACTTAGTATCATAGGATAAAACGGCCAGCTGCTGTTGCGTGAGAGGCCGAGATGAGAGGTTGTGGACCAGAGTACCATCAGTAGAGGACCGACTTGGTGGACTTATTTTTGCGAACTTTTGAAGCAGTTGGCTGTCACGTAGCCGGCGGTGACACTGCGTGTTGTTGGTTATCGTCGCTTCTAGGGTTGTCAGCTCCAGTGCAGTAATAATGGACCGGCAAGTAGTGGAGAGCTGTTGTATCTCTCGTTGGTATTTATGGATACGAGAGTGGCAGTCTTGTATCAAGACCCTGATCATCTTCTTCTTGAATTCAGCCATTGTTCGTTGGCAGAGGTCAGTTTTAACCGGCACATTGGGCCAAACCCAATCAACGACCAGCAGGACGACCAGGGTGCGCACGTAACACACCCCTATCATACGAGACAGTCAGCAAGACAAACCAAATCAAGGCAAGCAGGAACAATCACCTTATCACTCTGATGATGGAAACAAGCGTGTTTTCGAAACGTCAGCACCAATACAGTGTGGTCCATGAAGGCGCCTTTTCTTCTTCATCTTCTTTGGGGGATGGGGAGCGGGATATATATATATATATATAGCAGTAAGTGGGGTATGAAAGCATCTGGGGGTAACTTGATACAGAACTGTTTTGGGCTTATTAGCCTTCATCCGCACATGAAGTTTGTTTAGTTCGGAAGCCTATTCGATCGGTGTTCGCACATTTCTGAGTGAATATATATATGTATATTTTTATTATGCCAGTTTACAGGCGATTGAAAGAGTTGGTAGAGCACCTTTTGTGTGCCTCCAAAACCTCGAAGACAGGAAAAAACCTAAAACAAACTCCATATTTTGCAGCCAGTGTTGGTTTTAATTCCATTTTGTGTTTTATCAATACTGGGCAAGATAGGGAGCTTGTTTTAAGTGAAAAAACCTGGTTTCGAAGGCACGATACAAACGGTTTATGTGTACAGTTGTAAACTGAGTTGATACTTCAGCAGGAGAAAATTTGCATATCGTTAAGGGATATTAGTTCGGGACGGGGTGGGTTGGCACAAGAACACACTGTTCTTAGACTTCCTTGAATGTTTGTCGGCAAAAGTTGCGCGCTACCGACTGAAGGGTTAGCAGCATTATCTTCAGCACGAGGCCTGGTAGGGTTCAAAGACCACGAACGCCATCAGAGTGAAAGAGAGATTCCACCGAGTGAGCACCCAAAATTCGTGAAAGTTGTCCAGAATGAAGAAAAAAAGAGATAGCCCTCTTAAACATAGGATAGCTTTGCTGGGTTTTAATAATCCTGGGCAGCTTATTCCAGATTGATATGGTGTTTACTGAAAATAATTGCCCGTACTTAACTGTGCGTGCTGTAGACCCGTGCTATAGGAAAGAGAGTTTGACCCTATTGAAAGAGAGTTTGACCCTACAGAAAGAGAATTTGACCCTACAGAAAGAGAGTTCGACCCTACAAGATCACAGTCGATATTTCCCCTTGCTCCTCTTAGGACATTTCTACATCGATATTCCCCATCAATTACGATCTAGGATATTGCGGCTGCAACCGTTCGTAAACAATTTTTTTTCTACACTGCTGGAATTAATTTTCTTGCGTGGACGATCTTTTGAAGTCGGAATTTAAGAAGATTTTGTTTTTCAACCAATTTTACCGAGACGCAACCTCTTCAAACCAACAAATTCGCGGCCTAGTAAAAGAAATCGTCAAGATCAGAATATTCTCGAGACCTTCAAAGGCTGAGTCATTTCCCAATATTGAATCCACTTTTTCAAATAAATTTAAAGTGCTTATTTAAAAAATAGCTACAGTATTTGTTAAGTTCCCTCTGATTATTTGTCGTAAGTCATAATCTGAAAATCATATCAACTGTTTTTTTCTAAACGTAATAACTAATACAGTCTGTTAAGCAATTTTATGAGATTTTAACAACCAGCTGCGGTAAATCATATAGGCTGAATTTTTCTCAATCGTCTCACATTTAAAGTAGATTTCCATCAAAATTATGAGAACGAAAATTATAGCTCATCGTAAGGTATCTGCTCCCAGACCCAAGCGGTGCCTGACCACGCCTATTAGTCAATGCCTTGATGTCAACATGCAGCCCATTGTCAAGGCTAAGTAAATTGATTTATCTGCATTACAGAACTGTAATGACTTCATGATGAAGTTTGGTTCTGTTTTGTCAATACTACGCAATCTGTTTGATGGTAAGTTATAAGATGTGCCCTCACAAGATTGTAAAAGGCTAGACTTCCTCATCCATCTTATAACCACGGAAGCTTTTGATAGACAAAAGCGAAGCTTTATCTTTATACTAAAAATGCCTCCATATTAAGTCACCCTTTGGATATTGCAAAAGATTTTCTATGTTCAGGTGGTTTCAACTACAAAATTGCAGAAACCAAACGCCTCCAATCGCGTAGCACAAACCCGCCCATCCTAGTTAAATTGTTTTCACCGATCAAGGTGGACTCAATCTTTGCTCAACGAGGTCACATTTCCCGATATTTAGAAATGATTAAAAGTTTCCTCTGTCGAGATCTTACACCAATGGAGCGAAGAAATGTGGCTCTCCAGTCCAATAGACCAATGACTTCTCAGCGTACTATTCCTAAATCTGTTCGTAGTCCCGATAGGGTAAATGCACTCACTAATCCTCCCCCCCCCGCATACCTGGCCATACACCCACTTACGTCAGTGCACCCGTTATCCCTGCCTCCCAGACGTCTATTCATAGTCCCATAACCGTCAGTACACCTGCTATCCCTACCTTCCGAATGTCTAGTCATAGGCCCATAAACATCAGTGCACCAGTTAGCCCATCCCTCTTGATGTCGGGACCGTCAAGGCCCACCGCTCCATCATCTACTACTATTAAAACTACTCTAAATACATTCTCTGTCCAACGATCGATAAATTCCTCTGCCTCTAACTCGGCAACAAGTTCATCAAGAATGTCGCCAACACCATCGAAAGCGTTTAGGCAGAGCGCTTCCCCACCACAACCTAGCTCCTCTTTTGACCGTGGGAGTCATATTATTGCCCCGTATAATGCGTTATTGAACACGTTGGGCCCGAACCACGAAAAATTTAATTTGCACGGCAGTAACCCAAACTGGTATAGTTTTAAATCTAATCAGAGTTGCCGTACAGGACATTCACTGATTAAAACCACTTGTCTTTACGCGAGCGGCCTCAACACTAATTTATGTCACCGTTCCCCCTATCAGTTCCTCTACCCATACTCTACCACCCAAACCTGCAAACTTCTACATGCCTTCTCGCCTCCCCCCATTCCTCCCAAACGCCCCAGAAGCTCATTTTGGTTTATCCTCTCCTCATTTTTCCCTGCCAGAAAGCGAGGCCCCTAGGTATCTCAGACCTTATTAGCCATCCATTATTGGCTACCTGTATGCTAACAGCTCCATACCCGTCAGTACTTATTCCACAAATAATAATGGCCTACAGTTTGCCTACCCACCTTCAAATTCTTTTTTACGAATAACAATAGCCATAGTTCTGTAACTCGAAACAAACTAGATGTCATAGTGCTTAATGCCAGGTCCGTTATAAATAAAATGGCTCAACTTCGAGCTATCGCTTTCGAGATGATGCCCGATGTTATATGCATAATAGAATATTGGACCCATCCAATCATTTCTGCCTCCTCCCTTATAATAGACGAGTATGATTTCTATCGTCACGATCGCATTAATAAGCGTGGTGGTGGTTGTCTTCTCTATATTAGAACGTCATTTAGGCACCTTCCGTTTTATCTAACTAGCACGTCCTTCTCTGGAAATTACTTTTTCGCTTCTATTATCCTGTCGCCCCGGCAAAGGGCGATTATCGGATGTGTATATAATCCTCCTAACTCTTCATCTGAAGAAGATGCAAATTTGTGTGAAATATTCAAGTTTAATTCAGAATCCACTTTTGAAGTTAAAATAATTGCTGGAGATTTTAATTTTCCTGAAATCGACTGGCTTTCAAACTATTGTCCACTTAGATTTCAGCCTGTCCTAGATACCATTAATTTTTCTAACTGTTCTCAACTGGTTAGTTCCCCAACAAGACAGAATCATATCCTAGATCTGATTTTCACAAATGGTATTGCCCCTCTCTTCGTTGATGTTAAGCAGGACATCTTCCAAAGTGATCGCACATTAATTTACTGTTGCCTTCCGCTTCCTTCTACGGAAAAGGCTAGTACTAGTCATACCTACCATGCGTATGACCTCGCAGATATTAGCTCAATCAACAATTTTCTTGACTCATTTGATTGGCAGAGCCTCTCCTCCATTAACGAAGCTGCATATCTTTCTGAACTCATGTCGGTCGTTTCTAATAAAATGCTGGAATTTTTGCCCACTAAAATTGCGAAACCTTGCATACCAGAATCGACTGTCCCTCATTTTTTTTTGCCCAGACTAAAGAACTTGAGGAGGCAGCTGAAAGACAGATCTACTATTTCGCTGTCTGTGCATCTAAGGATCGCAGAGATCTTCGAATTAGCGTCAAAGATTCGTCTTGCACGTGACCAGCACAGGGAATCTTGCGCCCTGAGCGAGTCAAACCCTGCAAAATCGGTTGCACAACTGTTTCGTCCTAGGTCCTCCGAAAAACGGGGAATTGAAATACCCCCATTGCTTAATGAAAATAAAACATTTGTACTAGATGAGTCTGATAAGGCTGAATTATTCAATGCTTTCTTTGCGAAGCATTTTATGACAGAATCCGAACCGGTCCCGTCGTTTCTACCATACTCAGACAATACTCTTGGGAACATTGATTTCTCCATAGAATTAATTCATAAGCAGATAATTTGTCTAAAAAACTCGCACTCTTCGGGAACTGATGGTATCCCCAAATCAGTTATCAAAAGAGTGTCGACCTTTCCCAAATTACTTAGCCATATATTTTCAGTCTATCTTTTAAATGGTTACTTTCCTGTCACTTGGAAAACATCCATTATTCTTCCAGTCTTTAAATCAGGATCTCGTTCAGACATAAATAACTACCGCGGTGTTCATAAACCCCGGCCCTAGCTAAACTTCTGGAGAAGATAATTTTTAATCAAATTCTCGATTTTTGCCTAAAAAATAAGCTTTTAAGTGACTTGCAGCATGGTTTTCTACCCGGAAGATCCTGCGAGACGTGTCACTTAGCTTTTCTTAATCACGTCACTTCCCTCCGTTACGAGCACCAATCCGTGGTTGTTATCTACTTTGACCTGAGCAAAGCCTTCGACAAGGTACCGCAATCTCATTTATGCAGATGACCTCAAATGCATATACTCATTTTCTAAGGACACGGCATATATATGCGTTGATAAAATAAATGCAGACCTACTTACACTCTCACGTTGGAGTGCTACCTGGCAGATGGAATTCTCTCGATCCAAGTGTAGTTTCATGTGTTTCGGTCCCGCCAAGCTTCCTCGTCCCCTAGTCTTTCAAAATACTCCACTTTTAGAAAGATCCACTATAAAAGACTTAGGTCTAAGCTACACAAATAAACTAGCATTTTTGCCTCATGCGGATCGAATATCTGCGAAGGCTGCACAGATATGTGGTTTTATATCACACAATTTCTTCCTGCTGGAAATAAAGTTAAAACTTTATCGCATTTCTTTGGGTCAGAAGACTCGAAGCGGGCCTCTGTTTCCTCTTTCGCGTTAACTTTACCCCTAACCTTCCACGAATCAACGCTCTCATTCCCGCAGATAGACCTTTTGCCACTCGTAATTCCTCCAGGATTATTGCACCCCACTTAAGCTCCACTTCGAACCATTCTCACCTCTTTGCCTCCAAATATGCCTTCCTCTGGAATAACATTCCCCTCGAAATTAGGTTGTCGTCTAACTTAGCAGTTTTTACAGTCAAATTACGTAAACACTTAACTTCGGAAGATATAAAGTCCTTGTTATCCGTCTCCTTCCCAAACACAACTTTTGGACTTTGAAAAGGGTCCCCCTGGTATCTGAGGTGGTTATGTTTAGATCAAATGTTTTCCATAAATGTCGATTTCTTCCTCCTTTGAGTGATATTAGCAACGATTTTTCGTCCACTTCTCTGTCCAGTCATCATTGCCGTTTTCTCCATTCTCCCTTTTACAACCCTGACGATAGGCTTCATGGTCTTTAGTCATGCTCGTGGTGGTTCTGCTATTTTCGCCAGCTCGTGGCTAAACTCCGCAGTCTACAAGGTCACATCTCCGGCGTTTCGTTGATGATCAGGTGACCTCTGCCGTTCACTCGCTTGTCGACTCTGTTGTCCGCAATGGCCTCCTCCGGTCTCACCTCCCTGATGGTTGGTCATGAAGCCAGTCGGGCGGTGTAACAATGGGGAACGACAGCCTCTGCTGCTATATGATTTCTCCAATTACAAGAAGCGTTTCCAACCCTCATTTCTTCTCATAAACAGTCCTGTCTCATTTGCTCTTCAATCAATCCTCTCAACCAAACCCCCTTAATTTTGTTGAAGCAGTTTTTTTCTCCTACGTTTTTTTAAGCGGGGGTTCGCTGAACTCCGCCCAGCTTAAATGGTAGGAGTTTTTTTCACTGCTTCCTCCTTAGTTCACCATGCGTTGACTACTATTTTAAAACCACGATATGTTGGTGAATATGAATTAATCTACCAACAATACTAAACGCTCCCGCTGTCTATTTGGTCGTTTCATGGAGAGCAGCATTTATCAACTTTGTATTTATTTTTCCAGAGCACTAAGTTTGCAATGACGAGGCCCTCCGGGCCTAAAATATAATATTTATTTATTTATTTATAAATAAAACACATCTCGATGATGGGTGCACCGAGAGTGCTCGGGCTGCCTTATTGTACTAAGAGGATTAAAGGTTTGACCATTCAAAAGTTTAAACAGTACAAATAGACCCTTCGGCAATCTACGAAGCCACAGGCGATCCAGCTTCATAAGTTCGCACCTTTGTTAGTAGGCTAAGTTACGGTGTTCTGTAGTGAAAACTCTTCTAGTGAAGAAGTGCTGCGCCGATTCTATTTTCCTCCTTTCCCAGGTGCGCAGAAGACTGAATAAGGGCGAGCAGTATTCAAGACAAGGTCTCACGCACAAAAAAAGTCAAGGTCAAGGTCAAGGTCAAGGTGCGCAACTTATCTTTCAAAGCTCAATGAAATAGATATTTTTTATCAGATTTCATCGTACCTTGCTGAAGTTCCTAGCTTAATTGTTGTTATTTATTTGTATATCCAACCCTTTAGCAACTGCACATACCGGTAGTTGTATTTTTTACCGATAGGTCAAAATATACATTTTTATACGGTTTCGCCGACACAGTTTCATTCAAGTTCCGGTAGATACACGTAAAAAGCAAGTAATCTATTGCGTAAATACTGAATTTTATCTAAAAATTTGGTTCTATATCAATTTCCAGCATGAAATAGTTTGTATTACTCGATATACTTTTTGAGAGAATTTTCATCCTGCGTAGCCTCTTCGGTATTTCAAATTTTCTGTCGCAATTTTGTGCATAACTTTGCTTAGAACATATCCTATCACTAACCTTCTATTCAATATAATACCCAAGCAACAACCGAGACGTAAATTAACCCGGAATATCAATCCTCCTAACGATAAACCCATCTTAAGCAAGAAGAAACTTGATCTTGATGCTTTAGACAACTGTAGTAAGCTTTATAACCAATATTCTTTCGTCCTTTGCTTTCTTCGACTGTATCCAGTAGTCACGCGTACGC
>JAYGXS010000004.1:46027342-46096053 GCA_036362985.1 Ligula intestinalis | reverse complement strand
GGGGGGGGGGAACGGACAGGAACAGAGACAATGTTTTGTTGGCAAAGGGAGGGGGGAACGGACGGGAACAGAGACAATGTTTTGTTGGCAAAAGGGGCGATGCCAGCGCTTGACAGACAGTTGTGGTGGGGTGACTTGACGAGTGGGTCTCGGATCAGCCGCGGGCACTGGGTCAAAAGGGGGGAACAGACGTCTGGGTCGACACCGCCGTCAAGCTGGTCGTAATGTGAGTGCCAACAAAGGGCCGAGACCGGGGGAGGGCAGTATTCAGTCATGTGCATTAGAGTGAGTCATGGGCGGCCAGCACTCCGGGGGGAAGGAGGACAGCCTTCGAAAGTGTAAACAATCATTTTGTAGTTCGGACAGGAGCCACATAGGAGAAGAGATGTGGAGAATTTCAAACTTGTTCAGCCGGAAATAACAAATATGCTTGTCTGTTTACGGTCCTTGGTGCCATCTTTGATGGAAAGGTATCGACGCTCACTTCTCACAAATGTGAGAAACTAGAGCCTTTCGTCAATATGGTGTCTACTGAGACCCGTGATCGGCAAAAAAGGAATTTTACTTTTTTTGAAAAATGCTTCAAAAGATAAACTACCTTTAGATGTTCCTGTTCAGTTTCTTTACTCTTGTGGCTTTAATTTTAAAGTTGCAGAAGCTAAAAGGCTCTCATCCCGAAGTAAAAACCCGCCGATTCTCGTAAAACATTTTTCGGAGATAGAAGTAGACCTTATATTCTCTTAGCATGAGCGGTCAACCAACTATTTAAAGCATAATAACTTTTACGCATGCAGGGATAAAATGCCAATGGAGCGTCGTGTTTTATCTAAAGTAGCAAATGAGAACACTGGCTCCAGTTCAACAACACCAAAAGTTGTCTCTGAGGCCGGCCCTCCCGCTCAGGTAAGCCCATATCCCTCTGGATCAATGTCAGTTTCCCCTGATATTTCTCCCATTCACCTTACTCGTGATTCGAGTGAGATTGTAGCCTCGTAAAGTTGGTCTCCTTCTAAGCCAACCATGTCTGTGATAGCTTGAAATTCCGATAAACCTATGAACGCCCCTAGTAAATCTACGTCAGTTTTCAAATTCTGCAATATGATTACCGATAATAACTCGGTATCTAACAAAGACCCAACCGCTCAAGCTAGCGCTTTTCCTATCCCCAAATCTCATCAACATGACCAAATAATTCAGCCAGCTAAAAAAATTAACCGTTTTTCAAAATCATTCATGCAATTTTCGAAGGCAAGTTTTCCGCCAAATTATGATATAATGCCTCAAAATCCTATATTTATGCCCCCTCCTTTTTTTCCCATGGCGCCCTTTCTATGGAGCCTCTTCTTATATGCCTTTCTACAATATGCACCGTTCATTTGATAATAATTACTTGACAAACTGTAGACCAGGGCCAGTTTGCTTTCCGCCTTTTGTTTCTCCCCTGCCGTTTCCCTTTCCGCCACCAAGTTTTCCTTTTTATAAATACTGACCAGCGTAACCTGAATCTGAAGGATACGCTCTCTATAGTCTCAGTTGTTAATAAGATGACAGAACTTAAACCACTAGCATTTGAACTTGATCCAGATGTGCTCTGTGTCACTGAATCTTGGACACACTCTCTTATTTCTGACTCGACACTTGCCATAGATAATTATTGTTTGTACAGACAAGACCGCATTAAAAAGCATGGTGGTGGTTGCCTTATTTATATTTAATCATCCTTTGTATATTTCCCTTCTCACCTGAGCATTTCGTCATTTTCTGGAAATTTTTGTCTTATTTCAGTCATCCTGCCACACAATATAAAAGCGATAACTGGGTGTGTCAACAATCCCCCTGTAACTCAAGTAATGTTATGCAGCTGTGTAAAATGTTTGAAAAAGTTGCAGAGACTCAATTCGATGTCAGAATAATTGAAGTGATTTTAATCTGCCAGACATTGACTGGCATGCAAATACCTATCCACCAAGATTTTAGAAATTGGTTGACACTATTAACTTTTCTAACATGTCACAACTGGTCAGTTCAGTCACCAGAAATGACAACATATTAGATTTAATCTTTACAAATGATGTCCACCCTCTTTTTATGAATTTTCATCGTGATATTTTCACAAGTGACCATGCCTTAATTCACTGTTGTTTCCAGTCTCTCTTTCTAAAAAGCCCGATGTAAAATGCAATAACCTCGACTTTGGTAACGTGAACCACGAATTACTAAATGATTTCGGAAGTACCCTAGATTGGCATAGCATATTTTCAACTAACGATCCCTACTTCTTCCAGGAGCTATTGCAAAACCTTACAGAAAATATTCAGGCTCTTACCCCACTTAAGATTTTTAAATCAATTTCAGCTTCTTCTACTGTGCCACATTTTCTCCAAAATCGACTTAAGAAATTACAAAAACAACTTAAGGATACATCTAATAGCTCTTTAATAGTTCACTTAAGAATAGCGCAAATATTTGAATTAGCGCTTAAAATAAGGCTTGCACGAGATAGGCGTAGAGAGGCCACAGCGTTTAGTGATGCGAATTCTTACAGATCAGTTGCTCAAGTCTTCCGTCTTCGGTCGTCGGCTAAGCTTCAGTAAGTCATTCCACCCTTACTCAATGGCAACAATCATTTTGTTACAGAGGATTTGGAGAAAGCAGCATTGCTAAATTCATTTTTTGCCAAGTTCTTTACCATCGAAACTAGGCCCACTCCTGTAATCCCCTTGCTGTGTGATTCAAATCTCAGTTCCCTTAATTTCTCACCCGCTTGTATTCAAAAAGAAATAAGTCGTCTTAAAAATTCACATTCAGTTGGAACTGATAGCATTCCAAACTCACTCATCAAACAATTAAGTTATTTTCAGTGTTTCTTGAGAATGGCTTTTACCCGGACTACTGGAAAACTTCTATTATAATTCCCGTATTTAAATCTGGTTCCCGATCAAATATTCACAATTATCGCGGGGTTCATAAAACGCCCTCTCTGGCTAAACTCTTTGAAAAACTAATTGCCAAAAAATTACAGATTTCTGCATAAACAATAACATTCTCAGCTCCTCACAGCATGGCTTTTTACCGGACCGATCTTGTGAAACATGCCACATGTTTTTTTCTAAATCTACTTACTTATCTTCGTAATGATCATCTATCTATGGTAATTATCTAGTTTGACCTTAGTAAAGCATTTGATAAAGTTCCTCACAGGAGGCTCCTAGCCAAACTAGAGGCTACAGGATTTCGTAGTCCTCTTACTGACTTCATCAGATCTTATCTTTCAAATCGACAATAAAAGGCCTTAGTGAGATCCTCATACTCTACTCCTACCGCAATTTTGAGTGGTCTCCTTCAAGGTACCGTACTAGGTCCTCTGCTCTTCTTGCTTTACATAAATGATATCTCATTGAGTGTTAAACACTCCCAATCTTATATTTATGCAGATGATGTCAAGTGTGTTTACTCCTTCTCTAACTCTACGGCCGCGAGATGCCTAGAACAAATTCATTCTGATATGCACGCTCTTTCGACGTGGAGCTCAACATGGCAGATGGAGTTCTCACCTTCTAAGTGCCGATACATGTGCTTTGGGCCTGAAAGGCAGCCACAACCTGTTATTTTTCAAGGTAACCCAATGACTGAATATTCTATTATCAAGGACCTAGGATTAAGCTACACCAATAAATTAGACCTTTCTTCTCATGCTGATAGAATTACAGCCAAAGCCGCACAGATTTGTGGCTTTATCTCTTATAATTTCTATCTTTCTGAAATGAAATTAAGACTTTATCGTATGTTCGTGCTTCCCATCTTAGAATACTGTTGCCCCTTTTTCGGTCTCCTATCCAAAACGTTTCGTGAACCTCGTTCGCTGCACCTCCGGTTATCCAGGCTTGGACGGGTGCCATACTCGAAACCATAAGTTTTACCGTCTGGGATGTGACTGTAGCCATTCGTCGTTATCGTCAATCTTATAGTCCAGGACCAGATGGCGTCCCAGTTAGCCTTCTGAAAGCTGAAGCGAATGATATCTTTCCGTCTATTCTTTGTAAGGTATTTAATCTTGCTCTTGAGAGCGAAACCTTTCCTTCGTTGTGGAAGGAATCGCACATAATGCCTATTCGCAAGCATGGCCGATCGACATCATTCGACAACTTTAGGCCAATAAATACACTTACCGCAGCCTCGAAGATCTTGGAGACCTTAATCAAAGAAAAGATGATGAGTTACTTGACAGAGAACAACCTGCTCAATACAGCTCAACATGGCTTTCTCGAGAAACGATCTTGTGACACCTGTCAGCTCTCTTTCTTTGATTATGTGCTGCAATCTAGAGACAGCGGTTTTGCCACTTATAGCGTATATTTTGATTTTACTAAGGCCTTTGATCGGGTCGATCATAACCTCCTCCTTCTGAAACTGGCCTCCTTCGGCATAGGTAACAAGCCTCTGAACTTCATATCTTCCTATTTGGATGCTCGCACACAACGAGTAAAAATTTCCAATGTTATCTCCAACCCCACGCATGTGAAAAGTGGAGTTATACAGGGTAGTGTACTGGGTCCGCTCCTATTTTGCCTGTTTGTCAACGACGTTTCAGATTGTTTTCAGTATGGCAGACCCTTCATGTACGCTGATGATTTAAAAGTCGCTTATCGATATAAACCGGCAGATCGCAACATCGTGCTCGAGCTGATAAAAAAGGATCTTCAGGCCTTCGCCCAGTGGTGTTGCACATGGCACCTCACCCTTTCATGGCACAAATGTTCCGTTATGGTTGTTGGCGACGATCATCAACCGGAATTAAGCATTGACGGCCACGAATTAAATGTCCCAGGAGTTATCAAGGATTTGGGCATATCCTACTCTAATAGTCTCAATTTGTCAGAGCACTGTGCCCTGATAGTCTCGAAAGCACGCCGAACCACCGGATTTATCCTTAGAAATTTTAAGATTATCAAGGTTAGAACTAGCCTTTATAATATGTACGTGAGACCTAGTCTTGAATACTGCTCACCCTTATTCAGTCTTCTGCGCACTAGTGAACGGAAGCAAATAGAATCGGTGCAGCACTTCTTCACTAGAAGAGTTTTCACTACAGAAAACCGTAACTTAGCCTACCAACAAAGGTACGAACTTATAAAGCTGGATCCCCTGTGGCTTCCTAGATTGCAGAAGGGTTTATTTTTACTGTTTAAACTTTTGAATGGTCAAACCTTTAATCCTCTTAGTACAATAAGACAGCTTGAGCACTCTCGACGCGCCAGTCATCGAGACGTATTTTTATTTCTTCCTAAGGCACGCACAGTTAAGTACTGGCAATTCTTTTCAGTAAATGTCATATCAATCTGGAATAAGCTGCCCAAAAGTATTCAAACCCAGCAAAACTACGCTATTTTTAAGAGAGCTATAACTAGTTTTCTACATTCAGGACAACTTTCACGAATTTTGGGTGCTGACTCGGTGGAATCTCTCTTTCACTCTGCTGGCGTTCGTGGACTTTGAACCCCGCCAGGCTTCATGCTGAAGACAATGCGGCTGAAGCAGCCGCCCGCAGTCTGCTAACCCTTCAGCCGATAGCGCGCAACTTTTGCCGACAACCATTGAAGGAAGACTGAGAACACTGTGTTCTTGTGCCAACCCTGTCTGTCTGGAACTAATGTTTTTAAACGATATGAAACAGTTCTCCTGCTGATGAGTCAACTCAGCTTACAACTGTACATTTATTCCGTTTGTATCATACCTTTGAAGGCAGGTTTTTTTCACTTAAAACAAACTCCCTATCTCGCCCAGTATTGACAAAACAAAAAACCTGAAACAAAACCAATACTGGCTGCAACATAGGGAATTTGTTTTAGGTTTTTTCCGGTCTTCGAGGTGTTGGAAGGCGCCCAAGAGGTGCATTACCAACTCTTATAAATTGCCTGTAAACTGGCATAATAAACATATTATTATGACTATGTTCCTACTACTATCTTCCTAAGCAGTTTTTTCTCTTGCACACTTTTTGAACATGGTGACCCGTTGAACACTGTCTCCATTCTCACTGTAAGAGTTTTTTTTAACTGCCATAAGTTTTCGTTTTTAGTTCAAAATTACCTGCAAAACGTTGCTAAATGTTGCCACAAAAGGACAATTTCTGCTGACGTTATTACGACTTTCTACGTCAACTTGCACATATTGTCAAATTATTCTTTGAATTTTTATTTTTTCGAAATTAACTTTGTACAGATAGTGCCGTAACGGCGCTGAAAAATATAAATTCCATAAATTTCATACATAGTATAAAGGCTCGTTCTAATCTTTATGGTCTTAAAATTTCTCAGGATAAATCCGATGTTTCGGCGTGCTTTCGAGACTATCAGGGCACAGTTCTCTGACAGATTGAGACTTTTAGAACAGGATATGCCCAAATCCTTGATAACTCCTTGGGCATTTAGTTCGTGACCGTTTATGCTTAATTCCGGTTGGTGATCGTCACCAACACCCATAACGGAACATTTGTGCCATGTGCAGCACCACTGGGCGAAGGCCTGAAGGTCCTTTTTTATCAGCTCGAGCAGATGTTTTGATCTGCTGGTCTATACCGATAAACAACTTTTAAATCATCAGCATACATGAAGGGTCTACCATACTGAAAACAATCTGGAACGTCGTTGACAAAAAGGCAAAATAGGAGCGGCCCTATATAATATAGAAGCTTTGAACATAAAAAAGATTGACGAAGAAATTGATGTTGTAAAATGGGATTGGCAATCAATGAAGGGCCTATATTCTATACTGTTGTTAGTTGACATGGCCTATCGCCGATTAAAACCATATTGTCAGGCGATTTCATTGATAACGCGCAATCTTTATGTTAAATGGCGTCTGAGCCACCGCGTAAATGAAGAGGCCTCGCAACACCCTCATCGTCATTCAGCAAGACAGTGCATGCTTGTGACAGACTGCAGCTTTTCAAAATGTCGGCGGTACGCCTGGGCGGCAACATATGTGGAACCACTAATTTTTCTCTAAAATGCTCTAAAGATGACTTAAAAGGGAATGTGGAAAAATTATCCAACACCCCGAAGTGACTAACGTCATCCTGAAGATGAAGGAGGGAATGTACATTGTAAATAACGTCGATGTGACCATATAGAAGGGGGTAATCATGTACAAAATTGTTTAACAAATCCCGACCTAATTGACCATACAGTGTGTGCCTTTTGGGTGACAAAAATGTAAATGGCGACAGAAAGCATCAAAAAATCGTAAGATTTGTCAAAACTTAGGAAAGAGGGTAAGACAACGGGACCTATGTACAATAAAAATTACCGGTACTCGGAGGCCTTCCAAAAATTAAGGTGCTCCACGGATCCGCACTTACTTGTAAACTCGACTGGAAGACAACGACTGCAAATATTAATGAAGTCATTCACTTCACTTAAGGCCCCTCGCCATTTCCAGGTATGCAGAAGTATTTTCATGACACCCAGGCAATCACGAAAGCCGACGTGGACATAGTCACCATTACTGATTGACTTTGCAAGGCATGATCGAGGCGTTTTTATTATTGTCTTTGTGTTCTTTGGTACATCTGGGATAGTGCTCCCCTTAAAAGCACGGACCGTATGGCGCAACGACCGATGCACGCAAAAATCTCGGAGGGCTTCAACGAATGAATAATTAGATGCGACAGTGTTGTCACCAAATTCCCATACGTCGCCATCTAGTTCGCTGTCAGAAACCCTTAGTACGTACCGGAAGGAATTTCTGGTATGAGTACAGTCATCTCTAGTTCGGCGTTGTCAGTTTCAGCAACATTCAACGTTGACGGACGCGTTGCAACTTCATCTCGAAATGCCTCCAGATAGGCCCGCTTTCTGCGCTGTATGCGCTTATATATAGTGCTCCAGTGTAATCCGTGGTATGGTCGCTGCATATTTACTTTCAATCTATGCTAAACAACAAAATTATTCAGGTATTTCTGCACATTGCATAAACAGACTGCTTCAGTAACCTAATCAGCGAGTTACAATGGGGCGGCGCTTATGGTCAATAATTGAACAACAATCTTATGAGAAACGTAAAAAAGACAAAAAACATTCGTATCTCAACAAAAAATGGTAAATATGATGTCATAATCAAAACGGTGATTATCACGCGACAGAACGCACGACAGGTCGAGGCGAAGAATGACCGCCTTCTTGGGAAGTTAAAACAAAACCCTTGCTTTATTCAACGTCCATGGGATCGATGCCTCCTTTCCGATTTTACTTTAAAAACCTACTTATTTTTAATTTTAACATCTTCTTTACAGAAAAAAATACTTAAAAATTACTGAAATTGCGTTTGTACCCCGATGGATGTAAATACACAGCAATGACAAAAGTTAAGGTTCCTGACTAATTCCTTCATCCCCGGATAGCCCCGTATTCCCCCATCGCCAACTCCGTCCAATCCGGGGATTGTGCTAGCAGGGATCTTATACAGATAAACCGGCCTGTAAGGAATCGACACTATGCCCTGCAGTTTGATAACTTCTTCGCGCTCGCCACATCAAGTGACCTGCGTGAAAATTCTTCAAACTCCGAAGAACCTTATCCCATCTGGATGTCCGCAGTCATTCCTTTTCGCAGCGAGTCGCTGGTGCCTGGAACGGACTGTCCGAGGAAGTCATAATGGTGAAGACGACAGACGCACTTAAGTACAACCTTGATGCACATTTACATCAAAAATACCGTGCATTGACGCAGGGGATCACTGTTAGAACATATCAGCACTTTGCCCTCAAGTATAGGTCGAAAAAAAAATTAAAAGCCCTAAATCGGCTTATGCCCTACGATGCAGGTCTGTATTTATTTTCCACGAAACAAAGTACACCTAAAACGACAGATATGCTATTTACACTGGTCTCACGCGATAATGCTCATGGAATAAATTGGGGCCTTATCTCCAGAACTACCCGAGTAAGTGGTTATATGGCTGAACCCACGGCTTCCAAGTATCTCTCATAGAATCAAAGCGCAGGTTTGCAAATGGTTCATCGATTTTCAAAGAACAATCTCCGGCAACAACTGTAAAAAGCCCTCTCATTGTGAACAGAATTTGAAGTGCAGCTTAAGCTGCCATACAAAAGACCTGATGGCGATTAAATTCGAGCCAAAGTCCGAATAGTACAATTAATTCAAACTGCACAGCTAATCGGTCAACAGTTTACCCTGGACTCTTGTCCTTTTCGCCACCTCATAAGGCCCGTACTGTATCGATTTATTCGTCAATTGGAGCTCAATGTAAAATTTCTACCGGGCTCGAAATGGACCGTTATATCGAGCTCCAACCAGTGGATCAACTAAACACAGTACCCTCTTTTGTCATAGCGAGAGGGGAACAGTCCAAAGCAAAACAAAAAAGATCGCAGTAATCAAACTCCAACGCGAATTTAATTGCTATCAGGTATTAAGAAGCAGCCTTTAGCTTGTTTTCCATTCAAATGCCAAGGACCTTCTGCACTTCCTAGGGTAGAATGTCCTTCAGAGAGTAAGTGTCTATAAGGAGAGCTAATTCCGATATGTAATATGACACAAGCGCCGACATAAAACAACAGATGTCCATTGGATTTATTTTGAAGGGTAGCAGAAACTCTTCGGAACACCGTCGATGACTTTGTGACTGTGTCATCCACGTATTTCGCAGCTTATTTTTGCATTTCTAAGCAAAATAAAATGCTATCGACCGAGCCCGGATAGCTCAGTCGGTAGAGCATCAGACTTTTAATCTGAGGGTCCAGGGTTCGAGTCCCTGTTCGGGCGCCGCTTTTTCACATCATACTTATGGCTTCATTGCTTGAAAAGCTTACGGTGATTTACTTTACTTAACCAAATGTGTCGCCGTGCACAACTAATTTTTCATATCCACCCCTTTAAGAGCCCAACTTGACCCTTTCCTTTTAATGCATTTTTTTGTAATTTTTCAATTTGAGTCCCGGTGGTGGAAACGACGAGTAACTCAGCACGAAAAAGAGGGTAGATTAGTGAAGTGTAGGAAGTGTCTGGAGAGCATCAGCTGTTTTCACCATCGAAGGAATCGTTATAGTTGTGTGTTTTTAGTTTTCGTCAAATAAACCCTCCTTCTATACGGATTCTTACGCGTTGTGTGTGCGATTGTTTGGGAACAGTTACATCACTGTGGTGTTTCAGGCGCTCGAGGAGGAACAACAAGAGTCCCAAGGTTCTACGACAGAAGGAAGGGAACCAGTGAAGAACGAATCTGTACCTGAAAAGGAAGACACCTCTACCGCGCACGCTACACTGGAGGCAGCGTATCATACAAACCCAACGTCTCATCTTCCCAATCCATTTCCCTCGTCTTTCTGCCCTTTCGATGGCCGCAGAGACTTCACCATCTGGCTTGAACTCTGCAAATTCCATCTTAACTGCGTGCATAAAGCACAACGCAGCGATTGTCTCTCCTTGCACCTCGCAGAGGACAAATTATTAAGGGCCTTAAGAAAGGGCCTTTCCCCTGCAACCCCGTTTAATACGTTATGCAATCAGCTTCTTAAACTCTTTGAGCCACCATTAGAGATTGAGGACGCTGTACACCAGCTGATTCATCGCCGCCGCCGCCGCCCAAGGGAAACCCCCGAGGCCTTTGCTGACGATTTATCACGGTTGGCATCGGCCGCCTATCCCTCTCTCTCGGCCGCCGACAAGGACTGCGTGGTCCTCTATGACTTCAAGAGCGGCCTAAACTCCAAGGAGGTCTACTATTCCCTCAGGCACAACCCGCCAGGGGATCTCGAGGGTGCCATCCAGAGGGCCAAGCACCTATTCCTTCCGGATAAGCTTAGGCCTCCTACCAATCGTTCTGGATTCCAGCCCAACCCATCCTCTTCCAACCACCCGACGGATAGCCCTCACTTCCCCCACCCACATACGCCCCGTTTCTCAAACGCCCGTTTTCCGCGTGGTAGGTTCACCAGGCCATCTTTCACCTCCAATCATCGCAATGGACGCGACTTAAATGCCAGTATTCATTTTGTTCCCGTTTGTTCTCTTGATCCTTCTATATTTTTACCTTTCTGCACGACCGTTCACGTTAATCAGCACGCTTATGGAGATTTAATTGACGCTGGCGCTACAGTTTCTTTAATTCGTTCCGATATTTTGTCCCCTTCCCAATCTAGTCTTATTGATACTCATTCGCCTCTACCTAGTCCTTTGATGGCCAATGGCCAACGTTAACATATCGTTGGATCTACCCTCTTGTCTTTAGGCTTCCCCACAGGGACCAAACACCATTTTTTCGTTAGTCCTTCCCTGAATTAGGACATCTTATTGGGCGTTGATTTCCTCGCTAAGTTTAATTGCTCCTTTGATATTCCTTCACGCACGCTACGATTTGGCCTTGCGATGACGCCTCCTTTGTAACCAACCTCTGCAACTTTGACGGATGATTTTCTGTGCAGCCATCGAAGCTACAGTAGCTCTACCCCGGACTGACCTGGAAGGCCTTCTATCTTCATATCCTGACCTCGATACTCACGACCGTGTGCAGCTACAGGCTCTCCTCGCATAATTCACCGATGTTTTCGCTTGGGACGACCGCTCTTATGGACGTTCTTCCGTCCTTCACCACTCCGATACAGGATACGCGAAACCTGTGTGGCAACCGCCCAGGCGGATACCCCCACACTTTCAACAACAAGTCCAAGATATGATTAAGATGATGCTGGAGAACCGGGTCATTCGCCCGTCACCTTCACCGTGTGCCTCCCCAGCTACACTGGTACCCAAGAAGGACGGTAAACTACGTCTATGTATAGACTACCGTCGTCTTAACGCCCTGACCGTGCGCGACTCTTTCCCGCTACCCCGCATCGTTGTCAATCTCGGCGCGTTGTCTGGGGCGCGGTGGTTTACTACCTTGGATCTGAAGTCGGGTTATTGGCAAGTTGAGGTAGAGCCTAAGGAAAGAGCCAAAACTGCCTTTATCATCACCCAAGGACTCATCGAGTTTGAGATGATGCCCTTTGGCCTCTGCAATGCAGCCACCACATTTCAACGCCTTATGCAACCCGTCCTCTCTCACCTCTTTCCTCAATGCTGCCTGATCTACCTCGATGATGTGATCGTTTTCGGCAAGTCCATGACTGAACATAACGATAACCTCCAGGCAGTCATCACCGCCCTCCGTGACGCCGGGTTACGCCTTAACCCCATAAAATGTTCTTTCCTATGGGATAAAGTCACTTATTTAGGCCATGAAGTTAGGCGGGGTGGCATAAAAGCCTCGCCCGAGAAAATCAAGGCCATTTTGACATGGCCTACGCCGACTTCAGCTACGGACGTGCGCAGCTTTATCGATCTCGCATCATAGTATAGGCGATTTATACGTTGCTTCGCGGAAATCGTGCGTCTCCTGCATATCCTCACAGAGAAAGACCGTCCATTTCAGTGATCTGAAGCCTGCCAGGCTTCCTTCGATGAACTCAAGGCACGCCTCATGACCGCCCCGGTTTTGATGCTACCCAATGTCTTCCCTGACGCCCCCGAATTTATTCTTGATACGGATGCGAGTTGTTCCACTATCGGGTGCGTCCTATCTTAACCTGACGAAACCGGCGTCGAACGGCCCATTTGCTTTGCAAGTAGGACCGCCACAAATACCGAACGCAAATACTTCGTGTACAAACGTGAACTGTTGGCCTTATTAACATTCGTCAAGCAATTTAAACCTTATCTGATTGGCCGTCATTTCATAATCCGGACCGACCATAAAGCCCTTCAGAGCCTACAGAACACGAAGAATGCGGAAGGCCAATTGGCACGATGGCTAGAAACTCTTCAAGATTTCAACTTCTCTTGCCACTTCCGGCCCGGTACCAAACACGCGAACGCTGACGCTCTATTCAGACGCTCACCTGACTAGAGCGATACTCCGACATCACTTCCAGCCGACTCTGTCTCCGCCCTTATCATTAGCGAACCCACACGGCGTCATTGGGCGGTGGCCCAGAGCACCGAACCTGACACAGCAATCATTTACGACCATATGTTTCATAGTTAACCTCGTCGCACCGATAACGACCTCCACGGTTCGTCCGAGACAGCCAGAATTCTTCGCAACCATTGGCCCCAACTCTTTTAGAAAATTAACTCCTTTTCTTTAGAGAAGGCATTCACATGCCCCCTCGTTTAGTCGTCCCTGGGAGCCTCGTCAATCCTGTCCTAACGGACTAACACCACGACATGGGCCACGTCGGTCAGGCCAAAACTGAGGCAGCGGCTCGTCAAAGATTCTGGTGGCCATATCTCCGAGAACAAGTCACCACCTTCTGCAACACTTGCGCTGCGTGCACAAACTTTAAAGGTCCTAACCCTCGACCTCGAGCACCCCTCCAATCCATGGCCACCGGATCCCCTTTTGAGAGAGCTGGCATAGACGTGATATGACCTTTATCCTTCACCGACAGCCACAACCGGTATATTCTCGTCATGGTTGACTATTTCACCAAATGGGCAGAGGCCGTGCCCCTACCTTGCCAAGATGTGGCTGCGTTGCCGACGCATTCTTCTCTGCTTGGGTCTGCCGTTTTGGCGCCCCCTGTCTCTCCACTCAGACTGCGGTGCCAACTTCCAGAGTAAACTCTTGCGCGACGTCTGTGATATACTCCGCATCCATAAGACTCACACCACCCGGTACACCCTGAAGGAAATGGGCAGACCGAAAGAACAAACCGTACCATTATTAACCTGCTGAAGGCCCTGGCGAAATCACATGACCGTCCGAATTGGGACCTTAAACTACCCTACGCCATGATGGCCTATAGGGCCACACAACACTCTTCCACAGGTTATTTCCCTTTCTTCCTACTAACTGGCCGTCATCTTCGACTACCTTCTGATTCCTTACTTCAACTTCATACACCCGACGGTTCGTCTCCGGACGCTTACGCGTCCGAACTACAAGAAACCATACGCTTGGCGCATAACCTCGCCCGTTCTCATTTTCGCACCGCATACGAACTACAGAAAGCCTATTTCGACCAACAAGGACACAGTGCAACATATTCCCCTGGCGAATACGTCCTCCGCCGGCGCGCCACACCCCCGGCGGGGGTGAGAAGGTCCATTCGTGGTGGTCAAAACCATTCTCCCTTCCACCTACCGCATTCGCGACACACGCGACACCTCTGGCCATACCTCCACAGTCCACTTCGACAAAATAGCACCCTCCACGGCCCCTTCCCTCCTACTGACTCACTACCTCTCTCGCTCACGCCGTCAACCTCCACGAGACCCCCGCCCCCCGTGGACCCTGCCTCCCGTCGTATTCTACCCCCACCTCCACCTAGTTCCCCAAACTGCCTCTGAGATAGAGATAGTTACCACTGACCCTCCTTCGGCTCTGCGGACGGAGCCCCCTCTTGGTGGGGGGAGAGCGTGTAAGAGCCCAACCCAACCCTTTTGTTTTAATGATTTTTTTTAATTTTTCAAATTCAATCTCGGTGGTGGAAATGACGAGTGACTCAGCACGGGAAAGAGGTTAGACTAGTGAAGTGGAGGACCTGCCTGGAGAGCGTCAGCTGTTTTCCCCATCATAGGAATCGTTATAGTTGTGTGTTTTTAGTTTTGGTCAAATAAACCCTCGTTCTATACGGATTCTTACGCATTTTGTGTGCGATTGTTTGGGAACAGTCACGTCACTTTAGTGTTTTAGGTGCTCAAGAAAGAACAACAACAGTCCCAAGGTTTTACGACAGAAGAAAGTGTACCAGTGAAGAACGAAGCTGTACCTGAAAAAGAAGAAACCTCTACCGTGCACGCCACTTGTGGCTTCATTGCTTGAAAGACTTACGGTGATTTACTTTACTTAACCAAATGGGTCGCCGTGTACAACAAATTTTTCATAGCCATTCTAACCCTATGGATTCTCTTACTCACTAAAGTTTATAAGTCATCTTCTTTGGTATGTAATTGTCCAGATTAATTCAATATCTTAGTACAGACCGGCTGCAATACTTCCCAGTTACTAGTTCAGTAACAAACTTCCACAACACAATACCCCTCAATCCACCATTGAAAACAGGATATACGTGTATATACTGTTAAGCATACGAGTCACTTATTTAATTTTAGTAGCATTATACATTCACGGAAACGTGTTTGGTAGTTGGAACTAAGGCGTCCTTAACAAGTGTCACAGACAAGTGCATGCACCATTTTAAATCATACTTGTCTCGTACTTGCATTATTTAAACTGTCTATTTCATTATGTAGAAATTTTCCCACGAAATTTCGATGTTAGCTGTTAGCCGTTTTTGACCCCTTCACTTTTCTCTAGGTCTGAAGACGAAACGGGGCTCCAGCTTCGAAAATTCACCTAGTAAACCATCTTTTCCCAAAGAGCTTTCTCTACATAACTATACATCTTGGGATGCCGATTTTCTGATTCATACATCTATTCATATGTCAATTCATAGGTCTATTTCATGCTTATCTAATCCACAGACAGTGCCATACCAGCAGCCCCGAGTTCCTGCTTCCTTTACTACTGTTCTGATATCAAAGTCGCCTACTATCCTTTTCTAGATGCCGCAGATACCTGCGCAAAATCGACCAGTTCACCAGATCTGTTATGATATAAACTCTAACAGTGATTATTCATACATTAGGCCCGGGCTTGTCACCCATTATATATAAACACCTATTTTTTCCACCGAGAAAAGTATGACGGCATGCATATCTTCATGCAAACACAACCCTTTGCAGCCCTTTCTTTATCTTAGTGCTCTGCTGTAGCGTATATTCTCATCGTCATACACCCTAGTTCGAACCCTTGAAACTACGGACATCGACATTCGAGGTTGTTGTGCATTTCAGTCAGTTTCTTTGGAGTAAATGAAAGAAGCCCTTAATAGCTCCATTAAAACGGTAAATGACTGCATAACGTGTAGCGATACATGCAAAATTTTACAGACCACTTTTGTTATGCAAAAGTGCATAAACGTATTTAGGTCTTCCCTAATGACAATGTTCCGGCAACCAAAAGATCGAATGGTTCCAGTGGGACCAAAGTGTAGCCTTTGGTTCCACTGCGCCGTGATTGCGTATATGGACGGTAGTCCGTACGCTGGCCGGGTAGTCTACAAGCCCTCAGCGAAATCGATGGTCGAACACCCACACACAAGCTCCACCGTCCACCTGAGAAAAACCCTACACGCGCGCACGCCTCCTGCCTTTGCTACCTCCCCCCTCCCCAAATACGGCGCCTGGATCGATGTCTTGATTTTCTAAATTTGAAACATCGTTTTCCAGGTACAAATTTGAAGACAGCGTATGTAGCAGAATTTAATGACACCATAAATATCGCGAGCGCTTGTCAGCCGCCTCCACTCGCTGCATAAACAGAATAACGAATGATAAATTGCAGAATGGAATTCGTACAGAAAAATCGATCCAAAACATCAAGGTCACTTAAGTTAGCCAAGGGGCAATCAATAAAGTAGGAACTCAAACATTGTGGGCAGCAAAAACGCAGTAAAAACGCCTTAGGCAAACATATCTAAGGCAAAAAGGTGGATAGGGGGTGGGTAAACAGGGAGCCGGTGCTACCACGGCAGGGTTAGGTTCATCACATGCTCCAGTTGTTTACATAGGTCAGGTTTAAACCGCCTTATGTATGCTGCCTCCAGGTAGCGTTAGATACGAGTTGTTCGTGCCCGAACAAGTACTCGGAAGGGTGTTTTAGGGTCAACAGAATGACCCGTATCCAATAGGTGTTCAGTGAACGAAGAACGGGGTGTCCGATTTTCTTGTCTTAATAACCAACTCGGCAAGTGCTCTTTTGCTCTGGCTGCCAATTGCCGTTGTGTTCGTCCTATGTACTTGCATCTGCAAGCGCATGTAAATTGGTAAACAACATTAGAAGTGGCGTACAACGGCAAGGCATCCTTCGCAGTTGGAATCGGAAGGGTCTTCACCGAGTTGCAAAATACAAGCTCAGCTGCAAAATAGGTCCTTTCAATGGTATTGCGTAAACGCCTCATGATGGTGTTTAAGGTGTTGTCTCCCTTAAATGGCAAGGAAATGAAAGCAGGCTTTTCCGGAGCTGATTGTTCTATAACCTTTTGCCGTAAGGGTTTCCTATTCTTTTCAAATAAGTGAGCTGATAAGAGTTTCCTTGAGGCTGACAATTTCTGCATCCATTGTATCCATTGAGCAGATTTTGCTTGTCCTCTGGAAGATAGTACAAATGAAGTTAGGTTTCCAGTGTATGGGGACAAAACTTAGATAATGCAAATACTGCCCTCTCCATGTATTCTTTTGGAAAACTCTACGCGTTATAGAGCCATCTTTCTGCCTAGTCATGTGAACGTCTATGAAAGAAAACTGGTTTTTCACGTTCCACTTCCATCGTAAATTTCATTTTTGGATGTAAACTGTTCTTTTTTAACAGTAGTTTCCTAGTTTCCTTTATGTTTTTAACAATTGCAAAGATGGCAGCCACATATATTCTATAGAGTGTTGTACTTTTCAATGTGGAAGTTACTTTTTCTTCGAGGTGACCCATAAATATATGTGCTAAGGTAGGACCAAGAGGACTGCCCATTGCCACTCCGTCAACTTGTCTATACAGTTGGCCATTAAATAGGAACTGAACATTCTTTGTACATAATTGTAATGACTCTCGTGATATTTTAGGGGGCAGGCGAGTTTTAGAAGCGTATGCACAAATGATATCAATTGTTTCATCCAGGGGCATGTTGGTAAATAGTGACTCAACGTCCAAAGATATCATATATTTGCCTGCAATATTTTGATGACTAATTTCATCGACAAATTGGAAACTGTCTCTCAGCGTATACGTAGAGAATCTATTTTGAATTGGTTCTAGTTCCTTGATTATCCAACGCGCTAGTCTGTGAAATGGTGAATTGGACATGGAAATGATAGGTCGTAAGGGGATATCCTTTTTCTGAGTTTTAGGCAATCCATATAGTCGCGGAATATAAGAACCCTTGGGTTTTAAATATAGTCCTGTTTCGGTGTCTAACAAATTAGTATCCATCAAAAGCTTGATGGTCTTCCAGGCGGACTCTTCCAATGCCTTGGTTTCCTCTTTTTCATGTGATTCTAGATGAAATTTGCTAGAATCATTTAGGATATTTTCCATTTTCTTTACATAATCCTTGCGATTGAGGATGACAACACCATTCCCTTTGTCAGGTTTAGAAATTACTATTTCTTTGTGGTGTTTCAGAGCAGATAGAGCAATAAGATGTTCCTTGGTTATTGGTGAGCGTTGTGTTATTGGCGCTCGACGATATTGGTAAGCGATATCAACAAATTTAGTTTTTAGCCAACCCATTTCGTCTTTGGATTTTGGTTTTAGGTCAGTGAGTTGGGAGTTAAGGGCCTCGAATTGTGCTTCCACTTCAACTGAATTAGTTCTTTTGGGTGGAACGCGAATATCAAGTCCCAAAGAAAGTTCCTTTGTTTGAAGTTTGTTAAGTTTAATATCAGATAGATTCAAAATAATTTCATCAGTGGTTGAGGGGAAAATGTCTTCTGTAGGTTTCGTCAAAGTGATTTCATTAACTTAAGGCGGTATTATTCTCTAGTTTTATTTTGTATGATGTTAGCATGTTTCAAAAATAAAGACCAGCAGTAGAAGCTTATCTTGTCCAGAAGATGGTTCGTCTGGTGCAAGCGAGATTTTTTGTCATCTAACAACTGCATTGAGTCTTCTATTTTAGGCTGTGTCAGCCGGTCCAGATTTTTAAAGGTAGGGCGTAAATTCCCACGACGAAGGATTTTGTAAAACGTAGTAGGGTATTCCTTATGATTTAAACAGTGCTGTAGAATAACAATGCGCGTGTTTTCTTTCGTTATTCGACATCGTAATTTTAAAAGTCTTTCCAAAGACTTGATGGTGTCCAAAGGGAGGTGCAGCTTCAGAAATTTGAAACATCGTTTCCCAGGTCAAATTTGAAGACAGCGTATGTAGCAGAATTTAATGGCACCATAAATTTCACGAGTGTTCATCAGCCGCTTCCACTCGCTGCATAAACAGAATAACGAATGATAAATTAAATAATTGAATTCGTACAGAAAAATCGATCCAAAACATCAAGGTCACTTGATGTACGAATTCAATTCTGTAATTTATCATTCATTATTCTGTTTAGGCAGCGAGTGGAGGCGGCTGATGAGTGCTCGCGAAATTTATGGTGCCATTTAATTCTGCTACATACGCTGTCTTCAAATTTGTACCTGGAAAACGATGTTTCAAATTTAGCAAATCAAGACATCGATCCAGGCGCCGCATTTGGGGAGGGGGGAGGTAGCAAAGGCAGGAAGCGTGCGTGCGCGTAGGGTTTTTTTTTCAGGTGGACGGTGGAGCTTGTGTGTGGGTGTTCGACCATCGATTTCGCTGACGGCTTGTAGACTACCCTGGCCAGCACACGGACTACCGTCCATAAACGCAGTTATGGCGCAGTGGAACCAAAGGCTACACTTTGGTCCCACTGGAACCATTCGATCTTTTGGTTGCGGAACATTGCCATTAGGGTTAACTTGCACCGCGTGCAAAATAATAGAGCGCATTATCCAGAAGCATTTAATGGAATTCCTGGAAAGCAACAAAATACTATGTGATGGACAGCACGGCTTTCGCACAGGATGCTCTTGCCTCACGAGTGCTTTTTACTCGCAGAAGAAGTGAACAAAGGCCGCAGATAAAGGCTATCCAATTGATACCATATTTTTCGACTTCAAAAAGGTTTTCGGTAGTGTACCACACAAGCTTCTTCTACAGAAGATTTGGGACGTGGGAATTCAAGGAAAAATGTATAAATGGATCAGCAGTTTCTTGTCTCTCAGAGAACAGAGGGTCGTTGTCGGAAACTCAACCTCGGAATGGACAAAGTTCGAGAGTGGTGCACCACAAGGATCAGTTTTGGCCCGCTGCTATTCCTGAATTACGTAAATGACTGCCTCAATGAGCTTCATTGCACAGCTGTCATGTTTGCGGATTACCTAAAAATATGGGCTGAAGTTAGCTGCGCTGACGATGCAAAGAGATTACAGTCGAACATTGATAAACTGGTTATCTGGTCGTCAACGTGGCTTCTTAACTTTAATGTATCCAAGTGTTTGGTTCTACACATAAGCCCGGGGCGAAAAGTGTCGCCGAAAAACAGTTACTTTATCAATGGCACCGCATTAAAAGAGGTTGATACGCACAAAGATCTGGGTGTAAGCACAACCGCAAACTTGATGTCAGCAGAGCACTGTAAAAGGGCCGTCCAGAAGGAAACTAGTACCTTGCACTGGATCAGACGAGCATTCAAAATCTTCCCACCTGAACTCTTTGGAAAAATTTTGGCGCCTTTGTGAGACCATATCTTGAATAAGGAATGCCAGTTTGGACACCGTGGTTGAAGAAAGATATGGACCTTCTTGAACAAGTGCAACGCAGGGTGATAAAGATGGTCGATGGTCTCAGGGACTTACCATATCAGGAGAGATTGATCAAACTTGACCTTTTTCCTTTGCCCTCCAGGAACGTTCAGTGTAGCCTGCTCTGGACATTCCGAATAATCCGAGGCCACATTTCCTCCCTGAAATTGAAGAATTTCTTCGAATTAGCCACCACCACTCACCTGCGTGGCCATCCTTACAAGGTCACAAACGAACGCACTCGATAAGACCTCCAAAAATATTTTTTTAGTCAACGCGTGGTCCGACCTTGGAACTTGCTATCAAGCGCGACTGTTTCCGCTGACACAATAGCGGAATTTAAAAGAAGACTCGATGTCATTCTATTTGATAAAAGGTGACTTTTACAACAGGATTTCCTACTGCCAGCATTGTAAAAAAATTTTCTGGCTCTAGATCGTTTTCATTCTGTTCCGTGAAAATTCACTCGAAATTCTGTCATGGTATCATGTGTCCTCCACCAACTGCACATTAACTGTAAGAAAAACAGCGTTTGATTACATTTATAGTGTCCTCAAGGGCATTTCTTGCCTGTAACCCTTAAATATGCATACACATAAATAAACGAATTTGTGTGTAAATAAAAGCTCTATTGAATTCAAGCGAGTAGTATGTTTGTAGTCATGAGTGTTTGGAAGTTTGCATTGGCCTTTAACAGATGATTATCCAAACGTCTCTTGATTACGTTCACAGCGCGTGAATGTTCAACAGACTCTGGCAAGGAGTTACACTGTCGAATGGCCCTTTGAGCGAAGAAGGATGGACCTTGGTTTGCACGAGAGAGTCATATCGTGCATTGGTGTTTCAAGGCTTGCTAGTCACATAGTTCACGTTGTGCTGTAACATATGGGTATCAAGTCGGTGTTTGAATGTTTCCACAGATTGGGATATAACAATCGTTTCAGGTAGGTTGTGCCGTGAGTCCATGATCCGGTTCGAAAAAAATCTTCCTCATATCCAATCTTCTTTGGGGTCCCTACAGTTTGAAGGGATGTCCCGACGATTTGTTGTAGTGGCGCGTTGAAAAAAGTCATCATACATAAGAGCGCAGTTCAAGCTACGCACGCTACGGAGGGTTTTTGTCAATTCTCCACGTACCTGCCTTTAAGTCAGAGGATACAGGTTAAGGTCATTTATGCAGATCTCATGTGGTAGTTAACCTTAGCCTCTTACTGATTTTCCTGCACGCCGCTGCACTTTTTCCAGTATGTTATAATCCTGCCGTATCCACGTTCCTCAGGCTTGAATCGCGTATTCAAGATGTGATCTTATGAATATACGGAAGATTTTTGAGAAGCAGCCTTCAGCAAAATCTGTGAATGTCCGTTTGATGGCGTGCAAAATTGGGTGATATGCTGGCTAACGTACCAGGGCCCCTTTGGGCCTTAAATATATTTATTTATTTTTAATGTCCAACTGTTTGCAGAATTGCGCACAGGCGGCTGACCTGAACTGCCCGCCATGAGTGCTCAGCAAGGTTTCTGGACGACCGAATCTGCTGAACAGTGGCCCTTAGATTTTTTATTGTCGTTCCGACTGTCGTGCGTTCCATGAGGATGACGTCCGGCCATTTGCTGCATGCGTCAATGGCGATACGGGAGTTCTGACCATTGAGCGGTCCAACATAATCTATGTATAACCTGGGCTATGGGGCTTGTGGAACAGGCTATGCCTTGAGTGTAGTGCTCGTTAGTTCTTTTGATGCGACAGCGCATTTAGTGCATGCGCGGGCCAGCTGTTCCAGTTTTTTGGTCCAGTTGAGACCAGTTCACATAACTGCGAGCGAGAGCCTTCATGTGGTTGATATCCGGATATCCATTGTAAAACTCTCTCAATACCCTGGCTTGTAGCTTCTGTGAAACCACGACAAGATCGTAGAACAGGATACGATCGTTAACGGTGGACAGAGGACTTTGTCGTTGGTGGAATTGCTACAATTCTCCAGAAATGTTCGTGGGCCACTGACTGCGATGGTACTATATGGATGTCCTATCAGTGGATCCTGTTGGGTAACGTTTCCAATTTCCTCAAACTTGAGGAGTGCACGAATTGAAGCAATAAATAGACTGTGGACCTCAGACTCAACGGAAATGGACATGATGACTGTATCCTCAGGCTCCTTAGTCCATTAGTTGATTAAGCGTGAGAGTGCGTCTGCCTGACCGACATTTGTTGTAGATTGGTACTGGATTTTGAAGAAGTAGCCCAGCAGCATGACTGCCCTGTGCTGAATGCGATTTACCGAGTACACATAAGTGCCTTTTTGGAGTTAAAAATAGCAAAAAGAGGCTTGTGATCCGTGAGAGGCGTGAAATGACGCCCAGAAAGCATCTTATGAAACTTTTTCACTGTGAATATAATAGCCAGGGCTTCGTTCTCGATCTGTCCGCATTTGCGTTCAACAGTCGTTAGGGATCTTGCTGTATGTCATATGGCCTCCTCGGTGTTGTCGGGAAAAACATGTGAAATCACAACGCCAACTTCAGAGTTGGAGGCGTCTTTAGTAACGAAAATCTTCAGACCAGGGTTGAGATGCGTGAGCAGCAAACCAGAGCTTGACATTGTTTTCACTCCTTCAAACGCTTGTTGACATTCTCGCGACCCGAACCGCTTGACAACCTTCATTAACAGTTCATTCATTGGATGAAGAAGGCGGTGCATTTGCAGAGGGAACGAGCTGTAGTGACATATGAGATCCAAGAAAGTACGCAAAGAATTTACGTCCTTTGGTGGTGGCATCTGGTTGATGACGTTGATGTTGTCTTAATCTTGGCGACGATCGTCTTTGTCAATTATGAACTCGAAATATTATAACAATATTTTTTTATATTCAAGGCCCAAGGGGCCCTGTCGTTACAAACTTAGTGCTATCGTGAAAATAAAAATGATAATGATAAACAGTGAAGTCTTATAAAATAATTGCCATCGGCAGTAAAAGAAGTCCTAAATTGGTGGATGAATTCAGCGGGCCACCGAGTTCCAAAAAACTATAGGACAAAAAACTGCTTTAATAGGTAGCAGGGTTTGATGTGGTTGGATTTGGACCTGATATTGAGGGTTCGGGACGTTTATGGTCATGGAAAAAAAGACATCGTTGAGTTAAGAAAGGGAAATCTGGGACAACAGGAGAAGACAGTAAAGTCAAGGCAACATCACCAAGGTGCGACCCACCTGAATCCAGAGCCCATCGAAAAGTTGGCGATAACCATTAATAGCGACCTCGAAGACCACAGCGAAGGTTGCAAACACGGAGAAGAGTTCATAGCCCTTGGAAGTGATGTTTGACTCTGACTCCAGAGCCCATCGGAAAGTTGGCGATAACCATTAATAGCGACCTCGAAAACCACAGCGAAGGTTGCAAGCACTAAGAAGAGTTCCCAGCCCTTGGAAGTGATGCTTGACTCTGCTTCAAATGCCAGGAGGACCCTCTTCAAAATCTACAACTTGCGTGTTTGGAAAGGAAACAGATAGTAGCAACTTTATTTCCTTTAAATTTAAATGCTTATGTAATTTGCCTTTAAAAATTGATAGTATAGAAGGCAGCTTAATATCGAGTGGAAGGTTGTTCCCAATAAAAGCATATTTGGAGGTAAAAAAGCGAGAACGGTTAGATGTGGAGCTACGGGGTGGTAAAATTATCTTGGAAGAGTTACGAGTGGCGTAAGGTCGGTCTACCGGAAGGAGAGCGTTAATTTGCGGGAGATTATGACTATTGTTCACGCGAAACAGAAAGCATATACCAGCTTCGAGTCTTCTTAACCAAAGAAATTTAATGTTTGCAAACTGACATCTATCTGTATAACACAAATCAGACCCAGAAACAGAAAATATTCACGAGTGAAAACTCGCTGAACCTTTTCAATCTTACTACGGTCATTCTGGGTCATGAGACCAAAAAGCGGACAGCAGTATTCTAGTATAGGAAGAACAAACATGCGGTATAGTTTTAACTTCATTTCTGGAAGGAAAAAATATGCGATATAAACCCACACATCTATGCGGCCTTGGCAGAAATTCGATCTGTATGAGGTGATAATGCAAGCTTATTCGTGTGAGTAAGACCAAAATCCTTTATCGTAGATATTTCCAAAAGTGGACTATTTTGGAAGGTAATGGGTCCAGGAAGCCTTGCGGGACAAAAACACATGAAACTACTTCTGGATGGAGAAAACTCCATCTGCCATCCAATATGCGCTCCAACTTGAGAGGGTACGCAAGTCTGCGTTAACTTTATCAACGCAACTACTGGCCGTGTCCTTAGAAACGGAGTAAATACACTTAAGGTTATCAACATGAATGAAATTTTCCGAATTATTGAGCACTGTTGAAATTTCATTTATGTAAAGAATAAAAAGGAGGGGACCTAAAACCGTGCCTTGTAATACGCCACTCGTGATTGGCTGAGGCATCGAGCAGCTATTGCCTATTAAGACCTTCTGGCTGCGGTTAGACAGGTAGGAGGCAATGAAATCGAGGAGACGAGGCCTGATGCCTAGGGCTTCCAGTTTTTTACTAAAAGGGCCTATGCGACACTTTGTCAAAAGCTTTACTAAGGTCAAAGTAAATCACGATGACTGATTGCTGTTCATTACGAAGTGAATTAACCAGGTTAAAGAATGTCAAGTGGCAGGATTTGCATGATCTTCCAGGTATAAATCCATGCTGTGAGGCGTTTAATAATTTATTTTCTACACAAAAATCGAGAATTTGATTTAAAATGATCTTTTCCAGAAGTTTGGTTAGGGCCAGAGTTTTATGAACACCTCGGTAGTTATTTACGTCCGAACGAGATCCTGACTTGAAGACTGGAAGAATATTAGATATTTTCCATGAGTCAGGAAAGAAACTGTTTCGAAGAAAAGCTGAGAATAGGTGACTTAGCAATCGGGGGAAGCTGAATACTCTTGTGATAAGTGAATTTGGAAGGCCGTCAGTTCCCGAGGAGTGCGAGTTTTTTAGACAGATAATGTGCTTACGAATTACTTCTATGGAGAAATCTATGGTACTGATAGTATTGACTAAGAATGGCTGAAACGACGGGACCAGTTCAGATTCCTTCGTAAGGTGCTTTGCAAAGAATGTATTGAACAGTTCAGCTTTCTCAGAGTCATCTTGCACAAAGGTTTTATTTTCATTCAGTAAAAGGGGGATTTCGTGACCTCGTTTAGCGGAGAACCGACGACGGAACAGTTGGGCAATAGATTTTTCGGATTTTAACTCGCTGAGTGCGCAAGATTCCATCTGTTTGTCACGTGCAAGACGAATGTTAGACTCTAATTCGAAAATCTCTGCGATTCTAAGGTGCACAGATAATGAACTAATAGACTGGTCTTTCAACTGTCTTTGCAATTTCTTTAGTCTAGACGAAAGAAAACGAGGAACGGTGGGGTCCGAAGCACAGAGCTTAACATTTTTGATCAGCACGAATTCCAAAATGCTATTTAAAATTGCCGTCATTAAGTCACAGAGAATTGTTACACTGTTCGTATAGGAAAGCTCCTGCCAGTCTAGTAAGTCCATAAAGTTGTTAATTAAAGTAATATCAGCTAGGTCAAACGCACGATGTGTACGGATGGTGCTAGCCTTTTTTGTAGAAGCAAGCGGAAGACAACAATGTATGGTCACTTGGGAACAGAATCTGATTGTAGTCAACGAAAAGGGGAGAAATTTCGTTCGTGAAAATTAAGTCTAAAATTGGCTGATCCCTCGTTGGGGAACAGACCAAATGAGACCAGTTTTAAAAATTGATGTTATCTAGGAAGGGCGGAAATCTGGATGGACAACAGTTCAATGACCAATCAATTTCGGGAAAGTTGAAATCCCCAGCGATAACTTAAGCATCAAAGGCGGACTCCGAAATCAGCCTTAATATTTCGCAAAGCTTTTCATCCTCTTCCGATGATGAGTTAGGGGGACTATAAATGCATCCGATAATCGCCTTTTGACGGGGAGACAGGATAATGGATGCAAAGCAGTAATTTCCCGAGAATGACTCACCATCTAGGTTGAACGGAAAATGCTTAACAATACCTTGAATATAGAGAAGACAACCGCCACCACGCTTACTCGGGCGGTCTTGACGGTAGAAATCATACTCATCTTTTATGATTAAAGCGTCAGAAATTAGTGGATGGGTCCAAGACTCTGTAATGTATATAACATCTGGCTTCAGCTCGCACGCAATAGCTCTAAGTTGAGCCGTCTTATTGAAAACAGATCTTGCATTAAGCAAGATGATATCTAGTGTAGCTTGAGTAATCTAACTAGGCTTATCTTTATTTAGTAATAAAAATTTGGAGGTGATTAATATGGTTGGAAATTTGAAGAATAGCCATCAACTGGAGCAGAACGATTAACATTAGAAAGCAGAGGGGGATAGCTAAAATCTGCAGGAAGATAGCTCTGTGAGATCGATGGTCCATAGGGATTTGTACCATGGTGAGCTTGCTAATAGTTACCGGGAAATTGGGAAAACCAAGACGAGAAATAGAGGCTGGTGGGCGAGGTAAGGTAACTATGAAGATTAAGTGGTGGAAAGCCTGGCCCAGTATGATAACTTTGATGAGTAGGGTAACCTATATTGTTGTTATCTTCCTGTTGTTTAGGCTTAATTTGTGTTTGGGAAGGCTGCATGCTAGCGGTTGAGTTCCAGATCCCATTCGACGACCTGAATTGGGTGATTTAAGAGGTTTGGGAGGACTCTGATCGAGTATCAAAGCTGTTGGTCTACCTGACATAGAGGGCTTTTCGGAATTTCTAGGAGGGCTAGCAGAATTATAAGCTATGGCAACTGGGGAAGCATCGAAATTGGAAGTAGACGGGGATGTCTGGTGACTTGAGGGGGATGAGACAGTTGCTGTACTGGGGAGCAGTAATCTACGTTTGCCAGAAATAAGAGTACATGGCTCGCTAGGCTTCCTAGGGCTACGACCAGGAACTTGAGCCGGTTGCGGTGAATTAACAATTTTCTTAGAAGAACTTGACACTATTCTTCGCTCCATTGGAGTGAGATCATGACCGAGGAAATACTTTCTCAGGTATTTGGAAACAAGCTCTTGCTGTTTAAAAATGGCGTCTTTGTCAATGGGTGAAAATAGCTTGACTAAAATGGGTGGATTTTTAATGCGAGATGACAGTCTAATAGCCTCTGCTATTTTATAGTTAAATCCGCCGTAGAGGAAATGCATTGCAACGTCCATTGGCCGAATTGATTTTGGAACGTTTTTCAGACTACAATTGTACGTCCTTTTTGTCTATCCTGCGACTCACTTGCGACCAAATTAACGAGATTATCTAAACGTTTACATTTCTGAGAAGAAACTGCAGAGATATTCTCATCAAATAGGGTCCCAAGGATTGATAGAACTGACCCAAATTTCAACATAAACTCGTTGCAATTTTTCATTGCAGACAAATCTATTTGCTCGGCAATCAGATCAGGCTGAATAGTGATGTCAGGCTGAAGACTGATATCAGTTATGATGTGGTAGAAGCAGGAGGAGGTATAATCAACGTTGAATTTCTTAGGTTGTAAGGGCGAGTAACGGGAGTAAGGGCAGAAATCTTGGGGAGATTTGAACTATTATTAAGGCTAAACAGGAGACAAAACCCTGCTTCCAGTCTCCTGACCCAAAGAAATTTCAGTTTCGTTATCTCATATCTATCTGAGTAGGAAGTATCTGAAAATGCCGGATAGAGGACCCTTTTAGTGAATCTTCTTTGGACACTTTCAATTTTTGAACGGCTAGATTCGTTCATTAGACCGAAGAATGGACAGCAGTATTTGAGAATAGGAAGCACATACATACGATGAAGTCTTAGCTTCATTTCGGGAAGGTAAATATTATAAGAGATGAAGCCGCATATCTGAGCAGCATTTGCTGTAATTCTATCAGCGTGAGGTAAAATATATAATTTATTGGTGTAACTTAAACCTAAGTCCTTAATGTCAGAACATTCAGTCATGGGGCAATCTTGAAAAATGATAGGCTGTGGCAGCCTTCGGGCCCAGAACACATGAACTGGCACTTAGAAGGCGAAAACTCCATCTGCCACGTGGAGCTCCACGCAGATAGACCGTCCAAATCTGAATGAATGCGTTCTAAGCATTGCTCAGCCGTAGAATTAGAGAAGGAGTATACACATTTAAAGTCATCCGCGTACACATACGATTGAGAGTGTTTAATTATTGTTGAAATATCATTTATATGAAGCAAGAACAACAGGGGGCCCAGAACGGAACCTTGAAGGACACCGCTTAAAATAGCGGAAGGGGTAGGGTACGAGGAACCCACACATCAATTTGAATTTACACAAAATCGATCAAAGCAAGGTTGTATCAACGTGGCAAGTGGCCAATGGTATGTCAACTGTTAAACTTGGAACTAAAAGAAGTGGGGGGGGGATTTAACAAAATAAAGGTGTGGTTTGTATTTACCACGGCAATTGAAGATTGACTACACGGTCTACTTGCTTACATAGGTCGGGTTTCTCCTGCCGTATGTAAGATGCTTCCATGTAACGTAAGGTCCGGTTTGTTCGTGCTCGAACAAGAACGCGGAAAGATGTGTTAGTGTCAACCGAATGACCACTGTCTAGTAAGTGTTTTGTAATAGATGAACGTGGTACTTTGTTCTCTTGTTTTACAAGCCAAGTAGGCAAATGCTCAGCAGCCCTGGTTGCCAATTGCCTTTGCGTACGGCCAATGTAATTGCATCCGCAAGTGCAGGTAAATTCGTACACACAGTTTGAGGTGGCGTGCAAAGGCAAGGCATCCTTTGGTCGGTTAATTGGGAGCCTTTTTGTTGGAGTGAGGAAAACAAGTTCGGCTGCATAGTAAGTTCTTTTGATAAAACAAAGTAGTATTCGCTTTATTGCAATCACAATGTTGCCTTCTTTAAATGGTAAGGATATAAAATCGGGCTTTCTCGGAACCGACTAATAATAATTTGTATATTTAAGGCCCAAGGGGCCCTGTCCGTAGATTTTGGCCGTAAAGGGCAACTGCATTTTTGGATGAACCGCAAGGGGTAGCCACGCTTGAGTAAGACCTCTTTTATGCAGGCAAACTCTGTTAGTAGGGTCTCGCTGGAGCAGATATTCCTGGCTCTCTGGAAAAGGTTAAGTACCAAATTCCGTTTCCACTGTATAGGCACAAAACTAGTAAAATGTAGACATTGGTCTCTCCATGTAATCGTGTGGAAAATGGTGCGCCTTATTGACCCATCATCCTCTCTGAACAGGAGAACGTCAAGGAAAGATAATTGGTTGTTCTGCTACATTTCTATCGTGAACTTAATCTTTTGATGCAATGTATTAATCAAAGTTAGAAGATTTTCAGCATCTCTTTTCGTATCAACAATAGCGAAAATGTCATCCACATATCGTCTATATATTGTTGTTTTATTAAGTTCCGACGAAACCTTTTCCTCTAAGTGACCCATGAAGATGTCTGCAAAGGAAGGTCAGAGTGGGCTCCCCATTGCTACTCCATCAATTTGTCTATATATAACTCCATTGAAGAGACGTTGTACGTTTTTGTACGTTCTATGCTGTCCATGACAAATTCTCCTCAACACAAGCTGGCACAGTGGCTTGTCAACGAATTAAAGCCAATTCGGCAACGATTCGCCACTTATGCTTCGAAGGATGTTTTTTTAAATTTATTGACGATATCAAGCTTCAAAATATTACAAACAAATGGATGTTTTCTCTAGATGTTGACTCATAATTTACAAATGTCCCTTGGAGGAAATAATTGAGGTCATATACAATCATGCATCAGAAACTCAACTGCCACCTGATATAGTGAGGGACTTGCTAACGATTTGTCCTCACTCCAACAAAAAGGCTCCCAATTAACCGACCAAAGGATGCCTTGCCTTTGCACGCCACCTCAAACTGTGTATACGAATTTACCTGCACTTGCGGATGCAAGTACATTGGCCGTACGCAAAGGCAATTGGCAACCAGGGCTGCTGAGCATTTGCCTACTTGGCTTGTAAAACAAGAGAACAAAGTACCACGTTCATCTATTACAAAACACTTACTAGACAGTGGTCATTCGGTTGACACTAACACATCTTTCCGCGTTCTTGTTCGAGCACGAACAAACCGGACCTTACGTTACATGGAAGCATCTTACATACGGCAGGAGAAACCCGACCTATGTAAGCAAGTAGACCGTGTAGTCAATCTTCAATTGCCGTGGTAAATACAAACCACACCTTTATTTTGTTAAATCCCCCCCCCACTTCTTTTAGTTCCAAGTTTAACAGTTGACATACCATTGGCCACTTGCCACGTTGATACAACCTTGCTTTGATCGATTTTGTGTAAATTCAAATTGATGTGTTCTCTTAATATTTCGTTGTTCATGCACGGAGCGGAAGCAGCTGAAAAGTGCTCTTGAAATTTTTTCGCGCAAATAAATTCTGCTATTCTGTCTTGCTTTAAATTTGTCCAGTTTATTCAAAGAAAGCCGCCGTATCATCTGCCTAATGCGCTTGAGTATAACGTGGATGCCAATACAAGCGAACATGAGACTCCCGGGAATCAATTGAGAAGAAGACGTTTCGATCGCTGGGACAATACTTTAATTCGCCCGACATTTCGACATCCGTCGTGGCTTCATTGTCAGAGAAGTTAGCAGAAAACAGTAGCAAAAACGGGAAATAGATGCTCGGGGCTTTGCATTTTTATAGGACACTGTTATTATTGCAAAGATGCAGCAACAATTATCGTTAATTGCCTCCTTTTGCGGAGATAGTTTGTCGGTCGGCATGCTGGCTCTGACCTGTTGAAACTTCATCACATGTCGTGGCCTAGGGCGTGATGATTGCCTGGCCATCTGACCCCTAGTGTTTGCGTAGGATGACTTGATGGCCTGTCCGTTCCCCAAGTGTCGACTTGCTTTGGCTAAATTGAGTATCAGCATCGAATATGGATTAGGCAATTCATTGCACTTGTTTGTGGATTGGGGGCCGGTTAACCATGACTCAATTAATTCTTGGCTCACTCGATTGTCCCCTCTTGCAAGAATTTCGGCCTCGTGAAATTTGAATGTGTGACCGGGTCCTGTCAAATGCACCGCAACCTGAAAATTTGCATCATTTCGCCGATTCTGTAGACGGCTGGAGCTGTTTCTTGCCGTGGCAGTAGACCTTTCGGTTTCATTATTTGATGCCTTATGGCTGTCTCCTGTGTGTGACTCCAACTCCAAGTGGTGCGAGAAGGTGGCCGATAGCCTCCGAGACGTTTCTGGCGTGCGGAATCGATCACCAAATGTTGGGTTTGGTGCAAGTTTGTTGGCAATCTCGTTTGCACAAGCACTAGTTGATGAAGTTGCGCGGGTAGCCGTGTTCTTTGAACACCGGAGGAAGATGCTGTATTTTGGGAATTCTGTCTTCTAGTTCGCTGTAGTGCGTCTCAACACGCCGATAGAGCTTCCTTACACAACTGCGTTTGTGGATGATTGGGTGGTTGCTGTTGTAATTCAGTACTTGCATCGTGTTTGTCGCTTTCCTGAATACTTGAGTCTTCAGGCCATCACAATCTTTGCGACAGACAAGGACATCGAGGAAGGCCTCTGGTTGTTCTCTTCCTCCTCTTTCGTAAATTGGATGCCCGAGAAGACGCTGTTGAGACATTCCTTCAACGTGAGCACCGTGATCCCGTTCGATGACGATGAAGCTGTCATCCACATGCCGCGCCCAGAATTTCGGTCTGTGGCGTGGACGACAAGCAACTCCAACCGTTGCAAGACCACCTCGGCTATGAGTCCCGAAATCGGTGAACCCATTAGTGTCCCCTTAACCTGCTCATATATTGTTCCGTCAAACGTGGAGAAGGTTTTGATACAGAACTTCAGGTGCTGTAGGATTTGGACGTGTCAAAGGAAATACTCCCTTTCATCGTATTTGTTTCGCAGGAGTAGTTCAACGGTCTCAAATGCCAGATCCTGAGGGATAGAAGTAAAAAGAGACGTGACATCGAAGTAAACCATGATATCGCTTGGCAGGAGACTAAACCCTTTACGTTTCTCTGAGAATTGTGTTGATAAGCGGACCATGATCTCCGATTTAGCAGTCAGAAATCTGAGACGCCGAAAGAGCCAGTTTGTCAGTCCATACGTTGGAGTGCCCCTCAGTGATACGATGAGTCGGAGGGGAGCGCCCTCCTTGTGTACTTTAGGGAGGCCCTCGCCGTGCGTCGGTCAGACGGCGTTATTGCACCTAATATGGTCGAATTGGTTTCGCGTGTCAGCCTATTTATGGGATTGGTTTTACAAGAAATATCAAACAGGCGATCTTCCAGGAATTTTTTCGCATCCTTAAGGTAGTCGGTGCTGTCCATTATGGCCGTAGAACGTCCCTTGTCGGCTGGCACAATGAATGTCATGGCAAGAAACATGTGGAGTCGTCTACGGGATCTGATGCAGTTGTGGGTAAAGAAACTATGTTCGAGAACCCGGTAGACTTTACAAGACGCGAATTGCCAAACACGCGGCAGCAATTCGGCAAAATGATGCAAATTTGCAAGTTGCGGTGCATTTGACAGGACCCGGTCACACATTCAAATTTCATGAGGCCGAAATTTTTGCAAGACGGGACAATCGAGTGAGCCGAGAATACTTGAGTCATGGTCCACCAGCCCCCAATCAATAAACAAGTGCAACAAATTGCCCAATCCATATTCGATGCCGTCCCGGAACTTAAGCTGTTCACATATGAACAGCGGTTGACTGCTTTAAATCTTTTTTCCATCCATTATAGACAAGACAGTGGGGAACTTAGAGCAAATTTTCAGTTATTAATGGAAACTGGTCTGGATGTCAAGTGGGAGGATCTCTTTCAAATGGCCCCAAAAAGGAAACTCAGAAGACATGACTTCCAGTTGAAGAGGGAACTAAGCCAAACAAACCAGCGTTCATCCTTCTTCTCTCAAAGGGTCCTTCTACCGTGGAACTCCTTGCCCGAGTCTATTGTGCATTCACCCACTGTAAACGTCTTCAAGAGACGCTTGGATAATCATCTTTTAAAACCCTACAGCCGACTAACTTAAATGACAAACACTACAAGCAAACATATTACTCGTTTGATTTCAATAGAATTTTTATTTGCACTAAACGATCACAAGAGACTGGATATAGAGTGAACTTTTTGCACACTGCCATTCCGCAAACGCCTCACCTTTTCAACAATTCATATTTCCAAAATATTTCGATGCACTTTTGCACAACAAAAGTGATCTGTTATAGTGATTGCATATTTCACAAAAAACTCATGCATTGCTGTACCGTTTTAATGGAGTTTTTAAGGGCTTTGGTCATTTTCTCCAAATATACTGACTGATACTGACTGACTTAATTTGGCCAAAGCAAGTCGACACTTGGCGAACGAACAGGCCATCACGTCATCCTGCGCAAACACCAGAGGGTCAGATGACCACGACGCGTGATGAAGTTGCAACAGGCCAGGGCCAGCATACTGACCAACAAACTATTCCCACACAAGAAGGCTATTAACGCTAATTGTTGCTGCATCTTTGCCGCAATAACTGTGTCCTATAAATGCTGTAAAGTCCCGAGCATATATTTCCCATTTTTGCTTCAGTTTTCTGCTAATTTCTCAAATGATAATTCTGCGACGGATGTCGAAACGTTAAGTGAATAAAAGTATTTTCCCAGCGATGGAGTCCTTTTCTTCTCGATAACGCTGATGTCTGAAGTTTTGTCAAGCTGGAGGCGTACATGTTTGCCATTGATGGTGACCCTAAGATTTTTCCTCCCTGCCTCAAATTCCGTCTGATACGTGTCTATGATTGAGTTAGACTCGAAACCAAAATAAAATGAAGGGCGCTTGGAACGCCTCTTCTTCCTGTTGCGCGCCCTTTATTTAGGGGTCAATCTTGCTGGGCTGTGATCTTTTGTGTGCGGTGTCTTGCGGCTTCTGTCGAGACATCGACTTCCTGTTGGTAACAGCCTGAACGCTGGGAACGTCAAACAAGGCAATGGGTTACTTCACGATGGCAAAAATCATGCTGAAAATTTTTGAGCTGCTGACCTTCGGCAATCAATTTCTGCAGGGTTGTGTCGGGTTTTTGTTCAATTTTGGTGAGCAGACGAGCCCTGATATCGGCGTGTCGAGGTGACTGCAGAGTGCTCACAAAGATGAGGCACTTGAATTGATCTTCTGTCATCTCTCGCAGCTTGAACATATCACATTTACGGTTGACGACACTAGTGAGTGTCAGAAAATCATCTGTCTCTTTCTTGACCAGCTTGAGGAACTGGTATCGAATACTGAACAGGTAGGACTTTTTACCGAACGTCTCTGTCAGGTGCTTAATAATTTCGTCATAGGTGGAGCCATGAGGTTTGTGCCGAAATGATGGACCTCCGTGTACTTAAACAACCTATTTAGTTCTTTGGGCCGTTGCAAGTTATAATCCTGCCCTACTATTATTTTTATGGCCTCCTGAAGACTTTTGAAAAAGGGGGCTCACTGAACTCAGCCGTTAGTACCTTTCACTGCTTCTTTCTTAGTTCTCAGTTATTTTGCATAGTCTCATTTACATAATACAAATTTTCCTGACATTTCTTTTCCTGGCGACTTATTCGAGTTAGCAACAATGACGAACGTAAGAGGGCATCTCTTCAAACTACGCGTAACAGGGGCCAGACTAGACACACGCAAGTTCTTTTTTTGGTAAAAGAGTAGTTGAAACTTGAAGTGCTCCTCCCGAGGATATTGTTATGTCCCCATCTGTGGATGCATTCAAGAGAAAGCTAGACGTGCATAGCCAAAACGTCCTATGAATTTAGCAGTAGTGAGAATTAAATAATAAAGAAAATTGACTAAAGTCGTTTCCATCAAACCTTGTGGGCCTAGGCTACGCAGCTCTGTAAAGCTCTTCCAAATTCACGCATGGAATGCTCTGCCCGCGGACATTGCCATGTCGCCATCGGTGGGACACGTTTAAGACAGGTTAAACGTTTAAATTAGACCTTATGACTACTATGTCCCCGAAATTAAACTGCAGGTTACCGAAATGACTTTGCAACATAATCACATTTGAAAAAAAATATTACTCGCTACTTTTCAATAACATGTTTGTGACGTTCACCACGTCAAATACATCTTCGGATTTATTTTGCTCTGAACTTCGTGCCCAGGTCCCCTTCCACCAAGAACTAAACTGCGTGCCCGAGTCCGCTCCCTCCAGGAATTATGTTACTGTTGACCCCATTGTTCCAAGCACCACTTAAGTGCTCGCTTTAATACTGTCCCCAACCCCCGTTAAGCTCTCTCGGCCTTCTACAGGAAAGTGGACGAAACACAGCAGCTGTTGTGCCGAGTTATCCTGAACGCATTTGACCCACTTGTCTCTTCGTGTGCTTATATAGAAGCTGACAGCCGACAGTTGATATTGTCCGCTATCCCCTCTGGTTTGATGACAGCTTTCACCAGCACTGTCCTCAGACACTTGCAAATAAATCCCCCTTTCTGGCACAGAATTGCCTGTATTCACCCGCCCCATACTATTTGTTCCCCGCACCGTGTCCTTATTGGATCCCTCGTTCTTTAATTTCCTGCCCCTTGTAAAATAGCAGCAACGCGTCTGCGTCATTCAAACGACTGCTCCTCTAAGCACCTCGAATGTATGTTCACCCTCCTTTTGATTTCTACTTCGCATTTTTTACCTATCGTGCACTCTTAACCTTACTGTTTACTTCTATAGAACCACATAAAGAATAACCGAGTTACCTGACTGTCTTTTGACATTGCTACTGACCTCGGGTGCGTCTATTCAGGTGACGAAACGCAGCACAGCATTGAGAAATATTGAATCATCACAGTTATTCGAGCTGCAAAACGAATAGACCAACAATTCGCGCAGTTATTCGAGAAGCTGTTCAACCAGTATTAACAGTTATTCGAGCTGCAAAACGAACAGGCCAATAGATTCTACAGCACGATGGGCGCGTCTCCAACACTCGTTGCCGAAACTCGGTGACATTTGCGTGACCTCCGCAATCTTTTCCTCGTTGGACCCTTAGGATTATGACAATAAACCACGATGGGCTCCTCCTGGGTTCCTCCTGTTTCAAATACACCTAGCACAGGCGGTCCGATTTGAATATACTCTGGACCCCCCTCCACCCCCACCCCCACGGGTGACAGTTTTTCGCCTTTAATCTCTCAAATGGCATCCAAACCCCTATACTTTCTGAACAATGCCTAAGGAGGTTTTTCCACTGTCGGCCCTCCCTTAGCCAATTCAAATTACTGGTAACGCCACTGTTCTGAAATGTTCTGCTGATCAAATGCATTGAAAAAACTGTCCTGTACCAATAGGGAGTTGAAAGGTATTTACCCATATTTCCCTCAATAAAACCTGACCTGACCTGACCTGATCGTTAAAGGGTCTTGTAGTCTTTCAATTGCCTGATCTACACCGCAGCCACGTTGTTAGTGTTTTCTCTCTTCGTTCCTTTTTAGTATTATGAAACCTACACACCACTGCTACCATATTTTGACCTTCAATCCACTTTTTAGAGGCAGTTGTGTTATTGATTTACACTTGCCCACAGAACCATATATAGGTTGCTACAGGAATACTCTAAATCTTCTGGAATCAGATCAAAGGAATATGGCGGTCTGCATGTAATGGTGTTTCGGGTAGCCATCGAAACCGATTCTGACGATAATTCGGCCTCCGAAGTTTCTTCTGACTCATCTGAAGACGAGTTAGAGGACTTGATAGACAATATTCTTGATAATCTTGTCGTTTGCCAGCCAAGTGCGCAAAGGATGACAATTAAAAACAAGAATAGGAAAGAGCGACCAAAGCAGGAACGCCAAGACCGACCCAATGAGCTAGATACGGCCAGCACATCAAACGAAGGATCATTCCCGTTCGCATTTCAAGGATATGGTTACCAAGGAACCCATGAACGGGCCCAATCCTCGACCCGAAGTCATGGCAGAATATCATGGCCTCATGGCACTGGCTCGCTTGGCCCAGAAACATTCTCCTATCCACCGTTTGCAGAGACCGACTCATCCCACATACTCCAGCCCTCAACTTATATAAAACCCTCCTTAAAAAGACAGTGGTCCCCCGCAGTTGATCAGTCGAAGAATGTTCGCGATTGCAGGGAGGGTTTAAACGAAGAACATATCGATAGTGACGAGGCGACAGGGAACAACAGCGAAGATGAATATTATCGTGTTCCAGATAATCCCCCCTCTAATACGTCTAAGGTTGGTTTGTTATTTTTCATGCTATTGATTCAAAGATGGAAGACAACGGTTTAGAACAACTTCTAAAGGAGAAAAAAGGCTGGAAAATCGTACATGTTCGTGGTGACGGGGCTTGCCTTTTCCGCAGCGTTTGTAAGCTCTTCAAAAACTGCTTCATACTTTACTAGCACACCAAGTTTTTGGCGATGAGGAAAAGCACGAACTAGTCCGGAAACAGGTTGTAGACTATATGGTAAGTTCTCCTGTGTCGTCTCTTATGTTCCTCTTAAGGTGAAAAACCGTGAGCACTTCTCACAATATGTGACAGAGGATTTTGATCGATATCTCCAACGGAAGCGGCATCCGAACTGCCACGGCAATCACCTGGAAATTCAAGCTATTTCGGAACTATACAACCGTCCTGTCGAAATATATTACAACAGCGTCTCACCAATTAACGTTTTCCATGCTGAGTATTCTCACGAAATTCCACTTAGACTGGGCTATTATGATCGAACACACTACAATTCGATAATTGACCCATGCAAACCAAGTTTTGGACAAGGTTTGGGCATGCCCAATTACCAACCTGGAGTAAGTTGAGGTTGTACTTATATTCCTCGCTTAGCTCCCCGAGCCGGAACTCGTGAAACTAGCTCTTAATGAATCGGAAGCAAGTGAGCTCGAGGAAGCCATGCTTCGCGATAAACTGGCTGAATCTGAAAGCAAGGAGCTGGAGGCATGCATTACTGACCATGTTCTACGGGAATCTTATTATGAGCACTGGAAATCTTGCTTTGACATGCCCGTAAGATATATGTGTATATATTAATTTTTTTGTCGACGAATTTTGATTTGCAATTAATTCCGTTTTTAGCTATCAACTTCGGCTAAGCTACTTTGTTATAGCCACGGATGCACCGAGGACTTTATATCCTTGGCACCGAAAACCTTAATGTTGCGGATCGCCGAGCCTTCCGTACAATAATACCACTGACTCATCTGTCATGTCAACCAAGAAAAACTGTGATCTGCGTCCCTTGGTCGACTATTTATCTGTTTACCTAATCGACGAGATCATGTGCATTTTTACTTTGTTGACTGGAAGGGTGCAGTGCGTATACAAAGCCGCGGCGCTCCACTGTGTGGCAGCTTGTCTTACGCAAAAAGCTGGTTTGTGGCAAGAAACCTGCAACTCCTTTCAGGCACCGGTCAGGCGGGAGGGGTGGATCTGGATTTGAATTTAGGCAGTGCCTCCCACTCTATGCTTTTATAAAGCTCACCCGAGTGGTTGCCTTTTCTGCTACTTGTGCCTATCCTGCCTTGCCTCTCTTTTTATTCAGCTAGTGTGGCGGATTTATTGATTTTTGGTAATTGTTAAATAGTATTTTGGAGTGATTCGCAAGATACTGATTACAATCCGTTTAGGCTTCTTGTTGCATCTTATGTCGTAGACATGGTAACAAACTGTAAGTTTGGAGAAAACGATTAAGCAGTAGGACCAGCACACACGTTGGATTGGTAGTGCGCATCAATTGCGCCGGAAATCGGGCCTGCCGTTTGAGCGGATGGCATGGTTTTCTGTTATAGAGATACGTTTTGGATAGTAAACTGAGTATGCTGGCTTTTATCCGCTAACGTACGCCGATACGTTGGCACCTTATTAGAAGACCAAGACAACGTCCGATGCAGTGCGTCCAAATGAATACCAAACCCAACCCATCCCGATGAAATGTACTTACTTGCACTTGTTACGGTCGTGATCATGCCTAATCTAACCGGCCTCAGTGATGTCATGGACGGTTCCTCTCCATGCATGGCGATTGGCGACAGCGGATTTGAAAAGCTTCACCCAGTCCCTTCTCCAGCGACGGAGACCGAAGATAGAAGGTCCAAGAACTGCTTCCATGTCTTGACGGACGCTGTCGAGCCAAGTCTTTAGTTGCCCTCTTCGACATTTCCAGGTGGGCTGCGGTGCTGGGTCGAGGGCAGCATAGGTAAGCTCGTAGGGCGAACGACGGAGAACGTGTCCAAACCACCTCAGTCGCCTTTCCTGAATGGCCTGAGATATCCTCGTGATACGATCACAGCGGGTGCGGACTGTCTCATTTGAGATGAAGTCGCTATACTTAACTCGCAGGATCGTCCTCAGGCACCGGCGGACAAAGACCTCAAGTTTTCACTCATCTTTAGCGCGCTTAGTCCAGCATTTACATATTTAGAGGAAGACTGATCGGATGGATGCACGGTATACACGAATCTTCTTGGCAATGGAGATGTCAGGCCGGATCCATAGGCGCTTTCGAAGGATTGAGGAAACCCAGCGAGCAGCATTGATGAAATGTTTCACTATCATTTTGACCACAGAGTTAAACCAAGGTATAAAGCTCTTCAAACTTCACCTTCGTTGTCTGGTTAATGCTCTGCGTGTCCAGAGGCTGATTACCAACTCTGACTTGGAAGCGCAGGGAAAGAAGAGATGCATCACTAGCCGGAACGTTGCGGTCAGTCAGACTTTTAAGTCAGTCAGCCAGTAAACCTGAGCCCACTTCCAGTCGTATTTACTTTGTCTAGTCACTGGAACTAGATACGTAAAGGAAGGACAGAGTTCGGTAACGGCTGCGCAAGTCTGCCCCAACTTCAACAGATTCACGCGCAAGTTCCGGGTGCGGCGATCACTCCGTACGACAGTCTACATATTCGTTCACGGCAGTCAAACTATTTTGCTTTCGTAAGGCAACCCGAAAGTGAAGGTATTGGACCACAGTTGCCCGCTTACCATTCTTCGAGTGTTCTACATTGACCTCGTCTAAAATTTGGCAGTCCACACTCTGAAACAACATTGCGAGGACATTTCAGACACAGTATTGGCCGTCCATCCTATAGGTACAGTTTTGCTGCCCCATCTGATGATGTGGCCTATCTCGAGGCGATAAAGAGTTCGGATGAAAACTGCTATAAGCAGTTCATCAAGACTTGGAAGTGAATTTGTCTTTCGTTATTCGGTCTTTGCCGCAGGAGAAAGCAGTGAGTGGAATTCTCTTTTATTTCTTTTTGCATATAATCAAAAGCGGAGGCGTATAATCAACGAAATCTTAGGTCAGTTAGGAGCAAAGCCGTATCAAGTAGAAGCAAAATTGAGGTCTGTATCGCCATGGCCGGTGAGCGAGTGTGACTATAACTGTGAAGTTCGGAATCCGGGGGACAGTTTCCCTTAAGGCCTTTGTCCAAGCTAACAAATATCAACTATTCAAAATTATTCCCCCTTCTACAGTCGGGCCGCAGCAGTTGTTGATCACGAAATCAAAACTGGACGAGCATCTATCTGATAACGGAGATTTCTGCAAAGTGGGTACCAATGTAAGAAGCAATGTACAATAAATTTAGCTTATCATAAAATAAGGGAGGAACCACCGTTCTTTGCTCGTGAGTTGTAACTCCCACTTCAAGGCCAGTCATAATCCGGAACCTCTTGTGGTATACTCACTCAATTCTCCATTTTCTGGCTGCTCTACGCGAAACACAATCCATACCCACAGATACATGGGTACTTGGGTGAACCAGTTCAGTCCTGGCATTAGCCCGATACGGATACAAGCGAACGAAAATGTTGTTTTTCAATTTCGATGATGCATTTATCACAAGTTCTACCTTACTGGAATCAATGATAATTATTTGTCACTTGTGGGGTTTTCCGCGTGATCACTTCACTTATTTATTTAAGTATCGTGACAAACAACAGCAGAAACAGTCAATCCTCTGTCCGGCTTTCTGATGACGAGGATCGTCGTTGACGTCTCCCTTGATGCATTCAAGCCTCCTTGCTATACCCGATAAAATTAAGCTAAGCCACCAATTAGCAGTTACCGGCGCGCAAAACTTCACCCGAGTAGTACTTGAACTTCTTACGGCTGCGATCATGACTCATCTAGCCAGTCTCAATTATATCCCGTATGATGCTTCTCCACGCGCGACAATCCGTGGCCGCAGACCTGGACAGTTCGACCTATTCTCTTCGTCAGCGCCAGAGACCGAATACCGAAGGTCCAAGAACCACTTCCATGTCCCGGCGGACTGAGTCGAGCCAAGTTTTAAGTTGACCCCTTCTTCGACGTTTCTAATCAGGCAACGTTTTAAAGTCGAGGGCAGTAGCACTAAGCTCTTGAGGTAGGCGACGAGGAACGTGTCAAAACCACCTCAGCCATCTTTCCTGAATGGCCTGGGATATCCTTGTGATTTTGTCACAACGAGTGCGGACTGTCTCATTTAAGACGAAGTCGGTGTACTTCACTTAGAATGTAGTGGTCAAAGGCTTCAGTTTCTGTTCATCTTCCACGCGCATAGCCCAACATTCGCATCCGTAAAGGAGGACAGACCACACAGATGCACGGTACACGCGGATCTTTGTTGAGATAGAAATATCGCGTCGGGTCCATAAGCACTTCCGAAAACTAGCGAAAACTCGTCGTGCTGCGTCAATTCAGGAGACAATGTCATCCTTACTTTGCCCATTCGGTAGCAACCTCGCTCCGAGGTATTTGAAGCTGAGAAGAAGAAGAAAAAGACTCGATCGCTGGGGCAATATGTTTATTCGCCTGACGTTTCGATATCCGTCGCGGATTCGTCATCAGAGACATGAGTAGCAGACTTCTTCAAGTTGACAGCCACTTATCTCAAGAGGTGTCTTCTCTTCGGCAGGGATATAGGATGAAAACACTTTGTTCTTCCCAGCGTTTATGGACAAACAGACCGATTTCGCGACCTCGTTCGCCCGTGACTTCATGGACTAAATATAGCCAAAGCTTGATGCTATTAAAATGATATCATCGGCATAGTCGAAGTCTGGCGGCAAGCTCAATACCGTCACTTTCTTGTAGGGCTTTACCGGGAACCCAGTCACTGACAAGACAGCCTTGCCGAATGCCTGACCGAATAGCGAAGGGTTTTGAGAGGTTGTTGTGAACTAAAACCCGCGCAGTGGTGGAGCTGTAGCATGCCTTGAGCATGGCTATTTGTTTTGGTGGTACACCATCAAATGCCATTATCCGCTATAGAGAGTCACGATATACGGAGTCGAACGCAGCGTCAAAGTCAACAAAGCAGATGGCCGTTGGTTGTTGGTAGCTATGGCGGAATTCAAGGATCCGTCTCACCCGTTTCTCTCATCCGTCACCCGAGTAGACTTGTATTTCTTAGATTGCTCTTACCCTCATAACGAGAAATGTCAAGCAGTTAAAAAGCTTGCGTTTGTGACTGCCTTTACTGGATCACTGACTAACGCATTGCCTTTGTAATAACGTTTTTATTTACTGAAGCCTGACTAAACGTCGGTAACTTGTCGTACGTTTGGCCATTTCCAGTGGAATCGTAGGAGGCTCCCGTATAATTCACGCTAACGGATACGAAGCTAGCAAACGTTTTACCAGCTTCCCATAAATTAGTCGGCACTAGATAGGAAGCACTTATCTAAACTAGTGGGTCAATTATCTCGATCCTTGAAAAAGATCGAGGTTGCACTTGCAGATGACTGGAGTTGTTAATTTACGCCAGTTTTTCAAGCGCATTTTTCCTTAGTACAGCAGTTGCAGGTCCTGGGCCTGTGTTTGGCCACTTCTACTAATCGATTTCCTTTCCTTTTCCATTGTCTCCTTAGTTTACAATTGGGTTTCGATATTTTTTACAACAAATCTTGTTTCATGGTAGGGTGATTGAATGCAAAGATGCGCCGTCCGTGTGATGAATTAATCGAGAGCTTGAGGAGCTTAAGGGTGGAACTATCTTTTGGCTAACAGGTCCTGTACTGGGCTTTCGACTGCAGTCATTAGCACTTGCCTGCCAATTCCATCCGACTCACTACGCAACCACGTCTGTTATATATCGCCTGGTTTTATAGTCCTTCAGGATATCCGGGCGAATTATACAACTTAAAACTCCGCAGTTGACATAAGTAAACCATGCAAGAGATTTTTGTAGTTGATACCTATTTTTAAGACAGCAGTCGCCTGTCAGTTAACGGAAATCTTGGGGTGTGCTTTCGATTAGGAAGGGTAAGTTAATTGACGCTGTATTATTGATTATTGTGCGGCGTAATTCATTGATTTTTGATGGTGAAACTCATCTTTTAGGTACTTATTTGGTTATAAATTTTGTTTTCACATTTCGTACTTTACGAAAGAGAGTATTGAGGTTTTAAAAATTGTTTCGTTTTCGAACCCTATCTGCCATTGCATGTACGTTTCGGGTTTCCAGTTGACGAAAGTCGTACACCCCGCCATGTTATTACGGCGATGCTAAATAGGGCTCATACAATTTTGAAAAGGATGGGGATCATGTTGCCTATTTCATAGGAGTGTTGATAAACGGGCACGCAAAAAACTTCGTGAGTCGACTTTTAATGGTCTTCAAATCCCATAATTACAACCTTTTTAGAACTAAAATACACCCTTTCCCTGTGTATAAAGCCAGAAGTAAGCGTACTTTGATATCAAATGGGTAACAGAAGGAATATTTTGAGCATGTTTTCTGGAAACTTTATTTGAATTTATGAAGGTATTGACCATCAATACTTAGCTAGTAATTTTTACTAAACGTAGTTGCTCCTGACAGACGAAAATAAGTGCATTAATAGGCCGGCATCTTGTCATGACTAACATATGCCGGGATTATGCTACACAATAATCAATACAAAACCCCCCTCCCGTAAGTAATCTTTCCTAATCGAAAAAGTATTCTAGAATTTAGTGTCAGCTGTTGTATGCTTTTACGAAGCTCATCCGAGTGGCCGCCTTTCCTCCTGCCGGAGACTATCGGATTGCTGTCTATTGTCGGGTTCTTGTTACACCTTTTGGCTAGACATAGTAACAGCTTGAGTTATCAAGCCTCCCTAGCGTAAACCTTCGGTTTTTTGATATTGTTACCGCCGCCTTCGTTTCAGGCCAATGAAAAGATGCCTAAAGCAACCTGGTCAACCTCCCCTTCGCCTCGTACGCCCACGCAAGTCGCTGGCAGTCCAACACAATCTACTGCTGCTGCTGCCGCCGCCGCCTCCGCCACTGCTGGTGCCTGCTGTAGCGGCAAGCGGCAGGCCTCCCCCGTTATCTCTGCCTCAACGTCAAAACGTCCACAGACGCACAGTCCGCCAGCCTCATCGTCATCAGCAGCGACTGCAGCGGCGTCCTCGTCGTCGTCCACTTCTGTCCGCGGCGCTGAGTCTGCTGCTGCTACCGCAGCAGCTGCTGGTAGTGGTAGCGCGGCCGCTGTGGCCGGCGCTTCAGCGGCCTCCGCTGCGCAAGCCGATTTCGCTGTGCTCCAGTACCTGCCAGAGGGCATGCTAGGTGAGCTCATTCCCCCAGTACTCGTGACGTCAGTGCTGTTTTTTTAAATTTGTGAATAGTGTAACCCAAGCCTTTAGCCGCGTAGGTACTCTCATGCCCCCCCCCCCGGGGTTACAAGTTTTCCACCCCTCCCCCCCATTATCTGCCAAATAGTCTGCCTGCCTCCAGACTGGCTTCCGCGCACTGTCGATACTACAGTGTAACTTTTGCGCTTCCACACATACACTCACTGTTAGCTGCTCATCAGCCACATAGACGAAGCCCTCCGGTAGGCTATGCCTGAGTCGTAGTTAGTGATTAGGTAGCGGTGCGAAGAAAGAGTAGTAGGACTGCAGTGGTCACTTGGGGTTTATTTGTCGTCGACGAGGAGTCATATGCCAGACCGAAAGAATGCAGGATTCGGGTCCAGGATCAGTTTTTAAATTAATCAACCTCACAACTAGTTAAGTCATTAAATCGGACTAGTAGCTGGTTTGCTGCATCAGTCGAGATTGGCTGAAAGATGTATCTGTTTTAGTCCAGAACCATAAGACATATCCCGTAGCTATTGGCTTTAAACTTCCTCCTTTCTGTTAAGCAAAGACGCCCGACACCCAGGCGGCTTTCTCGGGATATTAATGCCTAAGGACTCTGCAAAATAAGTCTAATCTTCACGCTAACGGCAGAGAACTTCGTTGTCGAATGTGCCACGGTAGTCCACGCCGATGTGGTATAGTACCTCGTAATCCCGTAGGGGCAAAGGTGGCTAGGCTGTTGGCCTCTCACATAAGAGGGAACAAGAGTACACGCTTTGACAATTCGGCCTCCAGTGGAGGGAGGGGGTTCTATCCATGATAAGAGATTGCCGCTTTTTCTCCCCCAACAGAACAATTCTTTCCAAGTCATCTTGTCACCCAGCGGAAAAGAATGTGTGACAGGCAGTCGACATACATGCACATCAAGGCACTGGATGGACATGTGTGTGGGTAAATTCGGAACCGCTGACGTAAAATTAGCTCGAACGATACGCAACCAGCGGTTATTATCAGCGTATTCTAGGCAGCGGTCGTCAAACGATAAAGTGCAAGGTCACCGAAGACTAGTGAGCTACTGACCTCGTGATCGGCTCGTATTCCCTTCGTTTTTGCAACGTGACAGCGGATTTCAGTGCAAAAAGCGTTTTAATCGCGCGCGCGCGCGCTCGCTTGGATTCGACTAAGCAGCATTAGCAGTGTACCCGACGTTTCGACCGAGCAAGCGACAAGCGGACGCCTCTATGATTGAATGAGTGCCTCACCTGCTGCCTGATGAGGGTTTCACCCCTTTCTTGACAGCTGTCTGAGTTCCAGGAAAGAGCACTGCCTTTTTTTCTGATGAAGAAGTTACTTGTTTTCACCTTATAGGTTGCTGCTATGGCATTTGCTCTACTTGTACTTGTAACGGCTGTGATAATGCCTGATCTAGCCGGCCTCAGTGATGTCACGAACGATACCTCTCCATGCGTGGTGATTGGCGGCAGCGGATCTCGAAAGCTCCACCCAGTCCCGTCTCCAGCGACGGAGGCCGAAGATAGAAGGTCCAAGAACTGATTCCATGTCTTGACGGACGGTGTCTAGCCAAGTTTTCAGTTGCCCTCCTCTTCGACGTTTCCAGGTGGGCTGCGATGCCGGATCGAGGGCAGCATAGGGAAGCTCGTGGGGCGGACGGCAGAGATCGTGTCCAAAGCACGTCAGTCGCCTTTCTTGAATGGCCTGAGATATCCTCGTGATACGATCGCAGCGGATGCGGACTGTCTCGTTTGAGATGAAGTCGCTATGCTTAACTCGCAGGATCGTTCTCAGGCACTGGTAGTCAAAGACCTCCAGTCTTCGCTCATCTTCAGCGCGCACAGCCCAGCATTCACATTCATAGAGGAGGACTGACCGGATGGATGCACGGTATACACGAATCTTCGTGGCGATGGAGATGTCACGTCGGATCCATAGGCGCTTTCGAAGGATTGAGAAGACCCAGCGAGCAGCATCGATACGGGAGACAGTGTCGTCCTTGCTCTGCCCATTCGGTAGCAGCCTCGCCCCGAGGTATTTAAAGCTGTCTACTACTTCAAGTTGATGGCCATTAACCCCCAGGGGTGCCTTCTCCTGGTCAGGGATGCAGCTCGAGAACATCTTTGTCTTTCCGGAATTTATGGACATGCCTACTGGCATAGCGATCTCATTCAACCGCGGCACTAATGACTGTAGACCATCAAAGTTTGAGGCTAACAGCGCAATATCATCGGCGTAGTCAAGATCAGTTAGTCGGCGTCCGGGTGCAAGTTTAACACCGTCCTCTTCATGCCGAAAATCCAGTCAATGACGTAGTTCAACAGAATGGGCGAAAGGACGCAACCCTGTCGGACACCAGACCGGATATCGAACGGCTGAGAGAGATTGTTGTGGACCAGGACTCGTGCGGTGGTAGACCGGTAGTAGGCCTTAATCATCGCAATGAGTTTGGTCGGCATTCCATCCAGTTCCATTATTCGCCACAGGGACTCACGATGGATGTAATCGAATGCGGCGGATAAGTCGACGAAGCAAACCGCCGTCGGTTGCTGGTAGCTATGGCGGAATTCTAGAGTGCGCCTCAGTGTGAATATTTGATCCGCACATCCACGCCCAGCTCGGAATCCGGCTTGGTTGGGTCGTGTGCTGGAGTCACGTACAGACTGGAAGCGCCTGAGAAGAACAACCGCAAATATCTTTGCAGCAACGTCGATAAGACGGTAGTTCTCGCATCTTGTCTTATATCCCTTCTTGTGGACAGGTACAAGGATACCTGAGCCCCAGTCATCGGGAACGGTCTCTTCTCGCCACGCCTGTACAATCACCTCATGGAGCCGAGGAGCCAGGGTGTCGATACAGGACTTGTAGATTTCTGCAGGAATACCGTCCTCTCTGCACGCCTTGTTGTTGCGTAGCCTCTGCATTGCATCGGTAACTTCGTTTTCGGAAGGGATGTCACACGACACTGCGTAGGCAGGAGAGGATTGAAAATCCGCTGTGGAGGAGAGGGAGGGTGTGATGGGTTGTTCGTCAAAGTTGAGTAGGTGCTCGAAGTGTTCACGCCAGCGATCGACCTTGGCCGAGTTGTCGGCAATAAATCCTCCATTCACATCGCGAACAGAATCACAGAGTGTCGGGGGCTTACCACTAACCTGGCGTATGATTTCGTACAATTTTGTGTGTCACCAACATTAGAAGCCTGCTCCATAGAAGTCGCTGCTGGTCATCTCTAGCCGACTTTGCTGTCAGCTTTCGAAGTTGGCGGAAGGAGGTATCGTTTCGTGGCCTGGCTCGAGTCGTCTCGGCCGATAGTTGCAGGGTTCTTCCGCTGATCCAGTCACTGCGGCGCCGCTGAGTGAATCCAAGAATCTTCTCAGCTGCCCCATAGATGGATGTCTTCAGTGATGGCCACTTTCTACTGCCCTCGTTGTCAGCCTGGGTCATAAGACGGGACTGGATTTCTGTGCTTAGAGCCTCGGTAATGTTGGTTTGCCGGAGCTTTGCGACATCAAGGCGTCTCGCACAGATTAGAGGTGAACCTTCAGGCACGTGCGAACGAGAACATGGTCAGACCCGTGGACGTTACAAGTTTCGGCACCTCGCATCGACCTGCTATCGTGGACCCAGCTGCAAAACCGTGAACCAACTAGAATGTAATCGATCTGACTGGCAGTACGGCCATCGTTCGAATACCAAGTCAGTAGATGTTTGTGACGATGCTGAAAGCATGTGTTGGCAAGAAACAGTCGGTTCTGTTCGGCAAACTGCAGCATCCTCTCACCATTGTCCGTTCGAGAGCCAAGCCCAAAACGACCAAAAGGTGGCTGTTTGTCGGGTCATCGGGCCCAGTCCGGCCATTCCAGTCCCCGGCAACAATTAGCAGATCTCGGCAACGGAGTCGTTCGGCTAGCTCCTGCAGCTGCGAGTAGAAATTATCTTTCTCTTGCTTTTCAGTCGCCGACGTAGGTGCATACACAGATACGACCGCGATGTTCGTAAAATGGCCTTTTAGTCGAACATAGGCCATTCGGTCGTTGACTTGTTCCCATGCTAGTAGTGCACGGTTAGCTTCTTCCGAGAGAGCAATAGCCACACCGTGTCTGCCAGATGAGTCACTCGGACCGCTGTGATACAAGGTGAAATGAGAATCGACCCCCGGAATTTTGATTTCTCGGGCGCCTGAGTCGGGGAGTCGGGCCTCTGACAAGCAACAAACATCCACGTGATATTCATGGAGACTGCGCTGTCAGACTTTGGGTACCAGGTTCCAGAAATGTTCGCACATTCCAGCATCCAATACCAAGAGTCCGTTTTTGTTTAGCAGTCCAGCTTGCACATTATTCGCCCGCACCACCGGAAAAGGGTTGCGGAGCGCGTCGGTTCCCGCGGACGCCGTAGCAGTGGTCGTAGTAAGGTAAGGAGACATCATAAGGTTTCTTGGGAATTTTGAATGCAGGCGGATCCCCAACGGCCGCTCGGATTCTTCGTTCGAGGTTGTCTCCTCTAGCACTTTGGCTCACGAACCTAACCACAAGGCAGTGGTGTTGGTAGCAAGCAAACCTATTTAATGGCGGTTCGCGCTCGCCATGTCACAGTGTCGTCATTGGGCCTTGCGGAATTTTATAAGGCTGTCGGTGCGCCAGACCTCAGCCCACCGCGCCCTGGTAACACTGTCGCTGCTGCGTCCGCGACTGCTTATTCGCCAGACCCGGGAGCCTGCTTACTTCGCAGCTAACCTTCACTGAAGGCCGCGCCACTATCCGCCACCCGTGGACGCGCCAGGTAGCCTGCAGCTTGGCTAACGGGTAACCCGCCTTTGTCTAGCATTTGCTGTCAATGCTTTGAAGCCTACCAGGGTTGATTTTGCTAGACAACAGTGCGTTGGTTCGCCAATACCGTATGTTTTCACTGAGTTGCTACATTTACTGGTCGCAATCGAATAAATGATGTTTGGGATGGTCAACAGTAAAGTGATTTTAAAAGTGCAGAGTATATTTGATCGTCACTAAATTGCCACGGCCCATTAGAGGATTTAATTATTGACCAACAATGTTTTGACTCAAAGGCCTGACGTGGAACCAAATGGGTTGTAGCTGTCAGTACTTTTTTCAAAGAACGGCCCTAATGCATTCTTTGGCCTGGTGACAGGATTATAAGTAACTTAAACGACAAGGAGAACTTATAAAGATTGCAATATGCACAAGAAAAGAGGGACTGAAAAGGTAAAACTACAGTTCCAAAACATTCTTCGCAACGTTTTTATGCGAAAATCTGCAGATGTTTCTTTCCTTAGGTCACGAATCAGAGATTTCAGCCGCATGGATTCGTCTCAACACCGTTTAACGTAGGCTGAATTGCACCAACCAGCTGTGTTCCTGGATCTATGGACCTGCCTTGTGAATGGTTAAGTTTTGAAAGGCAATGCATATCCACTTTATGTGTTGCTCTTCGTATTGACAGTAAGTTGCGGCTAGCCGTGTCTTTAGGCCAAAGAGGCAATCGTATTACTGATACCGTAAACCAGAAATCTAATTATGGTCGCAGGGCTTTCAAAATTCCATCTCACTGTCGACTTTGAACACTGCCGAATCATCCTTGCTGAATCTGCTTGAGACCGTCCTGTTGTCGATCCCCTAACATTACCTACCTCATTTGAGTCTATTTCCTTCCCTTCCCCTATCTTTCCTGTTTTTCTCATAATCCCAGTATATACTTACATGCAGGAAAAATAAACGATTGCATCGAAAAGACTGCTGCTACTGCAATGTCTTATCCATTTACTTTCGTCTCCCTCTAGACATGAGTGAAGACGAGTTGTTAGCTATGGTTCTGGAACAGTCCCGTAATGACTACCTGGCAAGTTTGCGAGCTTCAAAGTCGCGGGAGGAGTATGCTCAGCCCTCTACTGCCCAGTCGTTCTTCCGACAGCAACTGGAACCATCGGAAGAGGCCGCACTGCCTGCCTTCTCCAATGCATCTGCCGTGCCCTCTTTTTCTTCCTCTTCCGGCCGCAGTGGCATCGACAGCAGCGACTCGCAGAAAACGGTCCAACCTGCGCCCGGGGAAGAAAAAACCGGCACTTCCACCAATCACCAAACACCAACCCGATCGGACAGTAACAGTGGAGAACCTTCATCCTAGCCGCGTATGCACGCACACACACACACGCGTGCCGTCTGTTGTTGGCGCTCTCCGCAGTCTTTCTATGCTTTCTTATTTTTAAAGAACTCCGGCGCTCCGAGTTCCTTCTTGCTCATTATTTTTGCCGTTTCGCTGGTCTGTGTGTACGCACCTCTTCTGCTAATATGACCCTTGTAAATCTGCCAACAGTTGGCTTGTTAAGGGCAGTCAGTTTCCTCTTCTGTTGTCCTCGGCCCAGTGTCTACCTATAACTCACGTCTACTACGCATACGTACGTAGTCATACTTTCACGGATATATGAAAACAGCGTCCCATGAAGCACCAGCAGCAGCAACAGAAGCAGCAGCAACAAGCCTCTCTGTAAATACCGTTTTCATTCGCCTGGAGTTGCGGTGTCGACTGTGTGAAGTATCCTGCTCACGTGTGAGTTATTGGGTGTGCCGGTACTTGGTCTCTCAAGATTGCCCGACTGTTTTTTGCCCCTCTCGCGCCTCGTTTCCTTATTTTTCCTTCCGGTGCCTGCTCCTCACTCTTTACATCTCTAGTTTTATAGAAAACATCCCGATGCTCTACACGTCAGCAACTAAGTGGCTTGCCCCCTCCCTCATCCCATAAGTTCTGTTCATCTCAACCAGGCTTGTCCTCATTTTTTGCTAGGTTGCGTGTGTTGCTGCGGCCCCAGGGGGCCGTAGGCGGAGGTAACAGTCCCGTGAGGCTCTTATTTGCCTTTTCACTGTTTTCTCCCGATGTGGCGCTTTCCTTCCGTTCAGGGCATCATGCACTATCACCATCATCCTCCTCCTCACAACCGTATTATACAACTTTTTGATTCACCAAACTCCCAACGCCTTACTCCTGAGACGTTGTCTTTGGTCCTGGCTATTTGGTATTTCGGTTTCGTCAGTCTGCGCGTGTGCCTCACTCAATTGCCGTCCACAATTGGGGTGCTCGTATTGGATGGGTTGTGGGCCGATACCAGCGACCTAGTTTTCGTGCTAGATATGCTGCTAAAAGCTGTTACTTATATCGTCTATGCATGGGTAAGAGCAGACGATATTACAACACCTACAAGAGTACTTCTGTCCGAATCGTAGCCATACAGTGCTAGCCGACATCATAGTCCTGTACTGTTATTTGGTTAATTAATACCCTTTACTTGGTCGTAAGTCTGAGAACGTACTCCCCCGAGGTTTGCACTCCGATATGGCAGTTATTTACGCCGCGAAAGGCAACTTTTCATTTTAACCTTACCTTTCGATCGGCTCTCTCTTTGCCTTGAGCTGCTTACTTGCCCTTCAATTTGGAGAATCGTATTGGGCGCAGCCAGACTTTGTTTTCCAGAGGGACGCCGGAAAATACACAGGTAAACCACTCTTCAAGTGGTCCAGAAGACACGGTTAATCACCAATTGTCCTCGAATGCATTCTTTCTTTAATGCGTTAAGGTCAGGAGTAATCCTGTCCCACCTACCAGTGAGCCCTATCAATCGCTCCAAATCGCCTTTGGACTTTTGGCTCGCGGCATTTTTTCGTCGGATGGCATCAGAAGAGGTTCCCGAAACAGAGGTGGGGGGGGGGTAATATGTTGATGCATTATCTGTGGAAGCCTAGTTGAATACAGGAGGGGAAGACTTGCTTCTTTGAGCTCCCAAACTGATTCACAAATTATTTCCAGGTATACGTGAAAAAAACAAAGCAGTTTCCATGTGGAAACTTATCAGTCAGCTGCCTGTCCTCATGATTGCGATAGTCGATCACGAGACTAGCTGTGTCCTCGAGCCTGACCGCAGAAGTTCGTCACACCTGGTGATCTCCTGATGACCCGATTTTCACGCTCAAATTATCTTGCACTCTCGTGTTATCGGTCCATCCGACTACTTCGGCGGCGAAATGTGAGACCTGCTTTTGCTGATTTTTAGCAATGGTTTCAATGGCAGTTCGATCTTCGTTAACCACATGGTGGACATATGACGAATAGGACTTGCGCGGGAACTAATTCTAGATGATTGTTTAGGAAATCCTGGCTGGGCAGTCAGCTTACTGTATGCGTATTGGTGGATTTCATACGTGCAGTAGGTTAGGTGGGCAAATCGGCCCTCAGTGTGCCTTCGTAGCTCAATTGGTAGAGGGTTGGCTGTACTGGAGCTTTTCTCCTTGCTGTCGTCATATTAAACCCCACCGAGAACACCAATTTTTCACAATTGAATTATTGAAGTTCAGCGATGATACCCATTTAAGCATTCAGGAAGTCCAGATAGGCGAACGAACGTGTTCGATTAATTCATCATCAGTCGTGTACAATAATATAAAGGGGTAAAGTTAGTAAAAGTTTAAGCAACCAATCAAAGGTATTTAAGGGGGGGAGGGGAACTGTTAGTAGAAATCAAAGGGGGGGGGAGCAGGGGGTGGAGGGGAGTGTCCCCCAAGTAGTTCATATCAACAATAGTCTCGTCCCTTTGCGGCATCGTGACACCAGTTGTCACTGTCTGCTTACGATCTCGCGGCATGCTGCAGGGGATGTGGACGAAAGTTGAGTTTGTTCTTGGCCACGGGAGCCTTAGGGCCACTACAAAGGCTTTCTGCGCACACAAGACCGGATTTGTGAGTCGTATTGCCACGTCTTCTGCCGTCGCAAGTATTCGTTGACGCAGGAATTTGGAGTGTTTCGCTGGTACTTTATACAGGACTCAGAACGCTTCGTTTATGTCTACCTGGTGACCGCTGTCAACCAAGTGAGCCAAAATCGCACTAGATATTGACTTGACCTTGCCCTTGTTTAGCCAGGCAGGATGGTGTTCCCGCATGCGTTTGGATAGCCGCCTAGTTGTTCGCCCAATGTAACTTGCTCCACAGGAGCATGTAAAGTTGTAGATACACATTTATGAGGTCTGGAACGGGAGTCTATCCTTGCTGTCGTAATTTTAAACCCCACCGAGAACACCAATTTTTCACAATTGGGTCAATTGAATCATTTAAGTTCAGCGATGATACCCATTTTAGCATTCAAGAAGTCCAGATAGGCGAACGAACGTGTTCGATTAATTCATCAGCAGTCGTGTACAATAATATAAAGGGGTAGAGTTAGTAAAAGTTTAAGCAACCAATCAATGGTATTTAAGGGGGGAGGGGAACTGTTAAGAGAAATCAAAGGGGGGCAGGGGGTGGAGGAGGTGTCTCTCTTGCCCTCAAGGCGTAGAAGTGGAGTGTTTGAAAATACTACTCTTAACTTAGCTGCTGAATAAGTACGCGCGGTTGCAGCGTTCAGGCGAAGCTGTAGAAGTTCGCTTGCTAGATCACCTTGAAATGGCAATGTAAGAAATGAGGTTTTCCTCTCATCCGTCGGTGCTTCCGATTTTGGTGGACCTTCTTCCATAAACTTATTGATAAACTTCCGGGGAAATCCGTTTTCTTGTAGGTTGTTTTTATGAGAACGAGTTTTTTCTCCAGTGTCTCTGGGGAACAGATTCTCCTGGCTCGGTTCGTGAGGCAACGGACTAGGCCCCGTTTTTGACTTACTGGTACAAAACTGTCGAAATTAGTGTGTTGCCCTGTCCAGGTTTTCTTGCGAAATACACCTTTACTTATTGTTCCATCCGATCTTCTACTAAGAAGGACATCCAGAAACGGGAGGCACTGTCTGCCCTCTTTTTCTAAAGTGAAGGTTAACGCAGGGTGCACCTGACTCACTTTAACTAAGAAAGTGTCCAACTCAATACTTCCATCTGCTATTACAAATATATCATCCACATATCTAGCATAAGCATGAAGATCCTTTATAATAGGGGAAAGATCGTTGCTCTCCAGTTTGCAAATGAAGGCATCATAATTGACAGGCTTGTACAACATCTGCTACACTCACCGAAGTGGGCCTAGTGGAATGATAAATTGAGAACGACCGTAGACGGGCTCGCGCGAAGTGGTTGACAAAGGCAGTTTGTATGTGCCACACGTTTACTTACTCCCGTACAATTTACGTGATTTCACAGCGCGTCATGCTTTTTATATCGGGGAATTCACTGAGGTGCCGTGTGCATGGAGTCCCCAGAGTCGACTTCATTCTCTATTTCCTCTACTATGCAACACTGTCTGAACCTGTTTGCCTTAGACGCTGGGGCTGGAGCAACGTAATGTACACATCCAGGCACACCACCCCCAATCCCAACCCATTAACGTAGTAACTACTGGATGCGCAGATTCTGGTTAGCGCGTGCCGCGCCCTTTTCTGGCCCTGGGTTTGGTTCAACCCCTATACAGTACCGCAAGCCGTGAGGGCCGTTATGTTTCCAACAGTAAAGGCAGTATGAACAATAGTAGGGAGTGCTGGCAGCACCAGAGACGGCAGTCTTTATGTATGTGAAAATTTGGGAAGGATGTTGAACATCGGCTCCAAAGTTTTTATTTCGATGAGACGGGTTGAGCCTCTTCTTGGCCCCATGGTCTTCCTTACCGTACCTTCGTTCGTTGGGCCCCTGAGAAAGTATAAGTATTTGCATACTCTTTCTGCGAAAAGCCGTTTTTTCTTCTTGGTCCATTCGGGACAGACTAGTTCGCGTATCCGTACATTGACTTTAGCTAGCTCAGTCGAACTAGCAAAGATCGTAGTCCTCTTGGTGCTCGAAAGAGTTTTGCTAAAGGTCGTGCTTTCATGTGTGATGGTACCGTGTGTAGTATCACGGATAATCATCGCAACAGTGCTGGGATGGAAGTACTGTATCAGCAATATAAATAACGACAGGGACGTTAGTAGTATAAGCATTCGCGATATCAATTTGTTGGAAACTGCTGCTGGAACTAGTGTAGACCCCAGTGGGTAGTTGAGGTAGTAGTTGTAGTATCTTTTTAGTAGTCATCGGATTTTGGCCATATAGATTAAGGTTGGCACCGGACAAAAGCATAAACGACGCACGGTAAATATGCATGTGTTCAAATGCATTCGCGGGGTCGGCGCGTGGTCCCCAGAAGGATCTGGAGCAGGCATGGCCAGTCGAAAATACTCGCTTACAAGAGGCGCCACAATGTGTGTTGAGGGGAAAATTCTCCCTTGTGGTGTGGTTCCTTGAGGACGCTTGAGTGTTGTTAGCAGATGTCGTCTTTGATTAGCTCCAAAATACCCTTTCAGGTGGTTAAGTAGTCAATCTCTGGCATAAAAGCAGAAGAAACTCTATGAACGCATAGATGGTGGAAGTGACAGGGCTTACTTCTATAGGCATACTAACGTCCCCCACATCGAAAGTAAGGGAGGAATAACCGATCAATTTCTGCAGGTTAACCGGTATGGTCACAACAGTTAAGAAGTAACAAACTCGGCTTGAATTCATGCGTAAATTATTTAATCCACGCTTACAGCGAAACTTTTCTGGCTGTGGACGTTCAGTCGCTTCTTTTAGTAGGATGTTCAGTCATCAGTCTATCATTGTATCCCTAACTTACTATACCGAAAAATGCCGACCAAAACAAAGTAGACTGCGATAACGGCTGTTGGCTTATTCGTGACCACCGATGCGGATTTACCCGTCCCCGGAGGACCAAAACAAACAATCTATCGAAAACTCATTCTCTGTTATGCGTCCAAAATACATACGTTGCAACGAAGAGTCTTGAAGAAAAAGTTGATATCAGTTTGCACCGCAGTCCCCAGGTGATTATGCGCCGCTAAATTATGCATGCAAAAGCCAAATGAAACCACATTAACGATTGGTATCCACCTTTTTGATTCCATGCCCCTCTTGTCCATTCAATAAGTTAAGACGAACCGGACAATGACTGGCATCACGACTGCATGAATGCAAATCGGTGACGAGAGGATCGTTAGTCATCCCAAGCGGCTGCCTATACGCTGCATACTGGCCATGACTTCCACTATGAAGGCATGAGAATAGTCGTTAAAACAGTTTGAGAGAAGTCGTTGGAACGGCATATTGATCTTTTTTCGGCATACTAAGGCATGCGAGCACAAGTTAGGCTACTTTGAGCAGGCAGCTGATTGACAAAAAAGACTTCATATACTGCCTATTTGCCCATCAGTTTTGTTTTCCCCGACAATGACCTCTTGCACGAACCCGAAAGTCCAGTTAAATAAGCTTTTCATCCTGGTATTGAGCAGTTTCTCATACTTTGTTGCGTATAGCGTCCAAGGGGTTCGAATGTCGCATTGCGTAGTTGAGAATGGCAGCGAGGAAACACTCCGCCCTGACACTAATAACAACAGGTTGAAAAGCCTACTGCCTAAGCGGCTGTATTTATGGTCATCGGCGCTGTCCAGCTAGAGTATTCTGATTGGTCAGCCTATGGCGCTAGCAGGCAGTCATGGCACGCGGACGAAACTTCGCGCGTGGACAGGAGCGTGTTGACTGGCCGGCCTCCGTACGCACATAATGTACGAAAGTTTACTGCAGTGCGGCTGTCCTGAAAAGTTCGATCTATTGTAGGTGGCTCCTGGCGCTTCTTTAAGAAGTTCCATTCAATCTGTGCAAATTTCTGACCTTGGTGCCAATATTTGTGCGGAAGGCAGATAGAGTCAAAATAAGGAAAGGTACAAATTATTAATGTAGATGCGCGATCTTTCGTCCCAGCCTCGACCTAGCCTTCTCATCATAAACACCGTCCTTGACCGCCCGGAGGAGTATTTGCTTGCCTGGAGTTGGTATCCGTGTTAAAGATTATTCGTCTTGTCAAATTCTAGACAGGAAACCTAATTGCTTTCACTTAGATCAGGCATAAAACTATACAGAATCCAACTTACCGAATATCGACTGAAAACTCCGAAAATATTCAAGCGTTTACTACTATTTAAATAATCACAATCAGTCACAGAAATGAGACGAAAGGAAATTCCATTTAATGTACACCAAATGGTGCGTTTATGAGCACACCTGACAATTATATTTAAATTTATTAATCGCTGCCTGGCATGTAAACATGTGAATTTGTAAAATGTCTGTTTCCTGTGACCTCCCAATCCCCACAATAAAATGAAAATGTTTCAAGGAAAGGCGTTTTTTGGGAAAGGGAAGAAATTAATTCAAATTTGAAGACAGTGTATGTAGCAGAATTTAATGGCACCATAAATTTCGCGAGCGCTCATCAGCCGCTTCCACTCGCTGCATAAACAGAATAACGAATGATAAATTACAGAATTGAATTCATGCAAAAAAATCGATCCAAAACATCAAGGTCACTTGAGTTAGCCAAGAGGCAATCAATAAAGTAGGAATTCAAACATTGTGGGCAGCAAAAAACGCAGTAAACTGTCTGAGGCAAAAACATCTGAGGCAAAAAGGTGGGAAGGGGGTGGGTAAACAAGGAGCTGGTGCTACCACGGTAAGGTTAGGTTCACCACATGCTCCAGTTGTTTACATAGGTCAGGTTTAAACCGCCTTATGTATGCTGCCTTCAGGTAGCGTAAGATACGAGTTGTTCGTGCCCGAACAAGTACTCGGAAGGATTTTTTAGGGCCAACAGCATGACCTGTATCCAATAGGTGTTCAGTGATAGAAGAACCGGGAGTCCTATTCTCCTGTCTTAATAACCAACTCGGCAAGTGCTCTTTTGCTCTGGCTGCCAATTGCTGTTGTGTTCGTCCTATGTAATTGCATCTGCAAGTGCATGTAAATTGGTAAACAACATTAGAAGTGGCGTACAACGGCAAGGCATCCTTCGCGCTCGCAAAATTTATGGTGCCATTACATTCTGCTACATACGCTGTCTTCAAATTTGTACCTGGGAAACGATGTTTGAAATTAATTCAGTAAATTTTCGACACTGGACCCCCAAGCCGTCGGGTCAGGTCAGGTCAAGTTTATTGAGGGAAATATAGTAAATACCTTTGAAGTCCCTATTGGTACCGATCAATTATGAAATGCAGTGGTCCAGCAGAACGTGTGGCGTTGCCAGTAATGGAACTGCATAAAAAGAGCAGGCAGTGAAAAAGGTACAAAGAGCAATTGTCGCTTGGCGTTGCTGACAGCCGGTCACACAGTTCCTTAAAAGGTTGGTCGGGGTCCACCCCAGCGTCAAGAACTCTGCCTAACTGTGGGGTTGGGAGGGCGTCCAAGAGCACGTCGTTGCGATGTTCGGCAGGGAATTTGCGTAAGTAGACTTTGGACCTTCTAAGCCGCAGTGGTGTTCTTTGCAAACTTTTCTCAATTCTGACGATGACCTGGGGATCCGATGTCAAAAAGTTGCTGAATAAATTTCTTCATTTCCCCAACGGACGCCTTTCCTCGAAAGTATATTTCTTGGGATGCCTGTCTTCCAGTTTATACGAAACGAAAATATATTTGTCGTTTTAGAACAATCGTCTTTTTACTGCTGTAAGATTTTGGGGAACGCAGTGTGGGCTGATTTTGCGTAACAGGAATTTTCTTGTGAAATTCACGAGATTTCACAACTTAGGGTGTTTACTGTGCATACCATCACGAAAATAGTCTTTGGACAAGGAAGCGAGTACGGTACGGAGCAGCGCACTGCAGGGCAGTATCGAATCCATACCGTTAGCCCGTCGAGATGCGGTGGTCGACAACATAAAATTTCCAGCAGTCAGGGAAGCAGAGCTATTCGCGGTTCAGAAAGCAGTAGCTGCGAAGACTTTACAAGGCTGATGGCCGGCCGCAGATGTCGTTGGCCCCGACACGGGTGTGTGCGCCTGCGCGGAGATTTGTCCGTCTGTAACCGATTAGCAAAGGACACAAAGTCGATTGGCTTCAGGCTGTCGCCGCGCCCGGAGGCCAATTCACGTATGGTTGAAGTAGACAACTGACAAGAGGACAGGCCGGGGTCAGTCGTTCTCAGCACGCCGAGTAAACGGCCAGAAGTTTGTGTAGTCCCAAGACCCGCAGGCCAAAAGCACACAAAATCTACTATACGGTCAAAAACGAAAACAGTTTCTGACTGTTTTCAGAGAAGAGCGAAGTTGTGGCGGACAGCCAAAATTGCCACTAAGAAAGTAAAGTGCTTTCAAGGAGAGGCGACCTTTCCGAATGGACGCTTTTCCTTGAAAGTACATTTCTTGGGATGCCTGCCTTCTAGGTTATACAATAGTGAAGTGCTCAACTAATTTTAGGATGGATCTTGACCACGCAGTTAACTTTATGACGACCGTGAATAAACGAACAGTTATGCTGCGATTGGAGTGGAAATTTTTCAGTCGTAAATATTTTGCGGTAAGAAACTGTTTTAGAACAAAATTATAGCTTTCCTTGGAGGAATAAATTTTAAGAAGTCGTGATTTTCTGTCAAATGAAATGATATTTTTGTTAGTGGTATCTGAAAAAAATATATCATACTTTGTAAGGACAACGAAACTCCCTAGATAACATGGACACTACTTCAATGTTTTTTTTCTATCGAGGGCGGTTTTTCAGAAACCCAAAAGATATTCGTTCAAAAGTCGGCATCCTAGTGTGTCTGAACTAACTTTATAGTATGCTCTAAGATAATAAAGATGGTAAATCCTCTAATGGCTTTCATTGGTGTTGGTATCTGTGTTTAGCAGTTTTATCGATCGTCTTGACGCCAAAGCAAGCGTCTTAGTTCTGGCTTATAAGAAAGGGGTCCAATTTCCCCCTATTCTGAGGAATAGTCGTATTTCATCCATTCTGCTGAAGACGCTCCTTCAAATTGCAAGCATAAAATGGACGTCCACTCAAGCATCTGTGCTCCTCGTCTGGTTGGAAATCAGACAGTTCCCCCCCCCCTCAGTGTGTACCACTCGATCATCGCTTCAGGAAAATATCCTATAGATGTAAACACAAGATTCAGTCAATCAGTCCTTGGGAGCTGGTTAGTGCAAGCTTCACCCACTTGCTCCAAAGTGCTTCTTGGCGAACGCGAGGAAGGGTATAGATAGTGAATTCACCTCTGGCATTTCAATACTCGTGTGAAAACTGGGCTCAATTCAACGCCACAAGATGTCGTGTAAAACGGAACAGTTTTCAGTGCATTTGTTTATTTCTAGGCTCTGTGCTGAGATAACAAATGCACAGCAGAGTGTCAGAATATGACTGACGATCTTGAAAAAACTAATAATCTTCTTTTCGTTCCATTTTACGTTTTTCTATTCATTGCTTCTGCTCCACAGATAAAAATGTTTGGACATCTTTTACATATGGCTTGACAGTGAAAACTGACGGCATGTCTTGGGTGTTTGTATACACTCTTGTTTACAGTCGTAATTTTCTTTCCGTGGGGTAAAGCAAATTACAGCCCTATAAGCTTATCAGTTCTTTTATGTCACAAAATTTAGCGGCTTTGCCAAATAGAATATCTTAAACTTAATTCGCTCTTCTTTCCGCAACAATGATGTGTTGTCAGATAACTACGCCTACCCCAATTTCATGACCGCAAAACAGAATTGTCTGTCCTCTGAACGCATATAATTCAAAAGATCCTGGTCTTTATTATTAATTATCTCTTATAGTACCACACGCAAAAAAAGAAGTCTCTTCGGCAGCGTTTAATATCGTTGGAAATTCCTTGGATATCAACAAACGTTGGATTTGGCCCCATGCCAACCCTTGCGAGCTGAACTGAAATTTTTTCTAGTAAACACCATTTTACATCTCAAATAAAATCAATGAACAGAATAAACAACCTCAACTGTCTATTAAATCACCCCCTTCAAATTCTGATCTTCACATTTATTCAGCTATACAATCTACTGTATGCTACCGTTCTGACTGGAGCATGCAGACTGGAAATGAAGTGGGATGCGGTGTCTGACAGGAGATAAAGCGTCCATCTACGCTCGCCACACACGCACTAGCTCTGCATGCACGGATACCAGATCTCTCATAAAATATGGTTGAGCTAAATATCACATTAGGAATCAACATTTCATGCTGCCCTTCATTTCAGAGATGGACCGTGGTATCTTATCAACAGGCGACTATCCAAATGATAATAATTGGCGCGTTGTGATAGTTACAAATCAAGACACTTTGTGATGACGAATTGAGCCCAGTTTTTCCCACGAGTATTGAAATGCCAGAGGTATAATTGAATATCTTAACCCTTCCTCGTGTTTATAAACGAGCACTTTGAAGCAGGTTGGTTGAGCTTGCACTAACCAGCTCCCAGTGACTAAAATAGCTCTTGCGACGGCAAACGTAGTTTAAGTAGTGCACCTCATATACCCCTAGTCCCAGTAATCTGTCCCGCGGAAACGATGGTAATATGGGTTTTGGGGTGGCGAAGTAGGATAGGAAATAATGGTTATTTGTAGAAGTAAGTGTAAAATGGAAAAATGTAGTTGAATTTGTTTTCCGCGGCCGCTGGGAGTAAGTTGTTCCGCATGTAAAGTGGAGGTGTGCGCGGCGCTTTGCGCTGCAGACTATACTCATCTAATTCCAGAGCGATAAATTTGACCTCAGGTAAGTTGAATTAGACGACCTCCTAACCACAATTTCTATTTTTTAGGAATTTCAAGAGATATACGTTTTGATAATCGTTTTTTGCAATACGTTAAATGATAATACAGATTAGGAAAATCTACAGATATAAATCAGCAACATTTGTAAATACAGTAAAATAGAAATGCATTTAGCAGTCAATAACGTATATTCCACTGTCTTTCCTACTTTCCCACCCATAATAACCTATAAACACCGTTTCTGTACGACAAAATGCTGAGACTAGGGGCTTATGAGGTGCAGTACTTAAACTATTGTTGCCCTTGCGTCTACATCCATAGGGGATTTTCCGGAAGCGATGATCAAGTGGTACACACATTGGGGGAGGGGAAATTGTCTAATTTCCAACCGGACGAGGATCATTGACGGACAAGTGGACATCGATTTTCTGCTTGCAATTCGAAAAAGCATCTTCAGTAAAAGGAATGAAGTATTTACAAAATAATTCCTTAGAACAGGGAGACATCAGAACCCTTCAATTATAAGCCAAAAGTCAAACGCTTGCTTTTGTGTTAAGATGATTGATAAAAACCTCTAAACACAGATACCAACGCCAATGGAAGTCATTAGAGGGTTTACCACCTATATATTGGAGCACAATATAAAGATAGTTCAGATATATAAGGATCTCGATTTTTGAATGAACGTCTTTTGTGTCTTCTGAAAAAGCTCACTCGATAGAAAAGAATGTTGAAGTAGTGTCCATTTTTCTAGACATCTTCGCTGCCCTTACAGAGTATGATGTATTTTTTGAAAACACCAAAAAAATATTCTTTCGTGCATAGAAAATGTGATAGAAAATCACGACTTCTTAAAATTTCTTTCGCCAAGAAAGGCTATAGTTTTGTTTTAAAACAGCTTCTAATCGCGAAATGTTTAAGACTGTAAAATTTCCGCTCCAATTACAGAATACCTGTTCGTTTATTCATGTTCCTCATGAAGTTTGCTACATGCTCAAGATCCATTGTAAAATTATACGGGCACTTTATTTTCTTAATTATATACAGGAATGCCTGATATTCATTCTACAAAAATCTGGAGCCTGTAGACTGAAAACTTTGAGTGCAAATTCTAAGGCCGATTGCGTTTTAAATTATTCGGGAATGGAAAACTTTTTGAAACCTAAACGTATCTTTCGTTTTTGCATAAATTTTAAAGCAGACGTAATTTTCTATAAACTGAGTACAAGACAGCATACTTTTTCGATGTTTTCTATGAAATATATTCGAATTCGTGCGGGCGTCGAAAATCTATAGACCAAATGCACGCTAATTAAGAAGTCATTTTTATCGCGTGAGGTTTTTTACGAGACCGAAAAGGGGTTCGTTCAAGAGCCGGCAGCCTGGTACGTCTGAAATGTTCCTCGGATTATTCTACACGATATGACAAACTACAAGTTCACATCAGCAATTATTCCTAACCTAAAGCAAATTTCAAAATGGCAGAGGGTTGGTCACTAACTGCAGTTGAGCACGATACTTCCCCTTCCCCAAGTCATGTCCTGATAGTAAACCCGCCGGATGTCGTTTACACGCGTAGCACCATGACTTCATTCTTCTTGGACAGGAAATTACTAATCTCGGCACAACGGGTCCGTGAAAAACTCAACCATTACGCGCGGACTATAGTTTTTCAGTCACACAAGTCGTGGGCCGGCGTGTGGCGGCTTGGAAGAGAATAAAATCTAGTAGTCTTCGCATTTCAAGCATGATGACTCCATCCATCCTTCCTTACAGCACACCCGCGTAAGGTTCGGGCGTGTTATTGTGGACGACGAAATTCGCCCTGCCCCACTACCATTATGGCTTGTGCTTTATTTTGGCAAGCAATTGATTTTCCGCATAGGCGTGAAGGCGCCTACGCCCCACGAGTGGCAACCGCTTATTCGTCAGATCCCAGCGCCCTTCTATCTTCCATCTGACTTTCAATGAAGGCTGTTGCATTATCTCCTCGCTGTAAACATGGTGGTGATTCCCACGCAAGTATACAGGTAGACCTCGCCCTTGTGGAATTCGTGACGCTCCAACAGCACTGTTTCTGCATTGTAGGTGATTCCTTAGGGCTGCCTACGAGGGTCGCGCGGAACATGGTTTACTTAACTTGCTGTGCGTGTTTTTTGAAACAAGTTTTTCTCAGTTTCTCTAGCGACTGACAAAAGTGCTCTCTAGATTAATTTTTGCTCGCAAAATGTACAGGTCGAAGCCCTTTAAGCTAGAAAAACCTTGCCCATAGTGACAGAACTGAGGCGTAGTGAGAGCTCGATAATGCAATCAGAAAAAGAGAAAACCTGAATGCCGTTTTCGGAGAGTATTTTCTCGCGTTTCCTGCCTACAGTATGGGCTAAAAGTCTCTCACCCATGAGCTGAACGCATGCATCAAAGCCCTAATGCATGTGCACTCTACTTCTCTCGACAAATCTCTGTCCCGTAAGGAGGCCGTTCATTACGGTCAAATGAATTATTGCGTTGTTTTAACGTGAGAATGTAGGAAGCATGTGCAGATTCTTTATGCTTTCAATGCTGACAGCGTTCGCTTAGCTTACGGGCACAATACATAAGTGACAGTACCGAGGCACGAATTACGAGGTAAGAGACTAGATATGGAAGAGTAATTTGAGTTTTATTGTTTAACCTGTCTCAGTCGCGTGAACGTTGTAAGTGAAAACGTATAAAAAATGGGTAAAGATCGGGGTCACGATTTTACAAACATAAATTCCGATGCACCTGACAGAATTGACAATGGGTTTGTAAAAGCATGCAGCGGTCCGGGAGTTGACTATCGGTGCGGCACCGGCGGGGTATCGAGTTAGGGATACTCTATGAAGGGGAGCCGCAGGTCATTCCATGTGCCTCGGGTAGGTGGTGGTTGCTCCATAGAGCCCTCAACACTCATATGCTCTCCTTCCCGTAACTAACTCCACCTACTGACCACGTCCCGGCAACCAGCACGGCCAGTGGGTTAAAGCAGACGAGAGTATCCGATACGCGTGCATGCGTACGTGTGGCCTTATGGGGCGCAGACGCAAGTTCCCAATAATGGACAACAGGCAGCTTACCAATTCAGAAGTCAGGTAAGATAAATGGGGTTGCAGCAGTCTTTACCGAAATAAGGCCTTACAGAAGGCTCTGAAAGTAGTTACCGTAAGTTGCCTCTTCAGGCAAGTTTGTCAGTACCCGCCGCTGAGAGTCTTAGACCCTCGCGCGTGCACGCCTTTGTCATGTTCGTCTGCAGCCAATCAGCGCATGACCCATGCTGAGGAATGTCAACGATCCCGTAGGCGGTCCAAGCTTGTTTAAGTCATTCTCCCACTAAACAAAAGTTCGTGATCCATAATAGTCACCTGGAATGACTGAGCAGCTCAATTTATAGGAAGCACTGCATACCTCCTTAGGAGAGGATAGGTTAGAAAAAAGTGTTCTCACCAGTGTTCTCAAAAGCCATGATCAGCTTTTGGCCGCCAAAGTCGCGGTCAAAACAGCAGACAAAGCAGCCTATGTTGTCTCCCTGCACTCCGACCCCTCAGACAGCCTGCTATAATCACATGGTGCACTCTGGCTGCCTTAAACGTTCGTTCCCTTTTAGAAAGCTCGCGAAGAAACTGACCCGAATGGAGGGCAGAGTCAGTTTTTCCGGAAGTGGCGCACTACAGGGTGAACATCTCCACCTTCACCGAGATTCGATTCTCCGAACAGGGTCAACTTAATGGCAGTGTGTGAGCATTATACAGTTATCGCGCAGTGGCTGCTGGATTTCGGCCCAAACACCCATATCAGATTTCAGTTTGTGCCTATAGACCCTTGAATATACTGATATTTTCGGAGTTAAAAGTTAACTACTGAGGAAATTGAAAAACAGAAGAATAAATCATTAAGTCTGACTATCGGAACGGCCGTACATGAAGTTGTCAGCGTCGATAGCCTAATCTCTAACCCCAGACCTATGTCTAGGGCCTTAACCCTATCCCATTCCCCTAACCTTGAACTTTTAAGCCTAGCCCCGCACAATTTACTATTACTGGTAACATTTAATGGAGGCGTATCAGGAAATGAGCGAACTTGGTCCAGCCAAAATGACACAAGAAGGTCATTTCATAGAATTTAAGACTAGGCGAGATCACATATTCGATTGCCGCACACACGCCTTTTATTGGTGTAGAGGGTACTGCAATTTCTCCTTCTACTAGAAAGCAAAAATAGAATTGATCTGATGGGTTCGCATAATTTAACGGAAAATCTCAAAGTAGAGCAGCGCCATATGACCAAAAATGCTTTTTCTCTAGTATTCTGTGGGCTACGCTCTTGATGAGGTCGTACTCGTCCGCAAGCCGCGGTACTCTCTTTCTGGGATTTTTCGCGTTATTTTGTATGTCAACATAAGCAGTCAGGTTATTGTGGCAAAGTAAGTTTCGTAACATCTCATTAAATCATGAACGGTATCGATGTAAAAAACGTCGACCCTGCTTCCAACGAAAGTACGAGCGACTGATCTGCCAAATCCTCTAGAAATGACCTTTCGGGCTACGCACCAGGGTTTTTGGTTATAATATATTTACCAAACTAATGGCTAAATTATCTCCTGAATAGTAAATTTCGTCGTTTTTGACTGCCACCCGGCTGCCTGTGTGCTCTTATTCGTTTCCATTTTGGTCGGCTAAATGGACGCTATAGCAGTGCAGGGGACTTAAAATCAACCAATCCAATGCATGCAGTTGATGGTAAAAGCTCCCCGAATGACCGATTCTCACTTTGAAAGGATGCGACAGTTCACTTGAGCAAAGCTAGTATCCTTGTGCCATGAGGACTAAAGCGCACGTATGCAAGCACGCGTGAGTTAATAAGTACTCACTCATGTCAGCCAATCGTCTGCTCCGGAGGTCCATTAGAAACAAAATTGCAGGTAAAGCACGACCTTGCACTTCCATTGCATCTGAAAACTCCGTTAAGGTAACAGCCAGGCCTTACCCCCCCCCCCCGCAAACTGAACGCACAATCGCGCCCGAGAATCGCGAAGGGAGGAAGCACAAAGGGACTCTGTTCGCGCCACCTCCAAACTTCTTAGCACAGCTCCAATGATTCAAGGACACTCACGCTGGATGTGGCATACGTCCGCGGACAGGGAAGCTCCCCAGTGAGCAGTCATGCCTTCATTAGATTGAGCGGTGCTGAGACCGTACTACATCTTATCTACGTGTCTAACAGTAACCGTCCCCCACTGCGGAAAGTGTCAGCGTCCGTGTGCGACAAATACTCGTCGATCACGAATGAATGAAAAGGTTCGCGTACCAGGTATGAATATGGAAGAAGACTTAGCGAGCACTGGATCAATTTGTTTACTGTCCTGAGCTTTCGAACTCTTACAGCAGTTCATCTTTAGAGATAAGAAGCAGCAACCACAACGAGGGTAATTATAGTGGCCAAAGGCCAATCAACTGTCAGCAGTCGTCAAGGGAAAAGACACATCAACCAGAAGGATGGAGGTCGGAGGGGGGGGGGCAATTATAGTGGTAAACACTTATTAACTCTGAAGACGGCTGTCGTTCGGAGTCATGAGCAGTAATTAGTGTAATGCCTTGTCCCCGGGGTAGAGGGTCTCGGTGATCCTGCCTCCTATTCTGGCCGATTCTTAGAGGGCTCCTGTTTGTTGTTAATTCTGACGTTAGGCGTGGCCTTGTTTCTTCCTTCGCTTACATAATGGCGCAAAACTGTGTAGGACGCGGGGAGGTCCAGATGCTTGTTGACGGAGTTGGCATCTGAGTACCATGCCTCAAGTGTCAGCCTTTCGGCTTTAGAGTTTCCTCGGCCTATGATAGTTGCTCCTTGAATGTCGAAGTCGTGGCCAGTTTCCCCAATGTGTGCTGCAAGCTGGGAGTTAGAGTCTAGTTACTGGGCCGTCCATTTGTGTTCGCGCAGGTGGGTCTGCAATTTTTGGCCTGTTTCGCCCATATAATTTCATTCTCCGTCATTGCAGGTATCTCATAGCACTCCTGCGGACAGAAGAGTTGAACAACGATACTTTTATGAACTATTCCAAGCCAATGGATACCCCATGTCATTTATCATGCGCAGCAGGGGTCGAGT
>JAYGXS010000004.1:45971239-46027242 GCA_036362985.1 Ligula intestinalis | reverse complement strand
GCCAATGGATACCCCATGTCATTTATCATGCGCAGCAGGGGTCGAGTTAACAGGCGACGGCCAATGCAACAACAACCTGACGTCTGGAGGGGCCATTTTCTACATGAAAGGATTCTTTGAAGCAGTCTTACGTCTGTTACAACCCGCTGGAGTGGGCATCGCCCATCGACCTGAGGCAACAATACGCCGTCGTGTGATGCAAAGCAAAGACAGACTGCTCCCTACCCAAACCTCTGCAGTTGTCTACAAGATACGTTGCAATGACGGAGACTGTAATTATATGGGAGAAACAGGCCAAAAATTGCAGACCCACCTGCGCGAACACAAATGGACGGCCCAGTAACTAGACTCTAACTCCCAGCTTGCAGCACACATTGGGGAAACTGGCCACGACTTCGACATTCAAGGAGCAACTATCATAGGCCGAGGAAACTCTAAAGCCGAAAGGCTGACACTTGAGGCATGGTACTCAAATGCCAACTCCGTCAACAAGCATCTGGACCTCCCCGCGTGGGGGCACAGACATGACAAGTGAGAGGGCCCTCTGACAGTGGTGGTGATGCTTTGTGCTATGAAGGTGGATCGGCCATAGTGCCATCGTGGCGGGTGCGGGAATACCTTGACCGTCTTTGGAAGTTACTGGTGTTGGCCCGCGATAGTGAACTCTTATGGGAGTCAGTTTGTTCTAACTAGGAGGGATACAGTATGTAGCCGGGGTCAGATTAGTCATGAAAAGTGTTGTACGGGAATGGTGGATAACGGAGTTATAATGGCGGTACTTTAGGACGCAGGCCCCTAACGCTAAACTCTAATCTTAATTCTGACTCTAACCCAAGGAGGAACTTAATTAAGCAATGCCTAATAAATAAATGTAGCAGTGAGTTTGACATGTTTATTCCACGCCGATTACATATTATAGCCTAGCCTTCTACCTTTTACTTGTACAAATATTTCTATAAACATTCCGTTAGTAAAAAAGTTTCCAACATCGACTTTATTCAATTTTATTTAAATCGACTTTTACTAAGCGTTACGCAGCACAGTCCTGATCTACTAAAAGGTTATGAGTCAGTTGCTAGGGCAAAGTCTTTAGCAAAATGTGTACTGACCCTAATCCGGCACCTGCTGCAACACTGCACGCATCTACAAGCGCTTAACATGTGACCTTTTCCTTCTCGGCCAATCACGGTTATATAGATCGGTTAATCAACTTCAAGGCGAACTCAGACTTGCCCTCATTCAAACCGCTCTACCCGCTCTGTCCCAGTATCAACGGGAAGTTTTCTCTGGCGGTGCCTGGCTGCCAAATTATTCCAATCTGTTCTCCCAGACCTATGCGTAGGATACAATATCCTCCCAACTGGCGTCCAGATGCTCCGTCCAGCGACCGGATCGGCTGATCAACTTGAAGGCGAACTCTGACATGCCCTCACTAAAGCCACTCTGACAACTGCCCCAGTAGCAACGGGACACCGCTCTCTCGGCGCCAGATGTGTGCCCTCTTTTTGTGCAGCATACATCAACTGGCGGCCGACTGCCCCCTCCTTCTTTTCGGGATCGAGCCTAAAAGCCGCAGCGGCTAGGGTATCAAGCCGTCGCGACAAATCTTCTTCACTTCATGCCTTCTTTTCTGTTCACGGGCGTTTGCGGTATCGAGGGTAAACATAGCACAGCAGTCAAGCTCGGCTAATCAGGACTCGCAAGTAGCCTAGGATCGGGCTGAGACTCGCTAGAATCTTGCGTTTTTTACACTGTCTGCTCTTTTTGCCTCTGTTCCGCCTCATTGCTTATTGTTAATTGGCTTCGCCCACAAGCGGAGATACTATTTTTTCTGATACCACAACACGCAATTACAAACAGCGAACTCAAAGCCAACTCACCCACACCTCTCGCAAATATACTGATTGTGCGTTCTTCTCAGTCACCTGTCTTCGATTGGCTCAGAAGATGGTTGCTCCTGTACCTACGGAAGATCGTCAATCGTACCGATACTATGCTGGGTTTTCCAGACCCTTCAGTCAGCTCTTCCATGTTTCCTTGTTACATCGTTTTTTTCGCCTTCGAGCAATTGCAACGACATCAACACCGAAAAAGTCATTTTGGCAAGTTAGTAACCACCAACTCCACTACGTGTCCGATCAATAAAAGGTTAATTTGCGTCGGTATAGTAAAGCTGTCCAATAGGACAGTCGATTCAAGGACCTTAGGGTCTGGGCTTTGCTCCTGCGACAGAACAGCCAGCATCATTTGCCAGCGGTTTAACTGAAGCTAATATGGTTTTCTCCATTCTTTTCGAAACCTTGTTCAGGTCTTCACCTCGAAGCAGAATTCTGCCAGGGAAAGTGCATTTTATGTCTCGATTTTCAAGTAGAATTATTAATCACAGCGGCCTCAGACTGGACTTTGGGACCTTTCGAAAATAGAAGCCGTGAATGCGTTGTCTGCTTTTAAGTCCCTTGAGATGTTTAAGCCCAGTTACTAATTCTTTCGAAGGAATTTTCATTGGCAGCTGTCCTACGCTGGATGAATTCCTATATTGGTACTAACTGATACATGATCACGGGATGCTCCGTGCTAAAGGCCAGATCGAAATCGGTAAATTCCGCTGCAAAGTACTAAGGCTCAGCTGAGTGTACGCTTCACCTTTGGTGTTCACTGAACAGTCGTCCGTCCATAGGAGGCAATACTACCCAGGCTGGAATGTATTCACCAGCTGTCGACCAGCTTCTCGTAGATTCAGTATTTGGCCTGAATTCCATTCTTTAAAGTTTGTACACCTTTCAACTTGCCTGAAATGAGGTCATTCAACTCAAAAATTGAGGGCCACCGTGTTTTTAGACTTCCGCTTGTCTACGCCCAGCCATCACTCCAGACCTAGCTCGCCTGGCGGCTATACGTGCACTCCGGCAGTCAAGACTTCTCTTATCTCTTGTGTACATAATACATTTTTCCTACTACTCTGGCCTTCCCAAGACTTCTCTCATCTCCCAAGGAACCGGGCCTGGAAGATCACAGCCATTAGAGTTAAACCTTAATAGCCTTAACTGCACGATAAGGTCATTCCACTCAGAAATTGAGGGCCACCGCGTTTTTAGCTTTCCGCTATAACCGAGACAGTTTTTAAAGTCTTTCCAGTGAAGTTGTTTTGCCTTGACTCCCACAGAGATGACAGAATCAGAACTTATTTCAACTGGAGTTAGTCTGCTCAGGATTTCTTCGCAAACTGAAGATAGGCGGCTGGGGACACACAGCCGACCTTCCCAGCAATCCAGACTTGCTTATTTTCTCTAAAGACTGCTCCACTAGAGTTGAGTGACGGCACAATTTCAGTAGGTCGAAAACCAAAGCCTGCGTTGAAAGACACGAAGAAAATCGTCGTTTCACTGCCCTCAACGTACCTCTGGACTTTCTTTGCGTTTAGTATCAGCCATTTACGCTTTATCTCCGTCAACCTTCGCTCTAGTTGATTCCAGCACCTGGAAAATGCAGCTAAGTTGGGGCCGGCCTGTCATTTACGTTGTATATAAGTTGCTGCTTGTTCTCGGATTGAAAGCCCTAGGTTTGTGTCGGTAGCATTAACAAAGCTTGATATTATAGGTGTGTGCAAGTTACAACTTCCATGGTAATTGCTAGTCAGTGTTCCACGATCTGTTCAAAAGTTTTCTTAACATTCATCTACCCCAGAATTTGCATTGTAACTGGTGATGCACAGCCTGCATTCACGTAGGCGGTAGATTCCTCAGTACTGCCTTTTGTAGAGGTTGTATCCGAAATAAGACTTAGAGCGTCATCTTCGAGACCGCTAGGCGATTAGTGATTAAGTAACTGACACCGTTCAACACCTTCGTTCTCTTGCTTCGTAGGCAGTGCGCACGCCCACGTTGTTCTCTAGTTTTTTTGGCGGAAGGGGGAGTGGGGGCAGAAGACGGTAGTGGTTATGCAGGGGGTCACGTGATGCAAAGGTCCTTAACAGGTGAACTTCGCTGATGCTGCAACTACCCCATCCAATGACAACCAAGAACTCCTTCCTAGATGGCGTGATGAGCGTTGGCTTGTTCACTGAGATCTTCAAGACGGAGCGTTTTGCTGACTTTCAGAATAGGCACTCACAATGGCTGCAAATTCTCTTGCTGCTTGGCATTCTGGGCTGCAGACGCTGACGACTGTGACTACCTTGGCCCTGCGGTCTGCGTGTCAACCTTTTGACGGTGTCTTCTCTGGTGACAAAGAAACACGAATGCCATGTGCTTTTATGGCCAAACGGTGGGCCGATAAGAGTTGGGCTTGGAGAAAACTGAAATATCGCTTATTTACGACCCTTGCATTCGTGCGACAGAGTTCCAGCATAAAGCTTCGGTTTACTAGTAGATGACTTGGAGTTGATCTAGCCTGATAGCTGTAATAGAAACTCCTGCTGAAAACGAGACCTCTTTTTGAGCAGATGCGAAAGACGTTTTTGAATTTTTGAGTGAACAGTTTTTTCGCTATACCAACAAAATTTTTCAACTAAATCTGCAGGAACGGACTGCTGTGCCATTGTAGTGATTCGATTCTTAGTCGGTAAATCACAAGGCACTAGGACATTCGTGATTTTATCTTAAAAACATTCTGAAGTGACAACCTACACCCGCTGCGTCTCCAATTATTTATAATATGCATTGAGTCATATAGGGTGATATCCGAATGGTATTTATCTTGCTAAACGTAACAGGTTGACAGCTGCGAGTGATGCCGTTCATCGTGTGACCCACGCACTCAGTGAAGTACCAATTACTTACTCGTGCATTTGTTTATAACGAGGCTGACATGCACAGCATTTTACCTCACTCTCTCACTCGTCACACACCAGGCTCTGACGGCATGACAACGCCAAGGTGACTAGTGGTGGTCTTGAGCATATACTTTAGGTCTAAAAAACTGTCCACTCTGAATACTTGCTATCTGCAGTGTTTTCATCCGTTGTCACAATCTAACCGTTGCGTTGACATTTGACGAGGACAAGAACCCCGTTTTGGAGGTATGTTTCAGGGCAGTTCTCTATGATTATTGAACTAAACGTCCACGCCCTTTTGCATGGATCGTTAAATTTTTGACCTAAGAAGCTATCTGCAATGTCTCCAAAATTGTGATTTAACATGGGAGGGTTTTGATTATTCTTATTTGTTCTTTATCATTTTAAGGTGAATCAGATTATTCTTCCCATAATAGCATTACATTTTTTTTTTCAAAAAAGCACTGGCGACAAATCCGTCACCATCTTGGACAAGAGGTCAGGGAGAGTACCCATGCCTGGGCTTCGTGCAAGGTGAATCACCAATCCTGGATTGCCGAGTTAAATAGGGGTCTTGCGAGACAGAGCGTTGCGAAGTCATTACCAATAAGTGCTCATGCATGATTGTCTTCCAGCGAATATGAAGTGCCTTATAGTCAAAAGCGTTATCGTTACGAATGATAGTCGATGTCTGCGAAAATCGATGAGCAGATGCATCGGAAAAACATACCCTGACTAATGTAAAACTATTGAAAGTGTTTCAATTTCAAAAGTTAATTTCTAAGGAAAGTAAAAAGTTGAAATTTCAAAACTGTTCTATCAACCTGAAAGTACACAGCTGGGAATTCTGGGGAACCCACCGACGAGCCGAATACCTCGCAGCTGTACCATACCGGGGGAGAATATTGACAAGAAATGTGTCTGGGCCTTCAGCTAGGACCTGTGTTGCCAGTGTGGTTATTTATTACATAGGGATTCGAGTAAAACGTTTTACTGTCAAAATAAATTGTGCACACTGTCTTCGTAGTAAAAAAGGTCTTCGCGGTTCAAACCCAAACGATATATTTTAATGTAGTTCTTGAATTTGAGTCGGTACAAGAATCATAGATGCCAAAATGGTCAGACAACGAGTTAAACAGGAGACCTGTAGAAGCGAACAGGTGAGCTTCAGGAAGCAGTTTAGAAGAAGAAAATGCAATGACCTGACGATTCAGATTCTCACTCAAATCCATCAGAAAAGAGTAGTGGGTGCACAAAGGGGATCCGAAACCTCAGGCTAACAAACGTTTGGTTCCAGCGACCACCTATTTTTTTTCTTCTTCTGAACATGATCCTTATACCAATGTCAACCAATGCATACGCAAACGAGAGAAGAAGCCACATCTAACTGGCTCACGGGCCAAAAGCAACCATCAGGTGCCAAGTTATTAGACCGAAAGACCCACTGCCACGACAGGAAACGGCTGGAGTCGTTTACCAGATATTGTGCAGTTTTGGACAAAGCAACTATGTCGACGAAACCGGAAGATTTCTCCGGAAATGAATAGCCGAGCATGCAGCGGCGGTGCGAAGGAAAGGCGCCAAATCACAACTTGCAGCTCACTCGACGAGACCCGGCCATATTTTCAAGTTTAACGAGGCCAAAATCCTCGCAAGAGGTGACAACCGCGTGAGCCGCGAGCTGCTCGAGCCATGGTTCTCAGGCCCCCAGTCAACCAACAAGCGCAACGATTTGGCGTTCTCATATTGTGCACTGAAACATTGCTTGAGCAAGAGAATCAGTCACGTGGGAAGGGCCGGACCCAGAAACAACAACAACTCGGCCGACAACGAGGATAATTATAGCGCAATTACCAAGCCCGCATCCAACACGGACGAGGAAATCGCGGCAAATAATGAGTCGAACGCGAAGTGTCAAGCCAGGACCACACCAATTAAGATCCAAGCGGTGACTGAAGAAGTGGATTATTAAAACCTGTGCATGTTTCAACCCTATCTCGGCATGACTACGACTTTGATCCCATTACCTATGATTAAAGATTCCCAATGGAATCACAAACTTCAAGACAATGATCGCTTCTTCTTCTGAACTGCTTCCTGGAACTCGCATATTCACTTCTACTGGCAAGATCCTTATTCATATACACTGGAAAAGTTTCCTGTAAATGCGTAACCAAATAAGCTTAGTTCTATTTACAGTCTGGTTAAGAATATCTGACGCTTGAGTAAGTCTCGGATCCCACTTGATATTGATAGTGTTATAGAAACAAAACCATAGAGAATAGGGCGGACGAGGAAAATAAGAGAAAGCAAGACGAGAAGCGGAGTGTAGGGGTTATAAAACTTGCTACTTACCTATGACAGTATTAACCGAGCACGCGTCAGCAGGCTTCATACAGCGAGCTCGGCACACCACAATGACAGTGCAGTTGGCCGCTGGTTGACGCGAATTAATTCTAACCGTTTTCACGCCAGTCCTGCAGACCGAAATCTCCGGGGTCACAAAGACAGCCGTCGCTGTTTGCTCACGGTTTCATCTAGCTAATGCCAAAGGGACATAGAAACGTATCCCTAGGCGAGCACTCCTACGCCATCACTAGACCTGTTTACAAAGTGTTTGCCAAACCACCTACTCATATATTTTCGAATGGTAGTGTTGAGTGCCCTTCAAATTCATGGGAATATTCACAGAAATGCTGCTGTGATTCCTGCTGAGAACGCTGGTGCTCTTTATCGTACTTTTCCAGCACACGTCAACTGGTGGTGTTCTGTCTTGCGGAAATATGCACGGCACCCACAGTTTAATGTAATCTCACAAGGCGCCCCTTGATCCTGACTTTATTTTGCAAAGTTGAGTCTGTGAGCAACAGTAAAGTAACATTCTTCTTTTTTAATTACGTTACCACTTATTAAACGTTCTAGTTATCATAAGGCAGTCAATCATTGCGCCCGTCACCCAAGTTACCTCGAGGGGGGATTGCAGGGCGTCTACAGACGCCTTCTCAATAACCCGGATGCGCCATCGATAATTTCCAGTGCTAGGACTGTTTTTTATTTTCTAAAACTTATAACTCGGCACGCTTCTAACGGCAAACCATATCAAGAGAAAATTTTCAGTGTAGAATGTTTCTAAGACGTTAACCATCAGGAATCACGATTTTTTAGTTTTAACGAAATTCCTGCGTTCGTCCATGCGCTTAAAGTTTGTCCGTCGTTGCGGGCGACGTCCAGTGAGTGCCCCAAAAAATGGTGAGCACAGGAACGCAGACTTGCACAGCATCCACCACACCCAAGTCCCCTCCCCCCATCTGGGCCTGGTATCATGACCATGTCAAGATGACAGGATACGGGGGATACAGGTAGCCGGTGCCGCGGGAGCGTACACCAAGGCGTGCCACCACACGCATCGGCGTGTGGCATTTTTTATGGGTACGCATCCCCAATAATATCGCCGGTATCCGGCAAATTTACCTCGTTGACTGTCTTAGGCCCATTTCAATCCACTACCGCGACAAAATCTAATGTACTACATGCGTAACACGCCGACAATCTTAGATATCTATAAATAGTTTACTTTAATGTAATAAGTAGGTTGCTATATATATTTTATTGACTGAACTAAACTTGGTTGTGTTTAATACTGGAGCTCTAAGGCAAAACGAAATGCTCTAACGCGCACTGAATTGAGGCTAGATCGGTAGACACCATTCTCCCATGAATGTGAATATTACAGATTGCAGCCAGCAGAGAGTGAGGCCATGGCTCAGTGATCGACTAAATTCAGGCTCAAATGTTCTGCCATCCTGGCCTGCAGTTAGGCAATGGCTTGCTGACAATGACCATTAAGCCTTTTAATGATCACTGAAGTCTTCCTCACAGTTCTAGTAGTATTTTTCATTGAAAGTGGAAATAATTTTGAGGAAAAGTGTTTCAGATAGGACTGGATGCAGGAAAACAGGGCTATGCAATCCTTATAATCCTTGAATTCCTTATATTATTTCGGAATACGTTTTATTGCTGAAGGAAAATGCACGCCTTCAATAATGTACCAAAACCAACATAAAATCGATGACATTCTGGATCACTGTGGAGTTAATTTAAGCATGGGTGCGCTAAGTGTAACATAGACCTTTCTAAAATTAGAAGTGAGTTTGTTTTTCACTTGAATTTACAGTATTCCAGTAGATGTAGGCGGGAATCCATTTTGCTAGCAAAGCAAAGATCACGAGATTGACAGGAAAACAATGTTTCAAGGTTTCAATCTATTTTATGTTCCAAATTTTTTCTTCAACCGCTGTTCAATATCAAAACAACTTTGGTTACCAAACTTTTTCACTTCAACTTATCCGTGCCCAGTTGAGACCACATTCAGACTTCTGCCATACTTTTGAAAATTAATCTCTCCCGTTTGACGCATCTTCCGGAACTTCGATGTGTTCGAGTTGCTCTAACCTAATAATACATCATACTGTTAACCCTTAGTATAGTCGCACGTATACTGCTCTGCCATCAGAGATCTTGCACGGGTCTCTGTTATTTCCAATACCGTCGTGTGGCAACGTAAAGGACGAGTCAATGAACCTTACGATTCAACCATTCCCACACGTCTTTAATGAGGTGGAGGTTGGAGTATTGACAGAGTCAAGAGCGAGATGGCATACCAGATTATGCGTTAAGCCATCGGCTAGAGTGCGTTAGAGATGCAGTAAAAGAAGAAAGTGGAGGAGGAAGAGGACCAGAATAAGGGAAAGGTGGAAGAGGGATATTGTTAACCTGGGCGATGAACCGCAAGACACTAATCCTAGTTCACTACCCTTTCTGTTTCGAAGTGCTCTTACATTTATAAAAATAGAGTTTAACATGAGAGATAAGTTGATGACCTCCTTAGTTAGTTCGTGCAAACATTGACGCTCTATTTACTATGTTAATTAACTTCCGGAATTCGCTTCTGCCCGACTAACCTGTTCAAAATCTAACAATTTGAGTTCAAGCTATATCCTCCCACGTTAATTTTGGCGTACGTCTCCTCGATTAAGTGAACCAGGTACGTAAGATTATTTCGACCAGCTTATTTAGATTATTATGGGGAGATATTCTAGCGTAATTGCTTTTGCTACCACCGACTGTTGCGTAAGAACGCCACTCTTTGCGAAAACGCCTACTGCAAAGCACGAGACAAGCGGGTCACCTAATTTCGATTTGCGTCTATAGAACCATTGATCGTGGTGAATTATCGAATGCCGGCTGGAGCTATGGTGACGGTCAGATATGCAACCCCAACCAGAAAGCAGGAGAAATTTCCCCCTTCAAAACGGAAATGGTGATTTTAGGTTTAATGTCGGGGGAGGGTAGCATAAACCTATAGATGGCCGTTCTCGGGAAGCAACGTTAGAACATATATTTACGCTATAAACTTGTTGAACTATGCCTAGAAATCGTAAAAACTTTAGCACGCAGTTGGAAAGACTGAAAATAAGGAGATATGAATCGTCGGAAAGAAAATCAAAATCGAGGGCTCTGGTTAGATAGCCACGGCCAACTGATACCAGCCACGAATGGTTCAGTTGCGCATCTGCTGCAAGACCACGCCAGCCCGCTTTTCAAACCGAATCGGTTTCTTTTCAGGGCAATCGCTAGTCTTAGCTCATTTCATAGAGACTCGTTGCTTGATGTAGCAATAAGTAGGTATTCGCAAGCATCCGACCCACGATAGTCATACACTCATAGATGTGAGCAGGCAAGTTCCAGGAAGCAATTAAGAAGTAAAAGGTGCAATCGCTGAGCCAAAAAGTTTTTTGCTTAGCGTTTTGGATTCTGGATTCAACCCATTATCAGAGGTAACCGCAAAATAGGGTTATCTTTGCTAATGGTTCAAGCTAGAATACGAGACGTCAGACACATAAAATTCGGTAAAAATAAAGTTAGTCGTTCGCCTTAGATACCCTTGACCCTATCTTTCCTTTTAGTTTTATTAGTTTAAGTTTACTTTTAGGTTTATTATTTCGTTTATTAGTTTACGTTTATTTTTAGGTTTAGTTCAGTTCTTAGTTTAGTTAGGTACTACCAAAGTGAGTTAAAAATACTTAAATTACTATGCTAACCAAAGTAAGCTAAACAAGACCAACTAAAATACAAACCAAACTAAACTCAAACTAAATAATAAACCTAAAATTAAACTAAACTAATACCACAAACCCCGTAAGACAGAATTATTCAGCAAGGGATATCTATCATGGACGATCAACTGTTTTTTACCTACAGTTCTTGTTCTAGCGACTGCACCTTTTACTTCTGAAAAATACACTCGCCCACGTTTGATTCCGCGGCAACAGTAGCTTATGTAGGCCCACTCATTAATCCCAACTCCCTGCATGTTTTTCTACGAAAACGGTGATCATCGGTTTTATGGGCGGGGAATAAGGACACGCAGTGGGATATACTTTAATAAATGCTAAATTAATTTTTTTACTGTATTTAGAAGGGTATTTGATTAATAGCTGTAGACTTTCCTAATCTTTATTATCGGTTAATTTATTGCGGAAAAATTCGATTATCAAATTGCAGGTTTCTTGAATTTCCCAAAAAAATGAAATGGTGGTTAGGGGGTCGTCTACTTCAACTCACCGTTCTCGAGTTAGATTAGTATACTCCATGGATTCTACAAGTAAGCTGAAACACGGGGTGTTGGCCGGCAGAGCCAAAATAAGCAAAAAAACCGAGGGCTAATTTTTTTCCAAAAATCAAAAGACGCAGTACTCTACACTTACGAAGATTTATCACGAGTGAAATGCCGAGACAGCCTGCTGAGCAAGGGGTATCGTTCCTCCTGGAAGCAAACAGAATTGTTTGTTGAAACAACACATAACATTAGATAAGCGGTTAAGTTCTGGTTAGTAAATTGCTGGAGAGCACTTCTAGATCATACTCGCAAAATTCAATGACAACTTCTCAGGGCTTGGCATTTCGTAAAACTTTCACAATCACGTCCGGGATAGGTAATGAATGATGAAAATACGCAAATGCGCAACAATAGCTTACGTAGGCTCACTCATTAACCCCTACTCCTTGCATTTTTTCCTACGAAAACGGTGGAATATACTTCAATAAATGCTAAATTCATTTTTATTTTACCGTATTTAGAAGTGTTACTTCTTCATATCTGTAGAGTTTACTAATCTGTATTATAGTTTAACTTATTGCGAGAAAACCTGATTATCAAATTGCAGGTTTCTTGAATTCCCTGAAAAATAAACTGGCGATTCGGAGGTCGTCTACTTCAACTTACCTGAGGTCCAACTTGCCGTTCAGGAGTTAGACTAGTAAAGTCCGCTGCGCGAAGCGCCGCGCACACCTTCAATTTACATGCGGAACAACTTACTCCCAGCGGCAACAGAAGCAACTGCGACTGCCTTTTTTACTTTAAACTTACTTCTAAAAATTTCCTTCTCTGCCTATCTTATTTTCCCACCGCCCAAAACTTTATCATTATCGTTTTTCAAGGCAAAATGCTGGGACTAGGGGTATATGAGTGGGCCTACATAAGCTAATTTTGCCGATTTCGCTAGTGTTAACTCATCCACTGCAGAGTCGCTGCTTGTTGTAGCGGTGTGTGTGTTTGACCATCGCTATAGATGAGGTCCACCAAGTGCACCAACAGGTTGGTACAGAAGGTGGCAGTCTCAGGCGTTAGCTTTAAAGTGATACAGGACGTAGTTAGCGGCTCCGCACTCTTCATCTTCTCTCGGAGTCTCGAAGACTAAACGGGGTCCGGCGTAGGCTGCTTTATCAAATGCAAGCCGAAACACCGCCTAACTTATTCTTAAGTGACAGTAGACTTTGCGCGGGTGCTACTGCACTGTCTACTCTCACTCACCTACAGTAGGTGTCTAGCCAGACTCTAAGAAGCCAGAGCTGGTACTTCTAATACTACTTACTAGTGTGAAGCTTAGTGATATATAGTTGCTGGTTCTTCTTGTGTTTGCATATGTGCGTGGTGGTGAAACCCTTAAAATCTTGTACCCATGCTCCCTGAAACAATGAAGCAAGTCTGTGCATGATTTGGGAATCGTCATAAATTTCGACTTAAATAGTATCGGGCAGTTGTCCCACCGAGGTTAGTCGCCGATAAGGGGTGTCAGTGAGGTATATTAACACTGCAACGCGATAGTATTGAGGTGGGAACACTTGAGGTTCAACTTCATACTTTTGGATACCCTACAATGACCTATATGGTTTCAAAGACTTGATGATTGCTACGCAAAGGTTTGTGTGTTTGTTCGTCTAGGCCTCTTTCTCGCCACCAGCCTACTGCGGCATCCGTTGAAAACCTGTAAAATAGGGCCAATACTCACTCACACACCAGACTCCCTGTTGTCGTCTCGGAACCCTTTCTGGGCTTTTTGTTCCGTTAGCTGTAATTTCAGACATCAATCACGGACCCATCCACGTGTAAATTCACAGGAAGGACTCATAGCGTATGTCGTGCGCCTGCGCGTCATGTGGCAGGTGGGCTCTCCAGCCACCAGCTGGTAAACATGTTCCCAACAGAACTAACTCATGTGGCTGATGAACCGGGGCCCCGCGCACTGACCTTGCCTACTATCATTATGTGCATATTTCGGTGGTGCGCGTCCTCCAGAAATTATTTAAAAATAGAGACTGAAAAAAATGTTCACTCACCTGGGAACCTAGCAACAGCATATTACCATGGACTTTACGTTGGGGGTTAGAGCTTAGATTGGGTCGCTCCGACTGGCCACCTGACAAATGCGCTGGACCAACATGGGGGCTAGATTAGGGCCAGGCAGGCGATGCCGAACATGGTGCAGGAGGGGTGTGTTCGACCATTGACTTCGATGAGGTCCACCAAGTGCACCAACAGGTTGGTACAGAAGGTGGCAGTCTCAGGCGTTAGCTTTAAAGTGATACAGGACGTAGTTAGCGACTCCGCACTCTTCATCTTCTCTCGGAGTCTTGAAGACTAAACGGGGTCCGGCGTAGGCTGCTTTATCAAATGCAAGCCGAAACACCACCTAACTTATTCTTAAGTGACAGTAGACTTTGCGCGGGTGCTACTGCACTGTCTACTCTCACTCACCTACAGCAGGTGTCTAGCCAGACTCTAAGAAGCCAGAGCTTGTACTGCTACTAGCACAACTGCTATTTCTGATCTTACTAACTAGGGTGCAGCTGAGTGATAATATTTGCTGGTACTATTACTGACTGCATTGTAAGTCAGTAGCGACGCTGATTTAAGTCAGAACTGGGCTCATACCCCTCTATCTCAACAGGAAGTGGTGCTAGTACTGGCGCTACCCTTTCTCCGAGGTGACGCTAATTCAGCCACGCTAAGGCTGTCAACCTTGGTTTCAATTATTCCGAGGAAATACCTGTTTGGGGCCCTGAGCACAACAGAGCTTGCATTGGTTTCCACCCTCTCAACTCTATCCATCAGGCTGTAATCGTTTCTACTCGGTGCGGCCTACAATGTTGCTGCTTGAGGTACGGGCCTATGCTAAAGTGTTGAATCTAGTAATCGTGCTTACTAAGGCCAGTAAAGGTGAAGTAGGCCTGGGTGTACTTTTTGTAAGTCGCACCCAGTAGGTACTCCACATCTGTTTGAGGTAACGTGATTAGCATTTGGATAGTAATAAAGCGTTTGTTAATAATGCACAAGTCATATCGTGCTTGCCATAGCTATTCAAGCATCTCAGTTATCAGCCTTTAGCTGCGTCTTGTTAGAACACATGCGGACGCGAAATTGGGATCGTAGTTTGATGGGTCGTGTCTTGACTATCTACAGCATCTAGTTTTGCTCAGCATCTACAGAATATAATTTGTCTATTAGGAAGCAAACTTCTCCACAATAAACTAGTCACGAATGCTTAGTACTTCCTAATACAGCCTTAGAGGTTCAGTAATAAGACATGCATCCTAACTGCGCTGCAAGTACGGTAATAGGGGACAACAGTGTTGCTGGGACTGCAAGAGGCTAAAAGCCCAGACTAGGCCTGCTACACAATAAAAGCTAAGTAAATCTAACTAAGAGACTGGACTGCATAAACCAAGAGGTACATTGGTGAGCTAAACTGAGTAATGAAGGTGCAGCCAGCTAGATTAGAATCATTTGTGGCCAATGAAGCAAATTTACTGCTGCGGCTAGATGGAGTATGCCATAATAAAAGAATTAAAAATAAAAGAGCTTACACACGTCCTAGGCTGCATCCGGGCTGATTTGTAAGACACCCAACGAGACTTAACGTCCGCGAGACAGGTAGACGGGTCTTCAAGCCTATCTGACCCAAGATAATCATACGCTCGTTTAAGCTTGATTTCCATCACTTGTGCATCCCCACTAAAAAGAGTGCCCAAATGGTATGTTCCTCTCTGAATTCTGTCGTCGTAGCGAGAATCTCTGGAAATCACTCACTAAAAGGCCACTTTCCATGGCTAATTTAAAATCTGGTGACACAGAGTACCGGTAATATATCTGTTGAAGCAATAACGGAAAGTTAGTCCAGTAACTTGGGTGGGTGGACGTTCTCTTTATTAACGCACTAGTATGCAAAGGCTTGGCAGCTAAAGACACGATGAGTCAGTGACGCCGTGACGGTGATCCTGAGTTGCCAGAAGTACACCGAATTATTCAGGCTATTTTCGATACGACTAATTTGTCGGTTGACAGCTGTCGTTCTTTATTCAGTTTTACAGACCACCGATCTAATGTCCTTTGGTGAAGCCTGTTTGGCAGGCGAGTTTTCTGAATTTCATTATCCTTACCCACTTTCGGTCACGTATGGAAAGACCCCGGCGTCTCAATGGACTTTACTGAAGTACATATTTCACAGACTGTGCCTTGTACGTATGCACACCGCTGGTGGGATAAATTAACGTCCACGTGAATCCGCCTCCACGTCACGTGGTCCAGAGCAGAAGGTGTTGTGGGGTTGTGGTCGGGTAAATGGGACTATCGAGAGGTGGGTAAGGCAAATAAGATTAACCCCAACGGTTGTGATCTTCGAGGCCCGGTTCCTCAAGAGGAGAAAGTCACGGGAGGTCCAGAGTGGTAGGAAGGGTATATTCTGTACAAAATGAATGGGACCGTAGGAAGTAAGAAGTTGACTACCAGACGACTGCACAACCGCAAGCTAGCGGATGGCGTCTGAAGTGATGCCTGCTCGGTAGTCGTTACATGCGGTCCTGTGTGAATCGGCCTGTGATTGGTTGCTCCAGAGGCTGGAAGCAGCAAGCGTTCACAAGTGCACTTCGTGTGGAGCTAGTCACCACAGGACTTCAACGCGTCAGCAGCTCCCAGCCCCCCCCCCCCCCCCAACACACTAAAGAGTGTCATCGCTGCTGTCCTAACCGGTTTTGTCTATGCTTGCGCAAGCATGTGTGAGCACACCGGCGTCGGCCTGACACAGACGCAGCACAGTAGATAGAAATGCACACCCACAGATTGCAATCCGTGCAAGTTGCTGGCCCCACTGCTGCGCCAGCTACACGCGCACGCACATGTGAGGTCGAGTTGCCTAACTGCGGGTCTGGCTGTTGGCCACACTACGAGAGCCTGTGCGAGCCTGACATGATGTTGGTACTCACCTTAGTTACTGCCAAGGGTGCGACAAAAAAGAAGACGCAGAAAACATTATCCATTGGCTGGGGCAGTTTCTGACGACAAAAAAAACAGTTTTAGCTTAAAAGCAGGCGCAGGCTGTAGTTGTGATCTGCGCAGTCTCGGGCAACATGTGTTTTGAGACGCTGCTGCTGGTAAGTAATTTATTGCACATACTTTCCTGCGAAATGTTTTTAATGGACAAGCTTAACGACACCCAAATACCACATGTACTAGCATTTAATCGTTCTTCTTAGGAGTGGAAAATTGATTAGAAGCAGTTCGAGTGAGGCGCAGAGACTGATATACGTGAGGAAACCAGGGTTGAACAAATGCACATTCTTAATTAAGGCATTTATTAAAAATTATTTCGAAAAATTAGGAGCTCACGGAATCGCAGCCACGCCCACCTGCTGTGCGAGTTGGTTGATACCGCCTTCTTGATTGGTAAATTGGTTCGATGCAGTCTTGCAGCCAGCTTTTGCGAGCTGCTGGGATCCTTATTTTCCACAGGATGAATTACGCGGGATTATACTTACCTAAATCCCTAGTTTTATTAGACACTTCAGCAGAGGGGTGAGTATGGTTCTCCAGGCTTTAAAGATGGGTTAATGAAACGTCTAGCCCAAACATCAGACACACAATAAACCTCTCCCAGTGAACGTCCCTTCTTCCTTCTGCAATTACGCCTAAAAGTACTTCATAAAAACAACGAGGACTAAGGAATGTGCTAGTGAAAGGCAAGTGAGATTTCATATGTATCCAATTAGGCTGGGGGTATCGACATTCGCGCAGTTCTGCAACATGCGTTTGGTTGTGCCATTTAAGTGCACAGATTATCCACGTAGGCTCTTTTTCACACTTTAGTAAGAGAATGGGTCTGTTACAGTGTTCTATAATCCAGTAAAAATGTGCCATTGACTGACTTCTGAGGAAACACAACCACTGTTTCGTGGGAGAATATGTTATTGTAAGTAAGTCACCAATTTCGACCACCCGTCGTGTGTTGCATGCCTTTTATTGCAGCCAGTCAAAAGAATTTTCACGGACTGGGGTTGTTGGCTTACTTAAACCAATATGGCAGAAAGGACTATTCTGCTCCTCACGTATTTGTCGGCAGCAGTTCGTAAGGTAAGGATAGATTATCGGTAGCACGAAATTAAGCCTAAATCCCGTAATTATGTTTTAAGGGGCCAGTGTTAATATGAAAGCCCTTCCTCCTACATTTAGATATAGTACATCCACTAAGAAGCATATTTCAACAAGAAACAAACGTCATACATACTGAAAATGCTCCTTAATAATATTATGTTTGCGTTGCATCTTAGTATTTACGTATATACTATGCTAATAGTTTCCTTAAACTTTTTCTGCAGTTGTTGTACGCGATCATTTACGGTAATTGCTATGATTAACTATCTTTTGCATATTACGGGTTATGGAGTGGAAGGTGCCTCTGAAAGACGCGTTCATTGAGTTTGTTTATTAGGAAGAAATCAATCGTGAACGCCCTTTTCGTCTTGTTCGGATGTTTAGAAAAAGGTAAAGAGACATTCGTTAATTCCCGCTTAACAGGATATGGGATTAGGGACGACTTGCGCTCTGGTGTTCTTGCGCAGAACGCCAGAAAGGGGGAATATTTCAGTGACCCTGAGATAAACTTTTACCATAGCCCCAGTTTTAGCCCGTAGTCGAGCCTTAACCTCAAGATTACAGGAGACACTAACTCTAATTTACCTCAACCCTACCCTTAAGTCTAGACCTAAACTTCATCCTACCCCTAGGCACAAATCAATCTTACTTTTCCCAGAGTTTGACGCAAACATAAATGCACTGTGGGGGTTACTTCTTTCATGTTTTGTTTACGGGGCCATATGCATCATCATTATCGCAACTTCGATCTAGGTTCATTGTTCAGCTCAGCGTTTGGTACATTCCGAGAAAAAAACGTACTCAACTTTGATACAATGAGATGAGATGAAAGAGATGACGGTTAGGTAGGTTTCCCTAAAAACACGAAAAAAATGTTGTAGAATATCCCCTTAGAAAAAGTGTCATCCTTTGTTCAATGAAATTTGATCCATGATTGAGCCAGAAAAATGCATTCGACAGTAAAATGCCCCTGATTAGCCTTCCTGTCGTTTCACTGAGAAGCAAACAACAAACACGGAAGTTCCTTTGTGCACACAACGCCGGCTTCATCAACCTGACGGCGCTCGCTTCGCTTGTTGCTAGCAGGCGCTGACTCAGAGATATTGGATAGTTTGGTGGGATGTCATAGATGCATGGATTTACTAATGTATAATTGCTCCCATAATTCCTACAAACTGCCGAACCAACGCACACTGATAACGCATTCTCTGGCTAACATTGGCTTATTACAAAATAAAAGCACTTATTTGATGAAATCAGCTGGTGTTTTGGTCATGACTAAGCAGGTGCGCGAGATCGCAAAAAAGGTCAACATGGATGCGGGACAGCGCGTGCGTGACCTCACTCGTCACGCTCTGCTGACTTTCAACGCGACAGTGCAGTTCAAGCTGTCTGCTGAGATGTGTTCACCTAAAGGTCTTCGAGTTCCAGACACACTACCACCACCGCCTTCCTACGGTCTGCGCACTTGTACATGCTCTCGCATCTTAATTAGACATTGATAGTCTTCAGACTTGAATTTTTTACTGGGGAGAATTTCACATGCTATGACTGAATTCGTTTACGTATTCAGTCAACCAACACAAAGGGGCTTTACTTTAGAGAATATTAAGAGTATAGCACTGACAAGGTGTTCTGAGAGATCTGCTTAGTCAAAGCACCAAGAGGTACTTGGGAGTACTTCGCTTCGCCCAATCTCCCTCCACTTTCAGATTTGGCGAGATTTGGTGTAAATCAGGGTCAAACATGCGTACTGCAGATACTGACACTAACCAGTGTCAATGGGGCTTCGAAGACAATAGTATAATTTTAAAAGGAAGCCATTCATATTAAGATTACATATTTAGCGAAAGAAATATGAATTGAAATCGAATTTGGGGCAATAAATCAATTTCTGCTTAGGTACGAGGGGCTACAGCGCGCGCAGTATTCGGGGCCGTTTCGGACAGTATTTATAGGTTAAAATCTTCTTCTTAAAATTATCGATAAGTATAAGCGTTCTGAATTACATAGCCGAGTCAACAAAATAGCAATAAGCCCAGCAAATCGAAGGAAAAGTAATTTTAGAGTGTGCAGCGTTGGTTGGTTATAACCATCAATCTAGTGTAAGTGAATTAAACTTTCAAACAGAATTCCAAAAGAAAAAGCACGGGTCTATGCAGTCTTAGTTTGGAACATAACCGGTCGGTTACGGCAACCAAGACAGTAACAACTATCATAATTTCTCATGGGTTCGTTGGCAGTACTCCTTCAGTATCTACTGCTCGTCACCATACGATCTCGTGCGACAGCTCTAGACCAAGGCAACACGGAACACACGTCATCCATCGCGTAATTAAAGTGGATGCATTGATGTCACTCTCAGGCAATTATGCTTCCCTAAAACATCTCCGTGTTCAATGTATCCGCACATTTACCTTTTTCAATAGAAATGTAGAATCAGTCATGTCTCTAACGCTTACTAAGAATGTTATAGGCTTTTATTTAATGAATATCTCTTCCAGTAATGTCTTATCTTACATTTTGAAGGTGTGTGCTCAGAAGGATTGCCCTTTGACTATATTTTTTTTACAAAAATGTGCCATTTTATCTACTTAGGAGACTATCATATAACTTAGTATGCACATCTACGTAAAGTTTTTGCCACAATTTCCCCATATGTTTGTTTTTAAAACGTATGAATTTCTGCATTTTTTCCAGGAGAATGCTGTAGACATTCCTACGCGTGTCTTTTCGCAAGTTTTCAAAGTGGCGGATTTTGTTAAAACTGAAAAATCTCATGCAATCAAGAAAAATTGATCAAAAATGTCGTTTCCATCTAGACGTGCATACAAGGCAAACGCTTTGGCCAGCATTTCTGTGTATAACCGGTATTCGGCCCCCCATAGCCACCAATATCTGTCTAAAGCGGGCGTGGTAATACCGAGGGTTTTAGGGGTGTAGCCTCATTGCGGATAAGCAGTAAAATGTGTTCAAGAAAACATTAAAAATGAGTAAATATCCGCCGAGTTCATTCTTCTGTGTAACGAAACTAAGATTAATATTAAAAGTAAACAAAGAAGCAACTCATAATAAATAAAAAAATTCAAGTGAAAAAACCACCATCAAACAACTCTGTGCATGTCGTTATATGAATTTAGTAGTTGACACACAGAGAGCTACTTCCTATGTCTATGAACTAATGAAACAAACCAGACTAGGCTATGCTAGTTAAACCGAGGGGACTTAGATAACTTATCCCTACTCCGTAGTTTTGCATAAGTACCGAGAAGATGGGGATATGGTGAAGCTTATTTCCACTTTTTGGAACTCGAAATTCGTTTATTGATTGGGTTCTTAAGACTTGATCCGCCTATAAATGAGAATTTTTTTATGATACGATACGTCCTCCCATGGTGCCATTAAAATTTTTGATCCTCCTTCATAAGTTAGATTTTTGAAGCGAAGCCTAACGGGATGACTCATGGTTTTATATTTAAAGTAAATATTCCAAAGGCTTTTTCACAATACTCACTGAAACAATTAAACCGAAAGTATTCACTTGAGCATTGCCAAATGCAGTATTTCTCTTTGTCTGCTGGCATAAGAAGGGAAGTTAGAATTAACCAAATTCTTGGCGGCTTAAACAGCATTCCTCTAATGACACGTACAAACCCGACATACATTGACAATTATTCGAAATTTTTATTCAAAATAATGAGCAGTCATCGGAAATGGGCTAAGCTTTAATCTAGACAAGGAAAGTCTCACAACTTTATCCTATCCCTACTAAAAACTCCTAAATACTCCTGAATACATTGGCTCGGTTCTACAGAGTACATGCATAACAGAATATTTTAACATCAAACGAAAGCAGCCCTGTCAGAAGCCTCGAGTGTCAGCTAACATAGCCGAAAGCTTGTCTTTAAGGAATTTTCACTAGAATTGACTTTGTCGGCAAAATGACTTAGCAACGTAAGTAAAAGTATACAGGCACCAAAGTACAAAATGGTTTAAGGAAGTCACGGGCGTGATAAGTGGGTTTGATGGTAAATTTTGTATAAAAAAAACACGCTCCGTTGAGGAGAATTTAAAGGATTTGATACTTCCTGGGTAGATCAACATTCTCTGTCATCATTTTTCGGCGTAAAGCTTAACACGCCTTAAACAAACGTTTTTTTATTTTAAAAACTTTTTAATGTCTCCACATCCATGAAACTTTCTTAGTTTACAAGACCGATTTGGTCCATAATAAACCACCTTTCTGTATTCGCACAAACTTAGGTGATCATAGCGAAAATTCGACATCGTCCGAAAAGTTCCGGCTACAAACGGAGTTTTCTAACGGCCATCAGAGACCAAATCCCCTACGTACGGCGAGCACCTGGACCAACATTTGTACTGGAGACTTGAAAGAGGAAATTTTATACATCCCCGCCCCGCACGAGGCCTTACAAGTTTTTTTATGTTCTCAACAATCCAACTCCTCGGTGAGAATTTGTATACAACCTTTTCATGGCTAATAAAGAAAACCTGACTTCTGACTAATACGCCTTTTTATATTTCTAGGTTTAAACATTAGGGGCTATGTAAGGTGGTCCTTGGGAGGAGGCGTGTTTGCCCCGGGAAATGATAGAAAATTGGCCCGAATATCCTAGTTTCAGGCAATTCTGTGGGCAATACTTGTAGTACAATTGCATGTCTCACAGTTATCCACTGACTATGCCGGTTCGCCAGTACTATGCACTAGCAACGCACCCTCAACAGTATCTTCTGACCAAGTGCAAATGCATCTATATAAATTGGCTACAGCTTCAGTGCAGAACAGTTTAATATCTCAGAAGAAGTAAAAGATATGACAGCTTGAACAACAATTTTTTTTCCTGACGCTTCGGATTCCGTTGGGAATCCTTAATCATAGGTAATGGAAAGATAGTTTGAGTCATGAGTCTATCTGCGCATGTCTCAAACTATCTTACCATTACCTATGCTTAAGGATTCCCAACGGAATCCGAAACGTCAGAAAAATAAAACTTTTGTTTCAGTGGTAGCATCTTCTTCTAAACTGCTTCCTGGAACGCGTATATTCACTTCTATTACTTAAATATCTCCCGCTTAGCAATAAAATAAAAATTTGGAAAGGAATAAGCTCGATCTCTTGAGTTTTGCAAACTTATTTTCGCGGATACAGCGTTCATCATCAGAAAACCAACCTCTCCTGCAGGTAATTATTCAGTAGTAGCAGTTTATTGTCACTTTCTTTAGAAAAGAAAACAAGTCGATCAACTCTTTTAAGTATGCGATCTTAAATGTATTTCCGTTTGCTTTGATTTTAAAGGGAATTTGCCTGCATAAAGTCAAAAGGTGCGTCGAACGTCTAATGCGTTTTGCCCTATGAATGCCTAATCGGCCGCTTTAATTTAAGTGAGGCCTCTGTTTCTGTAATTCAGACATGGAAAATAGATTTTCATTCCTTATACGGAAACAAGGCTTGACGCCTCAGCTCATACTCTTTGGCCCAATAGCTAAAAGTATATTCAGCCCATAAAAGGAATTCTTCGGGTCATCGACAAAGGCCCGATAAGTTTTTTTGTCATAAACGACCTTTTGGCACAAAATGAGTCCCTATGTGCACGTAGCATAGGCGTGCGATGGTCAAAATACGGAGGGCAGTGATAGTTCAGTGACCCAAGACTTCCTGCTATCTCTGCACTCTTCAATTTACTGAGAAAAAAATCAAAAGGAACGAGTAAAGATTTAGGTTTTTTCCATTGTTTTCTTGCACTTTTGTGTTTTACGCCTGATATAAACTAAGTTCACCAGCACTCCACGGAAGGCATGCCAAACAAACGTCTCTCTGGGGTCTTTGATTTAATCAGGAGCCCTGAAAAGAAATTGATGCTCTTCATTCAAATATAGGGAGTTCAACCAAAAAAATGCATAGACAGTAGTGCTTTTTGGTTCCCCAATGAAAAAATACTGCCAGTAACTCTGGCGCGTTTTCCCTGTTCTAACAGGTGATCAAAGCAGTTTCACCCCTCTCACTCTTAGTGATGGCTATATCTATTGAGGTATGGTCTTAGACTGGGTTTTGGAATAAGGTTATGGAATAAGGTTATGGATACGCCGTGGCTAAGAAAGAATGCTCAAATGAGCGGAAGCGTGAACCACCCCAAGCAGTTAGACTTAATATAGCAACCAATAAAACTGGAACTTCCACATAAATCACATGATAGTACGCTTCATCTTTACCCGGTTGCCTTCTAATGGAAAGTAGTCTGCAGTCTGTCAGAGTACGCTATTAATTTCTTGCATGCGTCCCTTCAATCTACATATACCTCGAGAAAGATGAATAGTTTGCATAGCTTACTAGATGTAGAAATGATTCGGTTGCTTGGTAAGGCCACATATGTCTAACGAATACTTTTAATGTCACATGGCCCATCGAAACGGAATTGGCTCTTCATTCTATATAGTTTACAAATTTTAAGTAGGAACAACGAGGCAGAACAAGCTTTAATAGAAAATATATACATTAAGGGATTCAGATTCTGCGTACCGTGGCTTCGGTTAAAATTTGACATTTTGGTCAGTTTAGTATATACATCATTAAAAAGAGCCTTTTACGCAAACGCTAGGCTTGTCGGACCTTTTGGCTCGAGAAACGGGACAGTTAAATGAAGGTCTCAAATGAAAAAGAAGGCAGATAATTATAGCTGGTAGATGTGCCGAAACCACTCCTTTTTATTTATTATATCATAGCTTATTAATTAATTAAGTATGGATAAGGATTATGAATACGGTTCCCTTAACAATATACGATTATAATAACTTCTCACCCAAACGACAATGCTGGCCAAACGAATAATTCTGGGAATTGTGGACACAGCCGTGTACTAATCCTAAAATAAACGTCAATCGTAATCGCAATCCAAGCGTTAACCTTGAGCTTAAACTTAGTCAACTCTAACTTAACGTTAATTCTAGCCCTTACCATATATCTTACCCATGCTGGTTGGAAATCAACGCAAATACACCGTATTATAGGTGGTTTGTCTTATCATTACGTCGTTAACTAAGTATCAAACGAAGGAAGACTTGTAAAACCGGGGAGCCACTGCCAAATTCCTAAAACAACGCCGACGCAGAGCTCAAGTTATTCAAAAGGAGTTGTCTTTTAACGCCCTAATAGGAAGGAAAAATTCCATAATATTTGGCGTTAAAACCGACCTTTACAAAGCTTTGCCCTTAGGTACTTATGCAGAAAATGGACGTTCATATCAAGTTAATGCTGATTCCGACGCATTCGTTATGGAAGCAGCTACCATATAGAATTACCATCTAAGGCCTATCTCCGTAAAGAAGATAATCAGATGCTTGTTATTTTCTCAGATACCTATGTGTAATGGTGGATTGCAGAAGTTCTCCTTTGAATAAGAACGCCAGGCCTCATGGGGATGAGCATTGAACAGTTATCCATTAGCAAAAAGTTAAACGCCACAGGTAGGTTGAGAGAGAACTAACGCCTTAGTTTCCATTTTCCAATTTGGGGTTGGAAAAAGCGTAGGCTGTCCTGCAATCCAGCCCGCTGGGTGCATGTCATTTGAGTACGACTTTGAATACTCTGTTAGCAGCCGACTTAGAGGCAAACAAATGGCTCAACCCCAGACTTTACAACGAGGTAACGTCTATTCAAGGCAATTTTTCCCAGATGCAAATTTGTAAACTGCAAAAACAGCAAGATTTATTGGATCCATACAATTTCCGGAAAGCTCATCAATTGCATTCATTCCAGTGCATGATGAGAGTAACGAATGAGAAAAATACAAAATTTGATTGCTACAGAAAGATCAGAAAAGGTCATAGGGCAGGTTAGGGAGTTAAAACGAGGTGGGAAGGAAAACAGGCGAAAAAGGTGGGTAGGAGACCGTCTAAATCTAGAAGCCAGATTTTACCAAGTTAACCTAGCTTTACCTTGGTAAAATCTGGCTCCTAGGTTCACATAGCCCCCTACAAGCTTTACGAAAGTACGTGTAAAAACAATTAAAGACGAGGATGAGTTCCGTTTTGAGCCTCCGAACTAAAGTGCTAACTGTCATTAATTGTCCAATACCAATCGGAATTATTAAACAGGGTGATTTGCCAATTTTCCCTGTATTATATTGAGTAATTTAAGGTTTTGGCAAAATTATGATTAATATTTTCTCAGGCACTGTGTGGTTTACAGACTCTTTAAGACTGCTAATTTATGCTCAAATTGCATATCCGCTCAAGGAAAACGGAAAGCAAATCAAAGATGACTGAATTTCCTTTGATTCGACGAATGGTTTTGCATAATTTTTGTCTTAGTTTTAGATTTGTGAGCTGCAGGAACGCTAGCAGCAGTTTTTACGATCAAAATGTCAAAACGTTCACCTGATAAACATGTCAATCACAAAAAACAGTGAGAGGTTGTTTCCTAGGATAAAGTAATCATAATGGATTTCTGTCCAAAGCTGTACTCGGGTGGAATGTTAAATCAACGTTTTTTTGAATTTATGTCATCTGAATAGGGAATGGGTTCATCTCAGAGCTAAATTAGACCCTAGGTGAAAGTAAAAACAATTGCAATAAATGTGAGCCAAGCCGCAAGACCACTTTAAATCGTGATGGTGAATCCTGCGGCACTGTTTTTGCTACAGAATGAGTTTCAGCAGACGTGACCGAGACCGGAGTGACCGTTTCGTCGGCCCGTCAAAGGCAAACCCAAGGGTTGGACAGTCTGGGGCTCTAGGTTTAGCTCCAATGCAACATGCGATTATCATGTGATACACTGTAAGTGCATCGGTGAATACCCCTTCCATGTAAAAGTACAACCCAGTCTAGGCATTGTTTATTCTTCACAACCCCTTCTTCTAGATCCTTCGTCACTTGAAAAACGCAGTTCGGGCCCTAATCTGGCAGGGGTAGGCATTCATTGACGCACGGTACCAGCAGCCTTAAACACGTTCGAACGTGTTCCTGACCGCTGGAGACGTTACCAGCAGTGACTGCGTCATACGACGTAACACGAGTGAGGCACACAAGTATCACTGGTGAGGAGGACTGGAGCAAGGCCATGGAGCACACGTATGCAACTGCCCCCCCCCCCCCCGCCTAAACCCTGGGCCTGCAAGCACCTGTGCCCCTCTGAAAAAGAGGGATTTACACAGTCACAGCCAGTGCATTCTGACGGTTTGAAGGCAACGTGACTCATTCTTGCAAGTCTCCACTGCAAGCAAAAAGACGCGGTGTGAAGAAAGTGGGCTGTAACCATCCCGGTGGAGGTAGGATGTTTGTATGCAAATTGTGTCCACATATTCGAGTCAGAAACTGGCACAGTCAATTCCGGGTTACTGGCATTTGAACCAGTACTTGCAAATTGGAAGTTGGACTTAAGAAACAGGTGCGTACCCACGTGGCTTCACTACTGACGCAGAGGCAACTGGTCTAAGACATGTTTCTCCACGAATGACGAATAACTTAGATAGATCATGACGTGTGCAGATTAAAGGTGTGTTTCTACAAAACACTAGAAACCATAAAAATCCTGCCAAGGTGACCGATGTTATTTCGTCAAAGGGCACACAGTGAAATCGAAAATACGGCAGTTATCTCAAAAATGTGGGCTGCCAACGTGGATTTTAACGGGGCTTTGACAGACTTCTGAGTGACGGTTACACAAACCAAACACCTCATATTTAGAGGTGTGAGTTCATGATGTCACCTCCAGACATGATAAAAAACAAGTGAGCAAGCGAGCAGGCTAATCACAGGCGAAATTGAAAACTGACAATACAATACAGTACTTGAAGAACGTGCCAATATTTTAAGAATTCTGTTGTTACTTGCTTATGACACGGTGAATTTTATTGATCGCTTTTGGTGCTATTGAGTAAAATTCAGTTATTTTTTAGCGAGGTTGTAAATTTAAAACAAAATCTATTAAAGCATGAGCACAAAACAGAATATTTGGCCAGCTGGATGTTGGTCCCAAGAATGTTAAAGTTGTACGTAGTCTTCTTGCTAGAGGTGACTTAAACCCAAAACCATACTGTTGGACATGAACAGATCAATAGGTAAACGGACTCCTGCGTCTTTTGCTCGTCCTGAAATAGCGTGTTCCAAAGAACATGCTTTCTATTTTACTGCCCGAGAGGATTGACAGAGCAATTTCGGCAAACTGGGAATTTACAAGTCTAATTGTTAAGGCGTGACAGTGCTGCCAACAAAATACATAAAGGTTTGAAGAATTCCGTTGATGCAGAACACCAAAAGAGCTACCACGTGAGTGCTTGTCAGTTGATTCTTTCAGGCTTCCGAATATTGCAAGTAAGCGCTTTGTTGTTGGAAGACTGCTCAGCCGTTTAGAAGTACTTTGATCGTAGAAAAAAAGGAAGGCTTCAAATAGCTTGCTAATTAGGTTAGCTTGAGACAGGATCCATCTCAGACATCAAGGTGATGTGGTGTTTTCTGATGAATGTAGAAGCCATGAAAACTTGGTATTTTCATGTCAGTTGACACTTCTCTGAGTAAAAACAATGCTATCACCTGTTTACGTTCGTAAGTATTGAATTTAACCCACTGGAAAGGCACGATAGGGATTTAAATGCCCTTCATATGTACATATAAAGAGTAATTAACTTGCTGAACCTGCCGGTAAGCGCAATAAATGTAGACGACTAGTGATCGAGCACAATTTTCTAATTAATAAACAACTAGTTTAGGCAGTGGAGCAGCCGATATCATGCGGGCTTCTACGAGGTGTTTCCTACAGATTTAAAAGTAGACTTCAGTTTTCTGAATGTGAAACCTCCAAACCGTGGCCTTCACTTGAACACCTTACCTTAGTACGCACGTCTATAACGCCTCAACCAATGATGCCACATTGGTTAGCCTGCAACTCTCAGTATCTGATATGGAGCATTACTCCTAAGACAACTCGCGTACCGCAAGGGTTTGTTTGACGCTTCTAGTGACACTGCTACATAAGGCATTCTTCAGTCTGATAAACCGTGATCCACACGTACACTTCTGACTTCATTTGAAAACAGAGGCCGACAAGTTAGGCAATCCTTCTGCACCCTATGAACTAGGGCCTGGAGAAGCCTCAAGTTACGCAGGTACTCACTTTATTGAACACAGTAGGAGTTCCGACAAGTTTCTTTTTTGTTATCTTTTTTGATCGCCCTCGACAAGGCCTCAGCAGGTAATGCACCAACATTAGTTTATGTAGTGCACCTCATTAATCGTCTGTAGATTTTCCTAATATATATGATCGTTTAACGTATTACGGAAAAACCTGATTATCCAAATTGCAGGTTTCTTGGGATTCCTGAAAAATATGAATGATGTTTAGAAGGTCGTCTACTTCAACTTACTTTAGGTTCACCTTACCGTTCTGGAGTTAGATGAATAGAGTCTGCGCCGCGAAGCGTCACGCACACCTTCAATTTACGTGCTGAACAACTTACTCCTAGCGGCCGCGGGAAACAAATTCGACTACATATTCTCACATTATGCTTCTAAAAATTTCTTTCCTTGCGTTTCCTATTTCCCGATTCCCAAAACCTCTATAACTACCGTTTCCGTAGAGCAAAATCCTGGGACTGGGGGTATATAAGGTGAACTACATAAACGAATTTTTGCCGCCAATGCTAGCCTTCGAGTTGAAACATACACAGCACACAAGAGGCACAAAAAGGTCCCACTGCCTGACCCTGGCACGCACACACTCAAAACGCATGCGCAATGTACGGAAGTGAGTTCCTCCGTTTAGCCCCATATGATCACATTCAACGCAAGCAGCCTCATTCAGCTCACACTACTCTCATTGCCCTGCCAACAGTCGAAATAAACCTAGCGATATTACAGATGTGGGTGGAAACAGGGCCTTTTGGCATCAGTTAACTGCGCAACCCTGCAGCACAGATCCATCGTCGACAAGAAAACTCACATAAGTACCTGTGACTCTCTAAAGGAACAGGAAGTGCGGTATGTGCGCTCGCTTCCAGCATCGGACCTCTCCGCCCTTTGAACGGAGACAACTCCTTCTAACAGGAACAGAAGTTGGTAGGTCACAGCTGCTTATGAAGGTTTGAAATCACCTAAGAGGGAAGGCATATTGGCATACATTTTGTTTTTGTAGATTAACAGCAGCAAGAAGAGAATACATTCTCGCCGATGAACGTTCACCTGACCGCTAGCAGCACTCATCTGTCCAGCGCTGCCTTAGACCCTGACAGGAGCCCTGAAAGCCGTAGCAGCTGATAGTATAGACAGATAATATTGCCAGCAAGGACAAGAGAGACAGGAATGACAATTTCTGACTTATTAGCCATCGTCAGCCAGTCATACTTTCTGATAGGACACGAGAATAAGTACTACGTGTATTACAGTTTTAAGTAAAGTTTAGGATTAAGGTGGATCTAGCGTCAAGCATAATTTTAAGCTCGTTTTTAGGATCCTGAAATCGTTGCTGCTCTATCATTTAACACAAATTCATCTGTCACCTATTTGACCAAATTGACAGTTTTTTTCAGGATACGGAATCAGTTCATGCAAATTTGCCCCCAAAGTAACTGTGTCGTAGATATTTGAAATGTCTTTTCCCTGGTGCAAATAGGAAGATCGTAAGGATTATGCTAATAAAATGGAAGATATCATAAATGGTTCGAGTAAATCTCGTCTACAAGCGCAAGGCAAAGAAGAAAAGAGGGCATTGGGAGGTTCCGTCTGGGAAACCTTCAAGCGTCTGCTGGACAATAATCTGGTGGATACCAAAACAGTTGTAGCCTTAAAACCTAGAGATCCTTATATTCCACGCCTATATGGATAACCTTAAACTCCCAAAAAGGATACCCCTTTACATCCTATTCTATCCATGTACAATTCATCTTGTCATAGATTAGCACAATGTCTAGTAAAGGAATTAGAGCCCATCCGCAATATATGTCTGACTATACACTAAAAAGACACTTTCCACTTTATTTACGAAATTAGGGATCAAAATATTTCAGACAAATACATTATCTCCTTGGACGTTGAGTTATTATTTAAAAACGTGCCTTTGGATAAAACGATAGACATAAGCTGTGCATTTTCTTCCGAAACTCGCCTATCCCCCGAAATATTACGGTACCTATTAAAATTGTGTACAAAGGATGTGCAATGTCTATTTCTATATCGAAAAATTGATGGAGTCGCAATGGGAAGTACCCTAGGACCGACGTTTGCTGACATATTTATGGGCCATCTAGAAGAAAAGGTATCCACAAAGTTGAACAAGATAACACTATGCAGAAGATACCTATATGACGTCTTCAAGATCGTGGACAACATCAAAGAAGCTGAAGAATTATTTTTTACAATGAACAGTCTGCATCCAAAGATTAAATTTACTACGGAACGGGAACGGGAGAACCAGCTTTCCTTCCTAGATGTTCACATGTTCAGAAAGAAAGATGACTCCATTACACGAACTGTCTTCCATAAAAATGCGTGTAAAGGACTGTACGTGCATTATTTGGCTTTTGTGCCCATTCAAGGGAAACGAAACTGGGTATGTTCTCTCTTCCAGAGGACGAGAAAAATCTATTCTATGGATGCGCAGAAATAACTAGCCTCAGTGAAAAAATTACTCAAGCGTGGATACCCAGCACAAAATATAACAAACCCTTACGGCCAAAAATGATGGAACAGTAGAAGACGACTCGATCGCTGGGACAATATGTTTAGTCGCCTGACGTTTCGAAATCCGTCGCGGATTCATCTTCAGAGACATCTGTAGTCGTCTACAGGATCTGGTGCAGCTGCGGACAAAGCAACTATGTCGGGGAAACTGGCAGGCTTCTCAAGACGCGAATTGCCGAACACGAGGCAGTAGTGCGGCTAAATGATGCCGATTCTCAAGTTGCGGCTCATTCGACGAGACCCGGCCACACATTCAAATTTGATGAGGCCGAAATTCTCGCAAGAGGTGACAATCGAGTGGGCCGAGAAGTACTTGAGTCATGGTTCACGGCCCCCCAATACATCAACAAGTGCAACGACTTGCCCAATCCATATTTGGTCCTGAGACTAAATTTGACCAAAGCAAATCGCCATTCGGGGGACAAACGGGCCACTACATCATCTTATGCCAACACCCCAAGGCCAGATTTTCATGGCTGACACAACGAATTAGAACACACTCAGGGAATTAATCGATTTTTTTCTGTACGTTGAAATTTAACGGCGGAACCCTGTGCACATACAAACTGTTTCTGCATCTGTTCAGTGAGCATGTCTCTGAAGATGAATCCGCGACAGATTTCGAAACGTTAGGCGAATAAACATATTGTCCCAGCGATCGAGTCATCTTCTACTTCTCAATTACTTCCTGGGACTCGCATATTCGCTTGCATTAGTAATGATGGAACAGTCAGTTCCGAATAAGCCTGACTTTATATCCTTGCTCTTTAAGGGCAACAGTATTTTCAATACCATCAAGAGACGGCTACTTAACTTATAATTTTCAATCAAACCAAGCGCTTAGTAATTCCTGGTGCGAAGGATGTTTTGCCGTTGCACGCAACTTCAAACCATGTTTATGAATTTACATACACTTGTGGATGCAAGTCCATAGGGCGAACGCAAACGCAATTGGCCACAAGAGCCAAGGAACACTTACCTAACTGGTTATTGAAACAATAATTCAGAACTCCCGATCCATCGATTACTGAACATCTGCTAGATATGGGCCATTCTCTGGAGCCCAAAACCTCTTTCCGAGTACTTGTTCGGGCACAAACAACTCGTCCCTTAAGACACCTTGGGACATCTTGCATATAGCGGTTTAACCCTGAACATTGTGAACAACTGGAGCTTGTGGTGAATCTAACTCTACCGTGGTAACACCTGTCTACACATTCCCCTTCAAAACTTTTTTTGCATTAAGCGTTTCCCCCCCCCCCCGTTTTTTGCTGCCCACAACGTTCAACTTTTTACATTATTGATTGCCTCTTGACCATTTCCTGTGACTTTGCTATTTTTATCGATTTTTATGTATGAATTAAATTCTGTATTTCCCCTTACGTTATTCACCTTATGCAATGAGAGAAAGCAACTGATGAATACTCTCAAATTAGTGTATCCAATAAGTTTTGCTGTTTACACGATCTTCAAATATGTCGCAGAAGCTGAAAGATGGCTCTGGACAGGATTGGCCACATAGGCGGCAGCCGTGCGAAGAAATGGCACTAGTTCCCAAGACGAAGTTAATTCAACGGAAACTGGCCAGTTCGTGTGAACGGCGAGCTGGTCGAGTCATGTTTCTCTTTTCACCACTTTTTAACAAGTAGAATGAACTGTCCCGCTACTCGATATTCGATGTTGAGACTAAGCCCGAGCACAGTAGTCGGCCAGGCGGGGACCGCATAAAGGGGAAACGTTTGAGAACGCCAGTGTCGATGTGCCGGACGGTCGTGTAGTCATACCTATAGCATCCAGCACGTGCAGTGTAATCGTAGAGATTTACAAATCGAATGTCGGCCATCTATCGGTTATCAAATCCAGGGCAAACATCCTCAGGGAAATAGGGAACCGTCAAATTTGACAGGTAGGCGATGGTATAGCCCCGGTGGCCTATAAATATTGCGTGGTTTCCCTTATATTACGCTGTCTTTAATGATTTGTTCGAGTAGGTGAATGTAGCTCTCATTCTAGCGATTGCGTCTACTCCATCTGCAGTCACGTAGCCTTGAAATACTGCTCGTGAAAGTTCGTCAACATATTGAAGGGAATTGCGAGTTTTGCTTTTTTAAATATAAAAATGGAGTAACCAACTGAGGAAAACAGAGAGTAGGCCACTGCGAAAAAGCTATTTTACTGAATAAAATTGGATGAACTTCCTTTATTGTAAATATTTGTCAGTGTCGTTTGTTCGTCATGTCGGTATCACATTTTCCCATTGACAGATCAGGCTCATTCTGTAACTCCGACCCTTCTTTCTATTATTTAGCATTCTTCAGTACACCAGACGCCTTGATCCTAGGTGCTTTTTTCTATTCCTTTAACTGTTCTTCTGCCTGGATGAGCGTGATACCGTAGCTAACAAACTTGTTCAGTTCTTTCAAAGCCATTGTTTATTCTCAGTGCACAACGTTATCCTAAGTGTCCTAAATTCCACATCTTTGGCCAATACGAGTGTCCATTAGGGCCCATTTTTAATGTTAAAAAAGAGCTACCACAGATCGGAATGTCAGGCTTGATCTCTGCTTTATGCACTTTCTTAACAATACACGATGCTTGCATTGCTTGGGCCGAATTGTTTAAAATAACACTTTTTACGATCATTTTTAATATGATCAATTTACGTACAAAACGATGAGTATAAAAATGTCTGAGCTCAGTAATCACAGACCAAGCTTTGGGGCTTGCAAAAACCTTGTGGATACAGTAGGGACTCGGGAAAAGGGAAAAGAGGAGGGGGACGGAGAAAAAAGGAAGGGTCTTGCTGCTTCGGGAATCTAAATGCGGCGCGGAACCACCAAAATGGTGGCGGCTGCCTCTTCTTTCGTAACATCGACTTAGTTGGTGTTCAAGCCGGGAAACTGAAAGAAGCCTAGGTTTCTGGAATGAAGGTAGGTCCGGGTGCCCTTCGCAGGTACGGTAATTGGTCAAGAAGTGCTCGAAAGCAGCCGCGGTGGTAGCCGTATCCAAGACGTTTGTTCTTCCTTTGACGTCGTGAAATGCACCGACAACATAACTATAAAAATAAGAAGACAGCAATTGAAGACGGCGTTTGCGGAGTAATACGTATGGGTACAGTAAGCTCTCGAATTTAGCTAGGGTAATGATCCGAGATCTTCGCGAATTTAAATTTCAGAGAATTAGTACAAATTTTAGATCTTACTTCTCTGGCAGACTCCTTCATGTATATTCTAAAGCTTACTAAATCCTTGACACACTCTTATAAATCTTATTGAACTTTCGAACTGTACTGTTTAATGTTAAATGTGCGTACGAAAATTATAAGAATATAAAAGATCCCACAGTTTAAAACTGAAAACTAGTACGACCTATTCTTGGTCGAAAATGCTCGGGTAACTATCTGAATTAGTCCTTATAGAGGTCCATATGAACTGAAATACAAATTAGTTAAAAGAAGCTCGAAAACGTTTACAAAACAAACTAATTTGCTTTTCGTATTCCCGTGCCCTTTTGCAGCTCCTAACGTGCGTTTAGATTAAACTGTATAAGCGCTCACTTGAAACACCTTCGTACTTATTCAAGAAGGCATGGTCTTGCTGCAAGCTCTCCTGAAGTTTCATCGTCTTCAATCGACTAGTTTTTACTTAAATGAATTAGCATTTCTTCCAGTTTCCAATAGGCAAGGACCAAATTTTTAAAAAAAACAAATATTTGACGCAAGGAATCCAGGGGCATCTACCCCCTCTCCAGTGAGCTCATGATCAGTTGGAATGAGTCGTTAGTTACTGCATCACTACACGCAGGCAGTTTTTTCCCCGCCCTGCTCTTTCAGGCAGAACCGCAAGATGGCATTTCTCTCCTGTCTATGCCATAAACAAATAGGGGTGGAGAATTAAATTCTGCCAACCAATGACTAATTAAGTGCTGAGAGCGAGACCTCCGCAGCGAGATGTTTTTGCCGCTCGATCACACCATATGATTCGAGTACATTGAGTCATATGACCTGTGACTTCCTCGACCTATATGCGCGTGCCTTTTACTCACACTGGCGTTTTATAAACTCCAAGGTGCTAAAGACCCCTGCGGGTAGAGGAGGCCTTACTATGGCAGCGATGCTTGAAAAGGTGCCAGAATATGAAGGTCACTAGATGGTCGATCTCTCAGGGTAGAAGCTACTGGAGAAAAAAATGGTCTTCACATCTGACCAGTTGAACACAGATTTGAATACTTTAAAGTAAAAAGCCATGCGAACTACTGGTCTTAACTTTGATCTAGCATGTCGAATTATTTGTAATTTTGATGCTCTGCCCTTTCTTCGCCTACATCATGGGGCTTGAAAGTTTGAGTTTCTAATTGGCCTTTCTTTATGTGGACTGGTGACACCTCTCAAAAACTAAATGCTCATTTTAGGCATTACCGGCAGAAACATTGGGACTTGCATTATACGTATTTCGATCGTATTTATGATCGGTGTACACATGTGTTCTAAATGCTCATTTGTTCAGAGAATGGCAGGTGTAAGAGACGTATGGATGAACCTGGGGCTAACGCCCGGTAAGCCAGCGTAGCCACGCGCATCTTTCTTGCGATGGAAAACAGTGGGCATTAATATAGACAGCGAGATAAAGAGAGAAATTGAGAAAGACGTTACACACCTTCGCCTCCCTACAATCTAGCACAACTGAAAGTCAGGAAATACTAGGGCTAATGTTATCCTAGCATGTTTTCTGATAGAAAAATGGTTTCAAATGGGATGAACCGAAGAATTAGTCTAAGCGAGCGTTCGCCTTGCTACGGTCCGTGTGGAGTAAAATAACTGTATGGAGATATCTTTGAAAAGAAAGGCCGTACTTGAATATACATTTGGAGACCTCTGCATCCGAAATCGATGCCGATAGGTGTGTCTGAGCTCATAATGTCATTCTTTCAAGTAAGTAAAAAGAATTCCCACTTAGAACTTTCATATTTTAATCCAGGTAATGTATTGACTGAAGGAGCTAGTAGGTATATTTCTTTGTCGGCGTAGCGTTGTTACGTAGATGGACAATAATCATAGATAGCCCTTCATCTCATGGAAGTCTAACGAAAATTACCCCCTCTTATTCCTTGTTGATGGATTCAGAAATAGACGGCCATCTTGGATTCCAAGTTCAAGTTATGCAAAGCTTGAAAATTATAAATAAAAAATACAATTGCCAGACAAGGTCATACATTGGAAGTAAGTTATATCTGGCAGGAGAAGAACAGCCCCAAGAAATGGTTAAGGGCATGAATAACTTTAAGCAGCAAAGAAGGCATCGTGAGGAGATGGATTTGGGGTAGTAAAGCTAGTCTTTTTGTCACTAAAGTAGTGCAGATTTAGGTAAAAAAGGGTGTATCATCCAGCTGCGAAAGCTCAAGCCATAATTGTCTAGAATTATATCCTGTAAAGTTGTTAGGAAACATTTTGACATCAAACGGCTTCAGACATCTTTCAAGGATGGCCCAAATTTAAAAAGTAGCCTTAGCGAAACCAAGTAGGTCACATTTACTCTAGGCATCTAGTGCTCCCACTAGTAGCCGAGACTCAGTCGGCATGACTATGAACTAAACCGTTTTTCGCATGGAAGTCTAGAGGTCTTTTACCCGCAAGTCAAATTATATTGAATGTGGCAATTGCTGCACCTGAAGACGAAAGCTGTCTGTCGGGCAGACCAGAAAATAGGGCTCTTTTGATCGGCATGTGCACCGCTTGTCAGCAAACACCAAGCAAAAGTAACTGCGACGCCTGTATATATGTCTAATTGTTTGCTATACACAGGCAGACTCACGTTTTTAGCATAAAAAACTTGCGTTTTTAGAGGCTATAAGTTAACTGTGTGCCGTGATATCGTATATGGCCTGCCCCAGCCAAACTCAAAGTTAGGCAATGAAAACATTGGCAGCAATGCATATACTTTCCAGCACAAATTGAAGATAAATCTATTAACGAGCTTATCCTCGCTTAAATTTTCACTTATTCATAAATTTACTTTTCTACAGAGTGATGCGAATTCTGGGCTGGGTGCAAGCTTAAAAAAGATCGTATTGCATATTTTGCTCTATACCAGTCTTTTGTGACCGACAATTATCGGTTTAGCCTGCGAATGCTTTCGGAACTAAGCATCATTCCAAATAGCATTATAGCATTCTAAGATAATAATTGCAAAACTCACAAGTCTTTCAATGAGAAAACAATATTATGTCATATTTTGAGGCCTTTCAGCAAAAGTTACTAAAACCTTCCATGCCTGAACTGCATTGGAGCAATCAGACATCATGCTTGGTCTCATACAACTTTTTTACTGTTTATTCCTAACCTCAAAATATTAGAAGATAATGAGAGCTTCGAAACTGTTCCCTGGTAGGGGCTATTCAGGTGGCTTGAAAAGCTTTTTCGGAACCGGCATGGAATGGACGTATTCTTTTGAAAACTTAAAGTGCAGACCCAAAAATTAGCACATTCCCTATTATAAAACAGGACAGACCCTGGCCCTTGAGCATTACTAGTTTGGGGTTAAAGGTATGCTTAAGTTATATATTTCCGCCCACTGTAATTGCATTTGGAGATTCATTATGCTGTTCGATGAAGTCCTTTGCATAACGTTAAATAAACTGAAATCCCTGAAAACCTGCTAAGACTGGAGCAATACTGCAGAATGTGACCAAAACGTAGAGCTTTGCAAATGACTTTATATGGTGGACAAAAAACCATTTACCTCTATTCTCTTGTCAAAAGTATTTAGCATTATAGATTACCGACGTGTACCTGTGTTTTTCGGTGAACGAAAGCCAAAATTATGCCACAAAATGTGAGCTATCGTAAAAGTTACTAAAGCCGAACACGACGGGCTGCATGCCCTGCCAGTTAAAAAAGATATTGCTTTGAGCGGCTTTGCTTGCAGGTTTTACCGTTCGAAATCTCACTAATGTTTTAAAGAAATAGACAGGGCTTTTCAGGTTGCCAAGGAGCATTAAAGGAATTAAAAAGCAAAGAAATTTGATCGCACTTCTTGAATCACATTATCTCAACAATGCTACAATGCAACTGAGATTGCCAACACTCCATCCATCTCTTTTTGGCCGCATATACGTATTGAATTGATGTTACATGATAGGAATAGTATAACAACAATGAGTTAATGGTAAAATATGCTTTTAGTCTGATTTATTGGACATCTTTTGGATCCGTGGTGGGCGGGTAAATATATTCCCGAATGAATGAGAAGGTTCGCGATCCAGGTATTTGCATGCACGAGGAAGAAGACGTATCAAGCATCAGATCAATTGATTTATTTTTCTGTAAGAGTTCGAAAGTTCAGATCAATAAATCAATTGATCTGGTGCTAAATACGTCTTCTTCCTCGTCCAGGTAAATATATAATTCGACATGATTCTCCTGAAAGTAGCAACAACTTAGTCTTCGATGTAAAAAATAAGTTCAAAATGTTGCTATCTCAAAGCCACGTGTGTCGCCACTGCTCAGCTATCAGTAGAAGGTAAATAACTACCTATTCCTTCTATCTGAAATTATCGTGAAAATTATTGAGTGAACGGCATATGACTTTTAAGGGCCAGACCCTAGATTTCAATAAACATTGTATTCGAAGACAATCAACTACCATGGAATATATATATGCGTACTTAGAGTGCACTGCTGTTATATAGAGTTAGGAATCTGCATTGACTAAGTAACTCAAAGCAACTGACTTACCGAAAATATGGTTTTGAGGCACATAGTGCACGCTGATTCAAAATTGCTACCCAAGAATTGCTATATACGCTGTGATGTAAGACAGTTGCTTATAAACTAAGCGAACATCGGTCAAGTGAATGTAAACCAATCACTTACTGCCTAGTCATGCTGGCAGCTCGCTGTCTTAAAAGATAATCAGCGGCGAGAGATCGCGCGTTTTTGAGTCGAGCATCACACATATGAATCCTATTGGCTACGACTAAGCAGACTGTGCTAGGGTTATCGTGCATTTCTAGTACTTGCTGGTTTCTAATGGTAGATGTCTTCGCTTACCATGAGCAAAATGTCATTGGCTGATCAAGGATCTGATAAATCTTGCGACAAGAAATGGGAGATTTTACCCATTTACTCCTAACCAAAAAGTATTGAATAAAAGTGCTCAACTTAAAAGTTTATTCAAATGTGCTGCGGGAAAACAAATAAATGAAGTAAGCGCTTTCGCAAAAACTACTTGTAAATATGAAGTACTACAATTATTTAATTAAGCAGTTCAATTTTCTTCGGAGACAACGTCCTTAACGAACGCGGATTGCTGAAACAACATGGCCTTACTGTGTGTGCCAAGGTGTGCTAAGATTTTCGTACCTCAATGCCCGGACGTTCATTCCAAAAAGGGCAATCATTTTTTGAAATAATTGTTTGCAGTTTTCGAAAGTATGGAGCATGAATGCCAGCATATTAATTGTTTGAAAGGTATATACGTACATGGGTTCGTATCCTAGGCATACGTGTCATACAAACCTTTTGAGAATGTTACCGTATCTATGAAAATCAGGATAAACGGTCGTACACAAACGATTTTTTTAAATATTTAGCTTTAGTGAACAAAAAGGTAGCTGCAATTTAAATTCCAAGAAATGTGATGAGCAAAAGTTTGCAAAAACATTTGCGTTTGACGTTCAGAATCGCTCGATTTGGTATAGATACAATATATAAATTGTGTCTCTAACTTATATGTACTCCAGCATAATATACTATATAAAATTAACTATAGTATACTATACAAAAGGGGTTAAAAGATTTGAATAATTTCAGTTGACTTAATTGTGAAAAAATCGCGGCCTCGGTGGAATACGAATCCACACAGTATTGGAAGATTTTACACAGCCCACGCTCTCACACTGAGCTACGAGGCGCACCATGAGCCGTGAATTTAATCACACTTGGGTCGATCTGATTGCACAACCTAGTGATTAAATGAAATTCACCAGTACGGATCCAGTAGGCTGACTGCCAGGCAAAATTTCCTAAGTAATCATCTAGGATCCCCCAGAAAGACTACTAGGCTAACCACCATTATTAACCCAGTATCTATCCGGGGGATCCTAAATGATTTCTTAGGAAAATCTACCTGGCGGTCAGCCTACTGTATTCGTACTGGTGAATTTTATATGAGCACTAGGTTGAGACACATGCATATTGATACGTATGGACGGAGAGAAACCCTGTTAATAGCCAAAATTACGACGTGAGGGAAGTGTCTGTGGATTATGCTGCAAGTTAATTAATATTAATATTTTTTATATTTATATATGTTTGTGGAATATATGCATACACCGATCTGTTAGAGGACCCACTCGTCTGTTCTCATTGCAATTAGAGCTCCCACTCGAGCTTCCACCGCAAGGTGGCTAGGATATAGGCGGAAGAACATGACCAGCAGAGACGGGGGACACTAGGAAAGCCTTTTCTGCCTTGTTAGGCGTCATCGGCTAGTGACACCCAACCCCAGTGTGGCCGCGGAAATTGCTGCCACACCGAGATTCGAACCCAGTTTGTACACCGATCTGCCTCTCAGGATGATGCTTTGCGAATTCGGGCATATATGTATAAATTTTATATGATATTTATATGATTTATATTAAAATCAGTTCGCAACGAAAACTAATTTCAAAATTTGAATTAAAATTTCATGGGATGGCACATCCACGGTACCTACTGCCAAGATCATGCCCCTTTGACAGTTTGTCAATGTCCAGAATCGCGGTAATTGTGTCTGCAATTAATTTCAAAGACCTCACTTGACGTTTCCTTACATGTCACATTTATATCTAGGTCACACGAAATGGCGACAACATTCAGCTTTTGGCCTGTGGATTGCATCCTAGGTCATTATTCTCACACCACAAAAGAAGCCCATCCTAGAGACGCCGCTGTCAACCTTTTGGTGCGTGTGTCACTTGATTTCAAAACACTTTTTCTGTGCCGGTTACCTCGAAATTCATTATTCGGTACGTTTTTTTAACCTCGCCTTTTAGTAACGTTAGCAACTGCTGCCTACCCACCGACATTCACGGATCTCTAGGAATTTATGTGGAACAGGGAATACCAGCAAAGCAACAGGGGGACCGGCATGAGCATTTCTGGCTTATTTGCCCTTTCGTCAGCCAGCCATGTCGATCACAATAGAAATGATAACGGAGTTGTGGGCCACTGGTAGAAAATTTGAATTGATGCCTAATAACCATAGATCACGGGTTCGTAGCCATGGTTGTTCAAAGATTGGGGGGATTGAGACTTGTCTAGCTAACCGTGGCTAAGGAGCCAGCAAACGTCATTCCAGTATCACTTTATTCGATCCGTCTTTCTGCGTCAGTTGTCAAAATTATTCAGCTGACTTGGATCCTTTTGTACAACATAGGTTCTCCCACTGTGTCATTTAGAAACAGATCAAACAAAAGATTAAAAGTTTTCCTAAAGTCTTAGTATACCTCCGCCAACACTTTTTTGCATTTTTTATCTCAGAAAATGGACTTAAATTAATTAAAAATAGTGACAACGCTCCAATCTAAAAGAAAGTTGAGTTCTTTTATTTTCAGTTACAACTGTATCAAATATTTTCATTTTAATTAGAAATTAGTCAAAATTACCATTTTCAGTTTGACGTTAACTTTTCAAAAGGTAACATGCACAGAGATTCGCCAGCACAACATCTAGAGTGCTTTGTGAAAGGCTAAACTTTATATATCGTTTAGTTAATTGATTTTAGGCGTAAAAATATAAGGTTTCTCTTGTGGACGTTCTTTTTGTTCGACCATGTGTTTTGATGTTCCGAGCACTTTAAAATATGGCTACATTGCCATCTTCGTAAGATGTAATAGCCAAGAAGTAGCTATTTTGGCAAAACTTTAACAAATATCTTAGCTTAAATGTTTTCATATGAGCTTCGAACAGAATCTACATTTATGGAAGAAAGCTCAGAATGTTCGAACATTGCCGGAATTTAAAGAACGATCTGAAGCTAATTGTAACCCAAAATCTGAAAAATTTATAAAGAAATTTGATGGAAGGAATGTTCTTCTAGTATAAGGAGAATGGTATGGCAAAGATTTCATCAGATGATAATATTTACATTGATTGGTCAGTTTTACAGTTATTTTCATGTTTTCGGAGCTTGATGCTTCTTCAAAAAAGTAATATACACAGTAAAAGTAAAATAACTATTAATATGGCCTTTTTATTCTTCTTTTAAGTTACGAATTCGCCTAAGGTTTATCATTATTTTTCAAGGTTGGCGTACATGCTCTTTTATCCCTTGGCGGATGGTTATCAATCCCTCGCAAATTTCAGCATTTGGAATCAGTTCTTGCTCCTACTGGTGCTCTTAGATTCAATAGGACGAACATGCCCCGTTACCGGATCAGTAAAGGCCCCCCTCTCTGCGATCACTCATCCTGTTCACTGCCGCGAAATAAGCTTAAAAATGACCCATTAAGTTTGATGCAGTATAACTAAAATGAGAGTCAGAATGAAGGCACAACGACCAATCAGACCTGTCCTCTATGACTCGGAGATTGAGAAACCAGTGCACAGTGCTGAATCGGCGACTTGAGCTTGGTTGACGACGTACCGTTTTATTGCTCATGGCCCGCCATGGGCGGGCGTAGAATAGCTTATATGCTGCTAGTGTTCACTTTCTTTTATTGAAATAAATAAGGCGAGATGACGCAGAAGGCAGCACTGAGAACGACGAGGCGAGTAGTGGCCCGAAAGTTATATGCAATGTTTGCATTCGACCCTTGAGAACTACAGCTACTTTAGGTTGCCTTTCGTATATCGGTCAATTGTGTAACATCCATCGTCTGTAAATGTCACAGTTCATTTTGTTTGGCTGATTATGTATGGAGATTTGATCGCAAACGCTTCCTCTATCAAACCCGGTAAGTTATCTCGTATTCATCTACTGCGAACCTTTTGCCCTGTAGATCTACTAGATTAAATCCAGAGAATTCCATGCAAATAACGTCTCCAATGCTGCGTTAGCTACAGGCGGAGGTTCGAGATAGAGTTTGGATCTAAAAATATTCGGGTTATGTGTGACGAAATCTACTCGATATACCCTACGTGAAGAAAGAAATGAATGGAAGTCTGAAGATGATCAGCAACTTAATAAAGCTTACTGCTGTCGGACTAAACACGCGATTACCAACCAACTTCATTTGCACCGTCTGCTGAGATTTGAAGTAATCTCAGGTGCTTCACTGACCCCTAAACCCCATTGACTCATGCTCGTTAAATCAAAAGCTTACTCTTTCTCCATATCAGTTCAACTCATGTTCAAGCGTTTTCTTATCGTCAGCTAACGTATTTCGTCAAACGTAGGGGGCATTACTTGAGCAACACCTTTAGGAGGACCGTAGATCAACTGCTGTTAAACCTTCTGGTGTTTATGCGCCCCTTCCAACGTTCTGTCCTAGGCAACTGACACCTGCTTTAACACATCTTATAGCCCCTCCTTTAGCAACCTCAAGATGTCTGAAGCGTGACATGTTGCCAGCATTTGTTAATGCCCTTCAAAAGTGCATTATTTTGTCCTTAATCTTTCCATCCTGCTGCTTCTCCATCCGCACTTCTGAAAACCAATGAAAGAGGTTCACTTAACACTATCAGACCATTCTTATCTATTTTCATGTGCGTCTGACCATTGACATACAAAGCAGGATGCAGTCCTGTGTATTCGCTGTCAGGTGCGGATGAGAGTGAGCACGTGCATTAATCCCCTATTTTCTATCCATTTTCTCACAACCACCCCCTCGTTCTTCTCAAAAAAAACACCTAACTAAGTTTTCCCACTCAATTGCCTCTTGATCGGCTTTCTGATTTCAGTTTTTCCACTCCAGCACCCGAAAATGTACACCAAAAGTGCGTAAAAGGTCCTTCTCTCCTCCTTTTGCTTCATAATGCTCACCAAGGATCATCCAGCGAATGCTTGTATTATATTTTTTCGTAAATATAAGACCAATTGTCCTCCAAAAATTATGAGGGAGGATCATCAGAAAACTATTTTCAATTTCACAGCCCAAAGTCATCTCATTGCTCTGTGCTTTTAGCTTGCGGTATTTGATATTCTTCCGCATCAAATTCTATGTTTCCAACGCCTTAGATGGATTAGTTAGGGAGGTAAGTGGTTGTAACTTCTTTCAGGATGCAGTGTTCACAGAAGAGGACTTGATTTTTTATTCCTATCAGTCAAACTTAATTGGGTAACTCTTCATCACTTCTCCTGACCACATTAGTGTATCAGACCATCCGATGTATAAGTTCTTACCGATCTGACTAACGCAGTTGTTTTGTCAGCATCCTTACATCTTTTATCGTGAGAGTGAGCCCTCGCGCTGTAACACGAGATGCCGAGTGCATATTTTTAGCCTGTGGGCAAACGTTCTTGTAGATGGTAGAAAAAAACAAATGCCTAACTAAAACTGTGGCACAAATGTAGACGCTGGCTCCCCTAGAGTTTTACTTTTCCTCTTCCCTAGCAGGTCTTAATTCTAAGTGCAGAGTCATGAAATTTCAGTTGGACAGCCTCATCTTCTAGTTCATCTCGATGCTGATAAAGTGCTTATATGCCGCCCCTTACGCTGCATTCCAGGAGGGGTACATGCTCCCCCGTTATAACCCTAAGACTAGCAGTGACCCAAATTTTGACCATAAAGTCAACCCTTAGCCTAACCTTTAACTTAATCTTACCTTATCACTTACCCTTACCAGCGCCCAAGCCTTGAATCTCAGAGAATTTAGGTTAAAACCGCCTCTATTACGGACTTTTATATCTCCGTGTCCTGTCGAGGGGAGGTCATTTGAACTATCCCAGCCCAAGAAAGCAACCTGATACCTGTGAACATCGCTCCCATTTGCCTATACAGTATGGTAAACCCTGCAAACCATTGTCATGACGAAATTTAACTGGAAAGTTTAGCATATATCGAAAATTTCCCTGCGACATTACCTTGGAAAAAGTTAATATACACAGAAGTTCGTCAGCTTAATATCCAATAAAGAAATTTTTAAGGAGGTAACCTACTATAAAAGGTGTTTTTATTAATCTTACGACTAACAATGAAACTCTTGTTCCAGTGATCGCTTCTTCTTCTGAATATGTGCGGTGTCAAGCATATATTTTTTATGCTTGACAATGCGGTTTGCTGTTTTGAAGCACTTCCGCATATGACCTACATGGCCATCTTCATAAGAGTTAATATCCAAAAGCTCGTTTTTTCGGTAAATGCTGTTTAGTTATATCTTATTTTAAAGGCTTTGATGTGAACGTCGAACAGAAGCGTAGTTTATCAACTTATCAATAAAGACACTGAAAACGAGCGAAATGATGAGATACTTTATTCCATGAAATTCAATAAATAGTAATTGAATAATGGTAATATGTTCTAAATATTTTTACTCAAGAAAAGTTCTTTTTATATGAAGAAAGTGGTTGCCTTGAGTTTTATACTTAACGAAATACTTAAATTTATTGTTCGCATTAATAGCGATTTTTTACATCTCCAGAACTTGGGGTTTATCGGAACATTTTTATTTATCTTAACGATCACTCAGTACTACTTGTATTTCTTTTAAGTACTAAATATGCCTAATGCTGCTCATTATTTATCAGTTTTCGTATATGCATTCTCGCTGGTATGCAAGAAATAATCAGACATTTACAAACTTAGGCATGTTGCTTGCAGGACTTACCATACTGTATGTTAAAATGTGACCTTATTCGAAGTCAACTGTTTATGCTCTGCTTATAGTGTTTCAGGGCGAAAACCAAGTGCAAATCAAGCTTTCACGTGACTTTTTCTTCTGCTGAACGTTAGCAAGCTCTCCTGCCTGCTAGAATACTTCTGACTAGACATAGTGGAGATATCAACCATACAAAGCTGTTCGCTATCTGCAGTCGAGCATGTGTTGTGCAAATTTTTTAGGACTATGCAAATTCTAAACACCTGAAAATGGATAAACATTATGATGGAGAGTACTGGTAAGCATTTTCACCAAAGTCAGAGTTCTGAATGAGCACCCTCTGCTACCTCGGAGCACTCACTTCAACATGAGCACTAGTATCTGCGTGTAGTACCTTTTTACTAAGAACTAGCTAACTGCCCTACGTATCGGGTGTAGGTTCGGAGGACTTGATGAAAGGATTAAAAGGATAAAGTGTGCACAGAAGTCGGCTTGATAATAAAATTAAAAGTTTTTGCGTGTGTAAGTCAAGCACTCTGTCACATAACTGACGGGCCTATGCCCTATAGGTTACAATTAAGAATACTCAGTGAAATAGGGGTGGCGTATGTGTCGATCTACCCTGATTTCGGGACATCAACAAAGATTCACAGCTCGCCTTTTAGCCTCAGGTAGCAGAATGGCCAACAATCAGTAATTGGCGATAACTACCCAAACAGATAAAGGGGGCTGGTGTTGTTACTTCTGGCTTGCAGGTTTTCATCAGAAAAAGGTTGCTGTTTTTGGGATGGCTGACTGCCGACGTTAACAGATGCTGTTAATTAGAGATCCGAAGGAAATGGTCGATCAATTGGTCTTCGGTTACTCAGACTGGAACATGAATTAAAATGTTACTGTTGTCGACATGGCCGGCGATCATGAGAAGTAAAGGTCATGATTTATAATGCCGTGAATGGTCCACTTAAAAAAAACAACAACAGCGGCAGGCGATTCAACCACGATACTTTTAAAGTAAGCCAAGTATGTCATCTTTTTTCCTTAGTGTCAGTTAGCCCCGTGAAACATCTTTGCTAAGGCATTCCTCTGTCTTAAGGGCTGGGTCAAACTGGGATGACGAAGGCTGCGGCCTACTTCGAGGGGTCGTTCAGCTTTTATTTTTTAGTCCAACGGAATGGTTTTCTCAGTAGCAGAATGGCGTACATCGATCAGTTAGATGATAAATGGTGTCTTTGGGACTCACTCAGAAGCATAACCGAAAAAGAAAAGGGCGACTAGACTGGTCATTTCTGGCACATTAGCCGCCGTCAGCCAGTCATACCCAACCTCAAGTGGTGCCCCACCCAAGGTTCGAACTCGAAAACTTGTTATTTAGAAGTTCAACACTATAACCACTGCGCCAGTGAAGATAGCGTGGCCATACTCCTAGTGGATATCAATATGTCGAAACAACCGTAAGAGCACACTATCTTCGCAAATATGTTTTTTTTGGGGGGCTGGGAGAATCAAGCCACCTGCTGGAACCCCAGTGCCTGGGCCATGAAGTCCAAATGGCGAGAACATTGATTTGGATCTCAGCAGACGTCCCAATCCAACCCAGTCCCCGGGAAAAAAATAACAGGAAGTAACTTTTTTCGTATGACTCTTTTCGTGGCCTGGTCTACACAAGTAGCGTGCCCTCACTATCTGTACTGCAAGCAAAACTTGTACTTTACCCTTCAGTTTTGCTAAAAATATAAATTACTCGCCGAACACCGCCATGGTCCGCACCACCACACACTGGCTCTGTCCTTATGAGTTGGAAATATATTAGTACAGGTCACTTACTTCAAAACGTGGCGCTTTGGATTTTTTACATGCTATTCCATGTTATCATAAGGGATAAGTAAAAGTTTGTTTGAGTATCGTCATTGAAGACATCATCCGACAAGTGTTCCGACTGTCTTTGCCGACGAAGTTTACAATAGACCCCAGAGCAGAGGGGGCTTAGTGACGATGAGATGGCCGTTAATTAGTGTATGGTGATCGTAGACTTGCACTGCATGTAGCATACTTTCCCCGGCTCACCCAATTCGGTCCGTCCTTATGACAAAATCAAGAAGCTTTGAAATGGCGTCTAAGCAACGGCACGGTCCGGACCCGCACTCAGATGCGCCACCGCATCCGCTGGTCCGCGCACAAAGGATCGTACCGTATGAAGGAGGGGAAACAGCCCGGATCTCGCGGGGTGGGAGTGGCATCAAGGCCACGTTAAAAAAGAATCATAATAGCCTGTCTCTTCGTTCTGAGAGGAAGGCTGAGTTATGCCGTCTGTTGGCAGGCTTCCAAGCCACGGCTTTTAGCCCACCGTGCGATATCCAATTGCATCAGATTGGCTATAATGAAGAGTACTCGCAGAGGGTTTACCGCACCTTTTTTTGCCTCTCCCATGCATCAGCCGATAGTCCGAGCCGGTATATTAACCGCTGCTGGAAGAAGGCTCAATGGCTTAGAGAACAAAACGGCTCGCCTCTGCGTGCCACGATCATGACCTGGTCTCAGGCAGCACGCCAGGGGGGATGGACTGCTCGGGTCTCGCATTTGCGAGGGTTGCATAAAGGTCACACGGGGAAGGAGTCAAAGAACGCTATCTCACTTCTATGAGAGGTGCCAATGCCGCGCCTGTTATAGATGGTGTGGGAAGGATGCTTGTGGCATGTGTGAGCTAGTGAGGCAATCTGAAGTGATGAGGCTTGCTGGTAGTGTTTTACTGCAGTTTTTATAGGCGTGTAAGTGGCTGAGTAGGCCTATGCGATGACTGGATGTGTGTAGGCAGTATGCGTAGTAGTAGACGGGTGCACTGGATTAAGTTGCTGTTCCTGGTACCGATTCACTAATGTCTGCGCGATTGATTCGCAGGTGACTTAACAGACCGATGCAGGATGTGTGTATGTGTGGCGGTAGTATGAGCAGGGGAAGGTTGTGAATGTGATGACTCACGTCGCGCGAATGATCACCGCGCAAAGGCTCACCGCTGCCCACGAGTGCATATCTACTGGCCGCCTACGCCATTCTGGCTAGCCAATCACCTGTCAAGGCCGACTAACACAAAGGCGGTTCTGTAAGTTGTAGCAATCACTACGACCATCTCACTTCCGACGCGCTCTTGTGGCGTGCGGCCGTTCGCTCGTCTGGCAGTCAATTATCTACTACCTATTCTCCATTTATTCTCTACAGAATAAACTGTTCCTTCCAATCAACCTCCCCATGACTACTTTTCTGCTAAGGAACCGGGCCTGAAGATCGAAGTTCCTACGGTTTAACTAACTTAATCCCCTGCGATATTGGTGACCTTGGCGTGATCTGAACTCGCAACTGCTGCTGTGGCCTACTGCTTTGCGATAATAGTGACTTTCCGACGTGTCTTTGTGATAATTATGATTTTTTTGACCTGATCAGCTCCTGCAACTTCTGATGTGGCTGAATTAAATTTTTATCAAACCTCGCTCGACTTAAACTGAATTTTTCTTGTGGCATCTTGTGTGACCACGCTAGGGAGAATTTATTAACCGGCACCATGTCGTGTAGCGAGAGGAGTATTATGAGCCACTCTCAGCTTATCAAGTTCAGGCCACGGTTCCTTCCCAATCTAGCAGAAAACGCCCTATATGTGTACCAGTACCCAGATCTTCTTGCCAATAACTGGTCCTACTTCTACTGCCAACGGTACTCTTTAATTTAACCCATACTGACATGGCATACCGATTTGTCGTTGGCATTTAAGTTGACCACCAGCCTTCTCCAGCCACCCCTGCAACCTGGTTTATTCACGCCAGCCACAATCGCCCACAATTTTTACAACTTTACCGCTGGTACCTATCTCTTTCACTAAATTGAAATATTTTTTCATACTTTCGAATAACTTCATCACCCAAACTTCGGTCTGGGATCATATTCAGTTGTGGTGGTGATGCTGCGCTGGAAGAGGTGTAATTGGTAGTGCTGGAGATGACACAGTTTTCGAATATGCAAATTGTGTTTGGTGCGTCGATATTTCAGTGAACTCCGCTGTCATGGCTTCGCATGTGGCCGAGTTGGCCAGTGCTCTGAAGGGAAGTGCGCGGGCATTGGATTCATGCACAGGAAGTGTGCGTCGTGGACCCTGGCGCCAGGTTGCCGGTCCTGTGGCAGTGTTTTACAAAGTGAACGTCCTCGTTAATTCATGAGGTTAAGGAGTAATCTCAGTTGGTGCAGAAGTTAGTGCTTGATTCGAAATCGGGAGTATTATCGACATTGCTGGGTATTAGATAGGAAATAGTCGTCGTCGGAGGGGTTTTGACGAAGTCGAGGACGATAATTCGATGAATGATCAGTTTACCTCGTCTTTGCCAGCAATTTTCACAGGATGAAAGATCGGTCTTGATCCTCCAAAGAAACCTCGAACATGGTAGATCATACATCATTACCATCTTATCTGCCAGACGAGGCCGCTCGTGAGAACCTAAAATCTACCGTAATGAAAGTGAATTCCGGCGTAAATCTGCCTGCATCTGCTAGTCTGTGTCCTCTGTACAGAGACAGTGTGTTCACCAAAACCATTGCTAGGACAATCCGGCTTTCTTACACAGTCACTCCAGGTGAAGATGAGGAAGCTGGTAAGCTTATATCCCCATCTGTTGTGCTAATTGCAAAAATGGGAGACATGTCTTACTACACAGCTATTGATACAGTAATACGAAATATTAAGTTTCTATGTTTAGTTGATTCTGGAGCAAGTAGCTCCCTTATTAGACAGGAAATATTCTGCAAATTCTAGGTTAGATTTGGATACTCAAGTAAGTATAAAACTAGCTTGACAACGACAAATAACGCTACGTTGTGACATAAAGGCATAATAGAACATGAACTATTATTTAATCACATTTCTTTAACTCATAAAACGATTATTTGTCCGATATAGCTTGGGACTGCATACTAGGTGCCTATTTTCTAGATGCACGTACAGGCCATATTATAGTATACTATTTACTGGTCTTAGTCAGCAGAATTCCTAGAAATAGCACCCTTAGCATTGGCATATTACTTCTATCAGCAGTATCCTAGTCGTCGTACTTAAAAACTTAGTAGCAACTGAGACAGCTTTTGTTGGAAAGAGGTGAGAGGGCGGAAATCAAGGCAAGCCCTGATGTGCTTCCGGCCTAAAATATGTATTTACTCAGAATACCATAAATGCAGATTCATGCTCTTAGTTGAGATCTGGGGGGGGGGGGGACATGAACCCAAAAGTTGGCTTGAATCAGCGTCACCTCTGCCAAATATTAGTGTCAGTAATAGTATCAGCACTTCTACTATTCAATGGCATCGTTAGTTAGCAGTTGTAAAATTATTATTATTATGAGTATTATTATTATTATTCGTAGTAGTAGTAGTAGTAATAGTAGTATTAGTAGTAGTATTAGTAGTAATATTAGTAGTATTAGTAGAAGTAGTACGTAGGGGTGGTCTGTACGCAAATTTTTCCATAGGAGCGCTGGCCTATGTTGCATTTGCTCCACTTCACTGCCCCACTACCCACTGCATTGCCATGGCAAAACAAGGTCATAATGATCTGAGCAGGACGTGGGCGTAGTGCTTGGTGAAGCTAAAAAAAGCCTGCCTACGCATGTCACGCAAGAGCTTGTCCCTAAATCTATGCATATCAGGTTTGAGGGAGGTCTTGTTTGTGGCGTTAACCAAGGAGCCCTAAAGGTTGTAGTACGATGGAGTCACTGCCATCCGACCCTCGTTGCAGGGAATCACTGCGCTATCGTTCATGACCTGACCGGCGTCATTATAATTTCAAGCGCGGCTGATTCGTCACAGTAATACACTTTCCGAATTGTCATGAGCTACCAACCTCACGTTCCTTCGCCATTCCCGCCCAGTAGCTGTAGGTCCGCACCTGTGAACTGCTTGGTCACAAGGGCGGTCATGTCCACAAAGTTCGTGGAAGGGTTGGTTCCTTAATTTCATGTGTTTTATCATGGGACAATTAACGACAGTGATCTACTTGCAACCGCGCGTCTCAGTCATTGCCGCAATTTAAGAACAGACGAGGAGTTTTAGTTTGTCCAGCTTCACCAGGAGACTTTAGAATATTTACTGTTTGTTTAATTTTGGCTGCTAGAATGTTGTCGTTGACAGCGTGCCGACTGGCGGCTTCGTGTAAAGACTTACTCCCCTCTCTTTTACTGTCAAGTCCATTTTTTCCGATGGCATTCCCACTCTCAACTGTCCATGAAGCTACAGCATTTTAGTTTCCGCCATTGACGCGTGGTCTGATGGACAGTGCCGACCCGTCTGTAAACTTGATCTAGAAGGTATTAGTCACATCTAGCCTTTGCACTTTATAAATACAAGTGAGTCTCAAAAACCCTCAATCTTCCTTTCTAAAGTTTTGAATGTTGTGATTAACGGGAGACCTCTGAACTTATACAGTCCCTGAGACAAAACATATTCTGAGATAATAAAATTGACATTTTGCATTCCATTGCAATTGGCTGCTGGGCTTTCAATTAGTTGACAAGTAAACGAAGAGAACCCGTTGGTTTTTATTAACTCCACACGAAGAATTTAGGGGAAGGAGGGGCTGCTGCTTACGCCATTCAAATCCAGTTTTCAGAGTGTGACTGGTTTTAACTCCTTCTGTCTGCCTTTGGAACTGATGTGTACGGCGTTCAAATAAGTTTTCATGGTGGTTCTTGCTTGTTTAGGGAAAGCCACGGGGAAATGGTAAGCCATCCTAACCACAACTAACTGCTTAGGATCGTGTAAAACGGGAATGGTAGTAAGAGGCGCTTGAAGGGTGGGAAACTATGGTGGAATAACATCGAAAGGTGGGCGATAAAAGGTGAAAAGTAAGTCAATGGTCACCAAATCTATTCCTCTAGGCCTATACATATATATAGCAATTAAATTGAGAATTATATTTAAAAAAGTAAACAAATAATAACTTTCCATAAACAGCAATATTTCGAATCACAAAAACCACAAAGAATGAATGAAGTAGTTAACACACAGAGGACTACTTCCCATAGCTACGAAATAATCAGTCAAGCTAAGCCAAGCTTGCATAACCTATTCTTAATAGCCACCGTGTCTTATTCTATCGTGCAGCTGTCGATGGTATGTGTCCTGCCCCCACTCTAATCGTGTCTTATTTCAAGGACGGACCCTTGGATCTTGTTTCTTGTAAACCCCCATATTTTATCGCAGGCTCTTTGGGACCACTCACTGCATCGTAATTTGAGCATTTCTATTTGCATACTAGTGACTGACCCATGTTTGAAGTCCAAACATCGGAACCGTTACCCTGAACGTAATGCATCGTCATTTCGCGAATTGAGCCCAATTTTATTACTTTACAGTCACGGATTTATTTCGTCTATATGGGATATTAGACAGATTCTGCACTTACTTAATAACTGCTTGTATTTGCCAATACAAGTGAATATGCGAATTCCAGGAAGCAGTTTAGAGTTTTAGAGTTTTATTTTGCTGACGTTTCGGATTCTGTCGAGAATCCTTAATCATAGGTAATAATAGAATAGTCTGAGCCATGCGCAGCTTTCTATGATAAAGCATTCTCGACAGAATCCGAAACGTCAGGAAAATAGAATAAGTGTGCCATTGATCGCATCTTCTTCTTCTGAAATGCTTCCTGGAATTCACATATTCACTTCTATTGGCAGTTTCTTTGGGAGTGATAAGTTCCGATCGGCTAGATGGTGGTTAACATTTGCCCTTCCCCTATTTTTGCATGGCTCAGACTATCCTATCATTACATATGCTCAAGAATTCTCTTCAGAATTTGAAACGTCGGGAAAATAAAAATTATTGATCCAGTGATCGGATCTTCTTCTTCTTCCGCTTGTACATAGTTGGTTGATCTAATGTGACGAGAGTTACGTATTTATTGTCTAGGTTTACGAGCGCATTTATAAATCGATTTTCCGCTCACAGAATAAAGTGCAAATGTCTGCATTAGATGGGAAACACAAATTTTAGCTAAAACCAAATCGTCACTTTCGTGCGCGTACACGGTAGAGCGTGCAAAAAAACCTTACCTGTAACGGACTTTAAAAGGACATTTGTAGCCCGTTATCTGTTAACGACAATTACTGGATCTAGCGTGGGTAGAGGTATAGAGGTAGCCCGCCAGTAACGTGACCTTATGACGAAATGTATGCAACGTGGAGAAAGTCTACATGATAGAACGGTCATGTGGTCTAGCGCCACACAATCAACAAACAAAATAGCACCATGTACTTCCAGTCATAAAAAACGACACAATTCTGGGGAATAGCGCCATTGTACTCCAGTCGCCTTCGTCATCAGAATCGACCCCGGTAAGAAGGTACATTTTCAACTCATGGAAAAAAAGATGACCCATCTCAATGAGGTTCCTAGTCCACTTTGAAAATTTCGGTATAATCAGCCCCCTCGTCTCAGGGCAGCAAGACAATTTTGGTGCTCGGATTATGGGAATGACGCTAGTACTCAGTGAAGATGAAATAGGTTTAACAAGGGAAAAATCGGGGACCTAATGGTTTTGGGCTAAGCCTTTAATACGCGTCCTAACTCATCCCCCCCCATCTAAAAGCTACAAGGAGACCGGCTGCAGACTCCCTCAAGTGTATACAAGGTTAACCCTGATTCTCTGACCTCCTCGCAAGAACCATCAGAGCATTAGATGTGCAATAATATCGTCATAGCGGTGATGGATAGGACAACTTGGTAATTTTCGCTTTCTCAGAATACCGATCTACTTATTTTCTGAGCAGGATGCATGAGCACAACGTCGTAACCAATAATTGAGATGTGACCGGAAAATCACAGTACACGGCGATGCAAGTGAACGAAAAAATGTGATTTTCGTGACTTTGGTAGAAACTTGTTTCAGTTCTAACAGCTGGCAACAATAAAGTTGTCCGAGGTATTTAGATATCCCTAGTCCCAGCATTATTTCTTACTGTAGTGTTGTTAATACGGGTTTTATTGTTGAGTCATACCACAGGAAAGAAAAAGTAAATAAAGTAGAGCGTATAAACACAGAATATATTAAGAAATACCTACTGAAATAACAAAAAATTGCGCGCGATAATAAAAATGATTGATGCAGCCAATACGAAACAAGAACTGGACAGAAGTGCTTGCAAATAGGTGTGCAAATAAGTCGACATTTATGGATTTAACTAAAACCATGAAATCAGGTGAAATCAGAAGCATTAACAGCTCTAGTCTGGCGCAGATGGTTGGTTCCGGATATCGGGTGGACCCCATCGAAGTGTTCCAAGTGATCTACAAGGCCCACCAAATTATCCAAAGTCCCTAGGTCAGCGCCTGCTAACAACTGCAGAAGCGACCGCTATCAGGTTGATGAGGCCGGCATTGTGTGCACAAAAGAATTTCCTACAACCTCTGCATCTGGCATGGCCCACAGTCAATTAAAGACGTGCACTCATTCGCTCTCTGTTTGCCTGCGATAAAACATGGGGGTTTAAAAGAAATATGATCCATGAAATAACATGCGAGTAGGGTGGTGGCAGGACATGTGCCATCGACAGCTGCACGACAGAATAGGACAAATTGGCTGGTAGGGATAGGTTACATAACCCCCATGCTGTAACATACGTAGCCTGGCTTGGTTTGTTTGGTTATTTCATGATCATTTCATAGTCTTCTCTTATCGACCCCTTTCCCCGATTCCCACGGCTCGCTTGTAAGAGAAGACGAAAGTACGTTTACGCTCACCAAACTAGTCTTCTGAAGTCTGTGATGGAAATTTTCGCAACTCCAAAACCATGAAAGATAAGCTTTTCATCCATTTTTTAAACTCACAATAGTTTCTAATGCATTTTGGAAGATATTGTATTTCGATAAAACGAAAAGTGAATTAAAGATTAAGCTATCTAAAACTATAAATGAAACTAAACTAATAAAATAAACGATATACTTAAACCCAAACTAAAACTAGTAAAACTAAAAGTACTCACAGAAAGCTGAAGATTTCCTAATTTTGAGGT
>JAYGXS010000004.1:45873042-45971139 GCA_036362985.1 Ligula intestinalis | reverse complement strand
ATGTGCGAACACCGATCGAATAGACTTCCGAACTAAACAAAGTTCGTGTGGTGGTCAGAGGTCCCCAACGGGTGACCGCCTGCCAGGCCGATTCCGGCCAAGTCATAATAGCAGTGAGTGGGGTATGACAGCATCTGGGGGTAACTTGATACAGAACTGTTTCGGGCTTATTAGCCTTCATCAGCCAAGCATAACCCTGAACACCAGCTGGTCGGACAACACAAACAAACGCACTCACAGATGGCGCAGTTTTATGAGCAATGAAGTCCTTTGGGAAAGGCTAATGTTTATTAGGTGAATTTTCGAAACTGGTTTCCCAGCTCGTCTTCAGATATGTACAAAACAGTTGACTTAAACCGATGACTAACACAGGATTATATAGTCTGTAAGAGTGTGAGTAGATAATTATCATCCATATTTGGTTATGCGGGCATTGGGAATAATTTTCACTCGTATGTGATTATACGGGTCGGGGGGAGGGAATAGTTGTCATGCGTATTTGGTCATGTGGTAGGTGGTGGCTGTTTTTGCTTCCATCTGCTCTTCAGTGATTTGTAATTCACATCAAGATCTATATGCCTGTTAATGCGTGCCTCATCTGAGTGCATTGCCTCCAGGAATTCGCGACCCTTCTTAGATGGGCAGGTTCCAACGATTTGGGTTTGCTCCCATGCAAACTTGTGTTCTGTGTCCAGTGTGTGCATGGCAACCTGTGAATGTCGATCTCATCTCCCCACCGCTAACTGGTGTTCATGGATGTGGGTGGCTAGAGCTTTCCCGGTTTGACCACAATACTGGCCACACTGGACACAGAACATAAGTTTGCCTGGGAGCAAACCCAAATCGGACCCGGTAAATAACATGTCGGATTATTCGCTACTTAAACAAGTAGGTAAACGGTTTACATTATATATTTAAATATGTCGTAAGATCAGTGAGTCCGATCGTGACTGAAAAGTATGAAAGAAGGACAAAAATAGGTTCTGCCTCAAGGTCCATGCCGGCGCAATACCACTGTTGTTATTATCGGTAGTAAGAATTTTATGCTTCGGGCCACAAATTTGAGGTTTTATAGGCGTGCTGAAAGTGCAAGTAGAGTTACGTCTACCGTAAAGATCTCAGAAGTCTAAAGGACACGCCTGATAAATGTCGCTCTTAAGACTTCACCTCCCTTCTCCCTTCCTTGAATAAGCGTATAACATATCAAGCAATATGATAGAAAGTATAGAAATTATATTCAGTGGTATGTTGAAGTGTAAATGAACAGACATAAGCGATAGATCACACAACACGCTGACGATGGCTGAAAATACTTCCTTAATTGAGTCAGCTTGATGTTGCACAATAGTCGAAGAACATGCCAACAAATTACTACTGTTGATAATCAGTAGGAGTCATAGGCCTCTGATGGAATCTTTGCCCTCCATTTACGGTTGTGAAGTTACAAATTGAATCAAAATTGTCTTAATAATATTCAGAGCCGTTTTTGAATAAGAATGTCATAGCTAGGATAAGATGGTGGTAGTCGTGGAAACAATAACCGAATTCTGCAATCTGAATCCTTCAGCCATCGAGAAACTAGCCAAAGATCATATTGTGCAATAAGTTCACTTACTTACAGAACTCATGCGCAGTGTACAGCCAAGACGAACGTGGGGCAAATCGATTAATATGACAGGTACTAAACTTAAGGATGTTTTAAAATGAAAAATGCTCGCATAAATGGAAATACGCCAAGTAACACGACCAGGTGCGCTGAGACTGCATTCCGCATTGACTCTATTTTGATGTTTTGTCGTGTTTGCAGAACTCTCAAGTGGAATGTCATTGACAGCCCTATAATTAGCACGAACACCGGGCTTCGAATAGGGTATTAGATCTGGAATTTATTGATTGAATTGACAATCCGATGGGGTCCTTCGTGAAGTGCATACCAGCAATCTATCTTTTTTTTGCTTAAAATTCTGACCTTAATAGTTTTTTTTTCAGGTTTCCATAAATCGCCCGACAAAGTTGTGAAAAACTCAATGGCATCGATGGAGTTCAGACCCATGGCAGCACGTGCACGCTTCGAGTACTGTCAACGCTCTTCCCTTCTGCACTTCGAAACACTGGCCGTGAATCGTGATTTTAATATTAATCATCCATATTGAGTAAACCACCCAAGTTACAAAACCATAGGGAGGCCACTGACCTGTTTAAACAGGAGTTCCTAAGCAACAAATTTATAAGTTGCCAAATGACTACACAGCTCGATTTAATAATGTGTTCTTGGCAGATTTACTATAAGGTTATGCAATTATTTACCATATAGGCAGTACGGGCAGCAACTAGAGGCACAGGCACTGCTGCGTATAACAGTTGCGAAGGGATCGGCTGCGATCCCCCAGCAGTTCTTGTGTGTTTTCTGACAGAAACTCCAGTTTTCAACATGTTGTTTTTTTAATTTCACTATAAAGTGACTTTTGAGCTTGGATTCGATGTTTTTAGTAAACAATTATGCGATGGTCAACCATACCTCCATTTTCCGTAAAACAATGGAAACTATAATTAAGGAGGCGGTAATTAAGTTCCTGGAGGTAAACAACTTACGCTCAAGGCTCCGATACAACTTCACACAGAACCACTCTTGTCTGTCCAGGCTGTTGCTCTTAACTGAGCAGTGTGCTCGTGCACTGAATGCAGATGTTCGGGTTGACATCATCCAAACTGGTTTCAAGCGTCCCACATAAATTTATAATGTATAAATTATCCGAGATTGGAATAAGAGGGGAGTTGCTGACATGAATCACATATTTTCTAACAGAGCGATCAAAAATTGTGTGCATCGGTGCCTCGACGTCAACTCCTATCGCTGTCCTAAATGGTGTCCCCAAAGGCTCAGTCTTAGAGCCGCTGTTCTTCCTAATCTGTATCAACGATTGTGTCGACGACCTGAGCTGCAGCGCCATCATCCTTGCTGACTATTTCGAATTCTGAAGCGCCACTAGATACAACACCCATCGGCTCAACCGACTTAGCAGCTGGCCTGCTCGTTGGCACTTAAATGTAAAGTGTGTGGTTTAAAGGTGTCGCGGTAGAAATAAATCTGATGGCCGCCCACTTCTAATGGGAGTGGCTCTAATAGTAATATTGGCATATAGGCTTACTTGGTTAGCCAGTAGGAAATGTTCTTATAGTTTAATTGGTCCATAGGCTTCTTTTCCTAACCAATGAGAGTTCATATTGGTCTTTTTGTTCGCTTTGTAAACTATTTATTTCGATTTTTAGTTCGGTAACACATGAACAAGAGCTTTAACTTATTTCCTACTGTACACTTAGCACGCATCAAATACGCATTCACTGCTCATCAATTAATAACCTGCAAACATTTACCCACAAATCCATCAGTCGTTTGGGCTGTGAGACTTTTACCAGGTCGGCCTTACGATTTATTCCTACCGGTTCGGTACTAGAAGGACAAGGCACGAGGAGGATTCCCGCTTAGATCTTCTCAATTGGCAACCCCTTCAAATGCTGGCGAAAAAAGGGCCTAAGTTTTCTAATAAACACGTTGCTTAAAGAATGTGCAGTGTGATAAAGGCAGCTAAACGCGCGACGCCTGTGTTGTTTGGCTTACAGGAAGATTTATTCATTTCGTCAGGGAACTCTTCAGCAAATACCACGGGGCATTAGTTCGGTCGCAATTGAAGTATGCCGTCAAGGCCAGGCATCTGCGTTTTAAAAATTATTAGCTGCAATCGGAACGAGTGCAGACAATGGCTATGAAAATTTTCAATTAAATTGTTCAGCTGCCTTACGAAGGCAGATTGGTTGAACCAGATTTATAGCCTCTCAATTGCAGGCGACTACGCGATGACTTTATTCAAACCTACCAAATTGTCAGAGACTGTGAGTGCGCCCTATATTTTGATAAATTCTTCGAATTGGCTCCGACGGACCATCTGTGGGGTCATCCCTTTAAACTGTAGAGTATGCATTGGTATTTTCTGAAGAGTTCCCTGGCAAAGTGAATAATTCCTACTGTTAGAGCAAATAACACAGCATCGCGTGGTTAGTTGCCTTTAACATACTGAACATGCTTTAAGCGATGGGTTTATTAGCACAGTTAGGTCCTTCTGTTCGCCAAAATTTTAACGATATTGTCTCCCGAGGAGGTATGAAAAAGAATCTTACTCTGATTAGCGCTTCTATTACGGAGCCTTAAAACCGCACACTTGAACGTTGAACTTTTAAAGCCAACAAATATCAAAGATGCTAAGTCTGTTTAGGCTCTTATTAAGTGCTTGTCTATCGGCATAATATCTGATAGCCCTCCGGAGTTTGACATACTCAGCAAGCAAGCCTATATACCAAGAACACTATTAGAGAATCTCCTATTACCACCGGCTGGTCATTGAATCTATTTCTACCACAGACCCTTCAAAAACACTCACTGCGTTTAAATTTAAGAGGCAACGAGCAGATTATCTGCTAAGTCCGTTGAGTCTCTCTTGACCTGCTTGCCTATAGGTGTCGGATCTGGTGGCTCTATAGAATTTGATGTTCTCAGCAAGGGTGATGGCGCTGCAACTCAGGTCGTCAACACAGTCGTTTCTATAGATTACGAAGATCAACGACCCTAAGACACCACTTAGTATAGGCATAGGGGTTGACTTCGAGTCACTGATGCATACAGTTTGCAATCGCTCTTTGGGCTAATGTGTGATCCATGCCACCATGTTTACTTTTCTTTTAATTTACGATAATTTTTACATTAGACGTTTTTGTGGGACGCCGTAAAATGCATTTTTTGAAATAACTATAGCTGACATCAACCTTACCATCTTCATGCATGAGCACACTGCTCAGTCTGAACAATTGACGGGAAAGACAATAGTAGTTCTGTCTAAAGCGGTGTTTGAGCCCTAAGAGTAAGTTTTTCTCCTCCAGGAACTTCATTTTCACCTTCTCTCTTATAGTTTCCATTAATTTACAGCAAATGCAGGTAAGGCTGGCAGCCAATAATTGCTGACCTTCGTTTTGGCCCTGCTCTTGTACAACGGGTATATGCTTGCCGCCTTCCATTCGGGTGGCAGTCTCCTTAACTGAAAGGAAGAACGGCATGTATTTCATAGGAGTTATGTGAGCTCGCTCGCTAATTCCTTCAATATCGTCTGGAGCTGATTCCTTTGCCTCTTTGAGGTTTATCAACTCTCTTTAAACTACAGATGCCGGAAATAATAGAGATTGAAGCACTTAACCAGCGTTTACGACAGCGCTGTTGACATAATGAAACTGAATCTTGCTTCTCCTAGTGAATATTGAGCAAACGTACTCGGCTTTCTTACCATTTTCAACGACATCTACACCATTATCATCCTTAAGTACTGTGACGGGCTCCTCTTTTTTTAGTTGACTATTAATATATGGAGGATTCTTGATTCATGGTTTTTCCTTGCCTCATGAATCGATATTTACCGCATTACTTTGGGGACAGAATGCATCGAGGTATACTGGTGATCCAGTTTCCCTGAATAACTTTCATTTCTTATTTTTATTTAACTGCCTGTTAAACGGGCTTGTCAATCAGGTAGAGCAACTAGTCATTTTTTTACCGTCACCTGACCAGCGCATAATCAGGTCAGATATATTTGTCTCAAGATATATCCAGTCATCCCCTGGATACTCCAGGAACAGACCTTCCTAATTCACGGATGATGGTGCATTCTGCATCGAATTAATATATACCTTCTATATATTTGGCTGGCATTCCGTTCTCCTTGAACTTTGAGAATTGTGCGATAAATCCCACATTAGCATCGTATGATCATTTATACCGAGCGGGGCACTGGAATGCACTTCATTAATGTCGAAGAAATCCTTCGTAAAAATTATATTGAATAACGGATAGTTAGGATCGTGGCTGATTTACCTGTTTTCGTCACGTTGATGGCAGCTTCAGCAATCGGAAATGGTTATGGTGGTCGCAGCTCCGACACCTTGGGGATCTCGAGCTCTCTACGACCATTTCCTTTGTGTTACCATAAAAATACAGCCAGTATCCATAATAGACTCCCCTGTCCCCCCTTAACGTTTTCATCTGTATGACGGTCCTATGTCGTGTAATTTCCTCCCAAAAGCGACAGTTTATTCTCATTAAAATCCCCCAAATCGCATTCTAAACCTCTATAGTTTCCGGGGACTAATAGTCGTGGTGAGTGAGCAGTAATGTGTATTCACTATTTACCCCTACTTGACATCTGCTAACTTTTCACCTGCAATCATGTATACGACCACTGTTTGTACTTTTTTACTGTATCGATAATTTTTTCAGTCACTTTGTCACCAATAGGGAATTCAAAGGTGTTTGCCTATATTCCCTCAATAAAACTGAATTGAACTGAACAAACTAGCTCTTTTTTCTCGGACTCTGGTTATTTCTTTAACGTTTTGTGTCAGAGGGAGGACAAATGTGAGTTTAATTAACTTAAAAGGGAAGGAAATTGGCGCCACTTCGACCGTCCGATTTTTCCAGTCTGTTGCAGTTGCGATAATATCACCAGCAGTTAAAACCTCTTGGTGAGTAACAACTTCCTCCACCACACTGAGGAGCGACTCATCACTGTACTAACAATGTGTGGTGACTTGTATACCACCAGGAATTCTAGGTTCTGTGAATGTACTTTCCTTAGTTTTATCCAGGTGGATGTATGGACTCAAGAACGAGGGTGTGTTCTCGTTCAACTATGGAGATTCATGATCTTAATGCAATCCCAGCACCTTGTCTGTTTAGATTGTCTTTGTGGAAAAGCCGGTAGCCTTGTATCGAATTCTCCAAATCCGCGATTTCTGTCCTAAGCCACGTTCCCCTTATAGGATCAACGTCAGGTTCCCAGTCTGAAAGAAATGCCTTTAGTTTATCGATTTTTGAAGGAAGTCTTTGGACATTAGTATGCAGAAAGTTCAATTTGGACTTAGAAATCACGTTATAAATGCGTCTTCTATTGCGTGAGACTGCATGGAAAAACCTGTCGGAGCTGATGGAGACGTACTGTTATCAAATCCGCATAGTCTTTTAATTTTAAGTGCTTTCTCCAGGGAAGAGACACCCGACATGTACGATTTCCCCGTCAAAAATTCGGAGATGGCCCACGCCGAGTTCGTATCTGAGAAATTCTACGTTCAGCAATCTCCATTTCTCCCGCTCGCTGGTGAAACATCCAACCTTGATCTCACTCTTTAAGACAACGGCCTGTTTTCAAAAATCTTCGAATGATCAATGGCGGAGGGGACTCAGCCTACCGGCGGGAAGCTAGCCAATATAACACCTATTTATAAAAGGGGAGAGAGAATCTCTCCTGCTAGTTTGGACCAGTAAGACTCACAATAATATTTTGCAAACCAATGGAGAATAAACTAAAACGGAACTAATAAGACATAATGAAAAGGACAACCTGCTAAGTGCACTTCAAAATGGATTAAGAAGTGAGCGACCTTGTATTTTCTAACCTGCTAACATCCCAGGTACATAGACGAATTCCTTTGACAAGGGTTCGTATGTTGATGCGATCTAAACTGACTTTAGGAAGGAATTCGACTCAGTTCCACACAGATGACTGATCTCAAAGCTGATTCAAATTGCTGTGACTAGACATCTTCTTAACTGATAAGCTGCCTTTCTAACAAGCAGGCGTCGGCGTGTATGTATTGGAGAGGCAAATCGAAATAGAAAAACGGTTCTAGTGGAGTTCCACAGAGAAGCGCACTGGGTCCCATTCTGTTTGATGATCAAGAGGAACGGCTGCAGTGATTGCCTTATCTGTGAAAGACTAATGTTTTCTGACGATTTGGATACATGGAATTCACACAAAAGGTCGGAGAATGGGCAGAGTTTACAAAATGACTTGGATCACTTGCAAATTGGTGTGGTGGGTGGCTACTGCACCTCATTTTAATCGAATGCCAAGTATTCCGCCACCCGTCTAGCTACAGAAAGGTGAAACGATTTGAGCATGACTACTTGATCTGAGGACACCAACGTGACCGCATGAATGAACTAAAGATCTACGACCTGAAGAAACACCGTGCCAAACTAGAAGTGCGTGCCAACTTCTTCTCCCACCGAGTCATTGAAGACTGGAATAAACTTCCTTTCTCCGTTGTTCTTTACGAAAGCGTTGACACATTTAAAAGAAGATTCGATTTAACTTTTCTTGCTGGTCATACATTTGGTAGGCAATAACGATTTATATAATGTATATATGGCCTTGAAACACGTGCATGATCTGACAACATCTATAAGTCACTTTAAGTCACTTTATTAAGGGAAGAAGTCTTTCGCCCTTGAGCTCCCTATTCATAACCAAAATCGCATAATAGGTCCACCGTAACAATAGTACATCATACAAATGTACAAATTTAGGCTTAACATCAGCGATAAGTGTGAGCCAGTTGCAAGGTGCTGCTACTGACACAGTAAATAAGGTTTTCAAAATCTCTGCCTATCTCCATTATAGAGGGTGTCCGACAAAAATGTATACACAGTTTAAATAATTGTAAATTTGGCGTTTGTTATTATTCTATTATTTCTAAATAAAAAACAATATTTGAAAGTATCAGTTTATTGTTTTGCACCGCATTTTGACTATTGAAACAGTGGTTGAATTGAGAGAAGCCATTGAACATGCATGCACCCAAATACCAAGGGCATTGTTTCATGTTGTGTGCGATTCCATTGCTTCGAGTTTGCAGCAGGGTCTTGACCAAAATGGACGTCAGTTTGAGAGCATTAAATCAAAAACATCAAAATGATACTGATAATTATTTTTTACATTTTTTCAATAAATTAAAATTATGTCAAATATGTAAACATTTTTGGGACACCCTGTATATATTGAATTATAGGTGTGTACATTATGCCCATTCTCAAACCACCAAATAACTGTACTAACTCTACAAAGAAGGCTATGTGCATCCTTGGAACGATGAGAAGATCCTTCTTTTATTTTGATCCAGTACTTTCTTGGCGAGTATTTAGAACCTTTGTCTGGTCGGTGTTAGAATATTGCTTTCAGGCGTGCTGCCCTGGATAAAGCAAGATTACGCAGGTAAAGCGATCTCTTACTCTAAGCCATGCTTTGCGCATATGCCCGTGGTACATGACCCAAGTTTCTAGCTTTCGTGCCTACCAGTGCGTGCGCGCTAGACCATTTCAAACCTCCAATAAAGGTCACGAGCTTGTCTGTCCAACTGGCCAACCAATTGACAAGGCAAAGTCACAAAAAGACCTTAAGGTGGTGACTTTTTTTTCTCAGACACTCCCAGAGCAGGTAACTTACTGCTTGTTACAGACGTCCAGACCCGGCTACCACCCCTAATGGCAATGTTCCGGAAATAAAGGATAGAATGGTTCCAGTGGGACCAAAGTGTATCCTTTGGTTCCACTGCGCCATGATTGCGTATATGAGCGGTATTCCGTGCGCTGGCAGGCGTAGTCTACAAGCCGTCATCGAAATCGATGGTTGAACACCCACACACAAGCACCACCGTCCAACTAAAAAACCCTACGCGCACGCACGCCTCCTGCCTTTGCTACCTCTCCCCTCCCCAAATACGGCGCTTAAGCTTAAGATTAACCAAGCCTGCGCAGACTGCACTTGATGCACGTAGTCGCCCCCTATCCCCCCCCCCCCCCCCCCCCCCCCCCCCCCCTATTTGAACGCATGTGACTTGAACACGGGCTTTTCGCCCTAGGCATACGCCGGCAATGCTGACAAAGCAGGACATAGATCCAGGCGCCGTGTTATGAGAGGGTGGGGAAGCAAATGCAGGAGGCATGCGTGCGCGTAGGTTTTTTCTCAGGTGGACGGGATAGATGGTGTGTGGGTGTTCGACCATCGATTTCGATGACAGCTTGTAGACTTCCCCGGCCAGCGCACGGATTACCGCCAATATACGCAATCATGGCGCAATGCATCCAAAGGCTACTTTGCAGTCCCATTGGAACCATTCTACCCTTTGGTTCCGGAACATTGCCATTAGGGACACCGACCGGAATGTGACTCTTGACTCCGGCGCAAACATTGCAAGAGTGCACTCGCCTGGGAGTCACTTGCTCATTACTTATATTCTACTGTATCAACACGTCATTAAATTATCCGTGACACTCTGGCCTTCCTCGCCTTATATTATCAATCAGTTCATAACCGTTGGGATACGTTCTATCGTCTTTTATCCGGCCGGACTATTTCGTATCCTATAAAGTGCTTGAAATTTTCAACGAAGGGCGACCAGTTTAGCAGTTTAGAAAGCCTAACATATAAGAGTCAACTAGAAAGGCTCAATTTTTTCCTCTCTTTTAGAGGCAAGACAGAAGAGTTATGATAATCGTCTCCAAACGCGCTGGAGGAATAGATTGTGTTTGTCAGGCGGCTGATGTCTTTTGAACTGGCAAAAATGGCACACACCCAAGGTGAAACATATTAACTGAAGAAAACACGTGCAAATTAGTTGCGTGGCCAACTTATTTCCCAGCCGGATCATTGAAGACGGAAAAAGCTTCCTGCTGCTGGTGTTCTTGCAGAAATCGTCGACACATTTCAAATAAGCCTTGATAAAACTTTACCTGCTGGTCATACACTTCGTAGACACCAACGGATAATAAAATGTACATATATTGCTCTGATGTAGTAGGTGCCAGACTCAATCTGTAAATTGGGTTTTCAAAGGCTCTGCTTATCCCGTTATTTTTGCGAATAGTGCTATAAAGGTCATCCAAAAAAGTTAACCAATTAACAGTGTGCACTGATAACCAATTATCCACAACGGCGGTTCTCGCGGGTTAAATAAAATTTTGAGCCGCCCACTGGTTCAGTCCTGTGGTTTGCGGGTTCATGCGTTTAGAGGACTTCCACTGAGTAAGTTATTTGATTACGGTTTTTGAAAGGTTGTTTAATATTCACACCACTTTTGCCGTGCGTGTCAATGCATGTTTCCGTTAAATTATGTAAGAGGCCATCCTAATAACAACGAAACTTGAATTAACCATAACATTTTCTCCGCGATATGTGAGTGCGCATGCTCACCTACAACGTTTCAGACGCAGTTTGTGCATCTGTAATTGTCTTTGCATTATGCTGTTTATTGATATGTACTTTACCCGAAATCAGTTCTGAGATTCGACCTTGTTAATTTTATATGCCTCACGTTGATCGTGTGCTTTATAAAGCATAAATTTTAATGCCGGTGCCGCCAAACTGTATAGTTTATTCCAGCGTTTTTATATTTGTCCAGTTGTGTAGTCGAATTCGACATAGGGCTTCTCTGATGATCTCTAATATTCAATAAATCTCACCTGTTCAAGCCCAAAGCTGCAAAAACAAGTTGCCGTTTTCTGCTGAACGTTGTCGCGTAGCAAGTATGGCCTGATTGGAATAGTCCATTTTTGAACCATTCATCTTTTTGGTCTTCCTTGGTCGGGTTCTCCGTGCAAAAATGGTGATTTTATTGTTCAGCTCCGTTAACCAGGACCGGTTATTTTCCATCAAATTGTTTCCAGCATCGCGACTGATCTGGTACTTAAGTAATAAACAGAAAGTCAGCTGAATTTTCGAAGTTTTAGTTAGTCCAAGTTCTCGTTGACAAGTCCGTGATGACACATTGATACGCGATTTGGGCACTTGCAGCCCTTATCGGCCAGACCATGTCTTCGTTCAGGCAGGCCTACAATTTTACTTCTTCAAGTAGAAAAAATAAATTACGTGACCTTTTGCTTCCTGAGCTCGATTAAAATGGTCATGAAGATCTTTTTACACTGCCATCATCAAGGTGTTTCACCAGGTACGTGATGTTCGCGTCAGATAATCTAGGCAAGGTCCTGAGCCAGGCGTAGATGCACCACTAATGTTAACTTTGCGACCCATCTTTCAAATTGTAACATTGCAACCAGCAACTGTTGATCGTTCGATTTGTTGTATTTGCCGTCGTAGTCGATTTCGTCCGTTGTCATTTCTTGTTTTTAATAATGGAAGTAGACGGCAAACCACAAAGTATCATTGTTATAAGGGAGGCTTGTTGTCTACAAAATTGCTTGATTTCTTGTCCGCAAAAATATTTTCCAGTCGTTCTGTATTGATCAATTTAGTTCGATAAAACCACTGACTAGATTCCAATAACGGCAATATGTGGTTTGAATTGTGTCGAATTTGCACCTGTCCACGCTGAGCGCGTCTCCCTACTAGCGTCAACTTTTGATGACCTACAGAATTTAAGGCTATGGGGGATTTTGGGGAGAATCACTGTTGTCCACGAGCCAGCCTGCGATTCAAATACGTAGGCTTCATCTCAACTGAAATAGTCCGCCAGCATATCTTGGCCATCTAAGGCAGAAGATTCAAGTGATTTGGGCAGCTTCACTGCCTGTTTCATGAGTTCAGTGTTACTGCTCGTATTACAGCACCGCTGCCCATCTGGGGCTCAAGGCCAGATTCGGCACAGTTAGTCAACCCATTAAGGTTATCCTCAGACCTTCGGTGTTTAGTCTTCGTTGCTGGAGACAAGGCTGAGTCAATCTCTACCGATTTACCGACACAGATCGTCATGTCTGGGGTTGCATTCGCCCGATGGCCCTTCTGTTGCGACCGCTTCTACAACCACCTCTCTCATTCGTTAAATTTATGATTCAACGCCACCGTATTCTACCGAATTTTGAGCAGTGCTCCGGCGTATTCCCAATACCTTACCCGTAAGTAAAGGCTGAGCGCCACATGAGGAATACATTAACTGTCTTACTGGCATTTCTGAACGAGTCAGAAAGGTAAATTAAAGAATGTGGCCCACAGAGCCAGCTGCAGGGGCAGCTCGTCTCAAGAACTCTTAAGAGTCGCTTACTCAGCAGTTTCTACTTATTCACCGACGTTCCAGCCACAAAATCGAAGGATTTATCATGGTACGTTATTACTTTTATGATAATCAGGTATTTCTTATAGAACAAGACTTAAATCAATCCCAATGATTTCAGTATATGGCCGTTTGCCGCTTACATGATTCCATATTTTCTTTTAATTTGCTCGACCAAATACTCTATGCTACCTTGGATGATTTTGAATAATGAGGATGATCCCCGAACTCGTACGCACATGTGAGACGAATTTCAAGTGGATAGTCAGGAATGGGAGCACTTCGCCGTTGGTGGTAACGTCCAACAAAACTAGCGTAGGGCATGCCCGTTTTTTGCTGACCATCAATAAATTCGCTATTTGAAGGAACACAGCATATCCTTGATTGCTTACTCTTCGTTTCTTGTAACATCGGCCCAACCTAGAACTTTAGCAAGACCAACTACCGGTTCGTTTTACGCCTCAGCGGTTTGCATCCTACTCCTGGATGGTGACCGACTTGTCATGGCTGAATGTTCTCTTTATTTCGATTTCTCCGCACTACCAACTTGTCAGTGACTGAAGGTACAACCTTTAGTACACAACTCGCATGTACTCGTGTGTTATTTGTTTAACTCGCCTTACTAGCTAAGCCGCTTGCAGTCATGCATTTTGCTGATAAAAATGGAGGAAGGGCCTCCATCAAATTCTTCAAATTAAATGGAGTGCTTTTTATTTTTTTAGCCCTGTCTGTTAATTTATTTTTCTAATAAATTCTCTACCTTTTCTCCCTTTTCCGTCTTAGGATTTCTTTTAAGTGTTTTTAACGTTTTTAACAATTTTACAGGATTTCCATCTCAGATGCGCCTTTAGCAGCATTCTACCATGTCTGAAAAGTACCGGCCTCAAAGGAAGTCGGCACAGTAAGTCATGTTTACACATTGTGACCTCTTGAACCAACAGAATTTGTCTAGCTAATTTACGCTCAACGTATACGGGAGTGACGCCGGTTGACAACGAAGTTGAGGAGGATGTAGCAAGTGAAGACTCTGACTTCAAAGTACCGGCTAGTGATTCCACTTCCTCTTCGAGTAACGCTTCGGAGGCAGAGGTTGATAACCAAGAGTTGGATGAGGAACTGAACAGGGAGCCTTTGAGTGACTCATCAAATGGTGAATTCGTCAATGTTGCCTCTCCCAATGAGCCCGACTCTCGCTCCCACTATACCTCAGAATTTGCAAGAGCCTTAAGCGAAAACGTGGAAGTTAGCGGCCAAAAAAAGCCGAAAGATGTCCTGCTAGATGCATTCCAATCTGAGTTGCAATGTGTCAAGCATATTTGTAGGAATGCTATACACCCCTTCACTTTCTATCCACCGTAAGCTTTCTAACAAACCTTCTAAACCTATCCAAAGTGACATCCACCTTTCAGAACTTGATTCCTACCTCAGCAGACAACGGTTGATGTTTTCCCAGGAGAGTTTGGAGATGGTGAATCCTGTGTAAGATTAATTTTTTCTTGTTATCTTTGTCTGCTAGGCATTACGAGCATTTTATGCCGGAGCAAAAATATAGCCCTTTCGTCTCATTTAAAACTGACGAATCGCCGCCTGGATTGGTGCGCAAAAGGTTGCCCAGATTCCAATTTGACAAAGGTTTGTACTTACTGCTATTTCACTTTTTATGTCCTCTACATTCCTTTGTTTTTTTAAGTGGGTAATAGTGTTCTGCCAACTATTTGTTGTCTTCAACTCATACATTTCACTGCTTTCAACAAACCGGGCGTTGTTTTAGAGCAGTAGGTATGTGTCATTTTGATCGATAAAGAAAGCGTAATGGTTCACACTGTGGGGAAACCGACTGCATTAAATATTTGCAGAAAGTAGCCATGAAAGAGTGGCTCACTGAAGTCTGGTAACCATCAGCCAGAGTATGCCAGATCGGTCCTCAAAAACGCCAACGGCTACTGTGTGTCTCATGACAAGATGAAGGTGCCTTGAGCCAGAATTATTTTACTGCCGTCTACAGTCCTTGAAGATCGCATAGTGACAGGCAGTCAAAAGTGAGCAGAATTCAAAACACACAAACTGTCTGCTCGACTGTCGCGAACACAGCTTTTCACCTTGTGCCCCGCAGCATGGTTAGCACAGGTCGGTGACTTGCACAGGAATTGGTTAATCATGATATTAGACTTGCGCAGCGTCTATCGCACTCTTTCATCTCTCGCCCAGCTGGACCCGATGACAAAACAGTCGAAACAACTGTAGATGAAGTTGGGCGTAGTGTCTTACAGGGCTAGACTGTTATCTACGCGTCCCACCTATGACCTGCTTTGCCTTGGTGCTCCGGTCTACTGTTCTAGCGACAGACGGTCAATGCTGAAGAGCATTTCCGCACGCACGCACGCATGCACACACACACTGCCGGCTCGACCGTTCCGAACAACGGTGTTCATGGTGTGCCCCACAGCCTGATAGACGCAGGTCGGTGACTTGCGTATGGATTAGCTTGCAGTGATAGCAGGCTTGTGCAGCATCCGCCTTCTTTCCCCATCCATCTGAGCCCGATGGTAAGGTAGGGTCAGGAGGAAATAAGAAGTGATTGACTCGGACTCTGTCTGTTTCTCGTTAAAGTTTAAACAAGAGAAATTTACGCTGTATTCATAGTTGATCCGGCTTCTGTATAATTCGCACTTGTGTTGTATGAATTGGTCGACCTCGTCAAACTGGTTCCACGACCATGCTAGTGACTTACCCGTATGGAGCGATCATTGTGTTCGTCTGGTACTGCTAGACCTCTACAGTAGACTTACACGCTTTCTTCTTTTTCGTCTCTAGTTTTCTCTCCTTTTCTCCTTTATAAAGGATATTTTTGCTTGTGCTCGCATCCCTTTAGTCCGCAACTTGATGTTTGTCGGCGGTTACGTGAAGTGTCTTTCGTGGTCGCCTTGCTTCATCTCCGATGCCGATGTCCAGGAGGACAAGCCATCTTTCCTTGCAGTCTCCACCTTCCGTTCACCTGCCACCCGACCAAAGTACTCCGACCTCATGCAGCCTGGACCCGGTGTTATCCAGATATTTCAATGTTCTGGCCTATCTCTTTGCAAAGGGTACATTCTCTATGCTTTATAGATGGAGACCCACTTTAAATTAGCTTCATATCGTGTCATTACCAGTCATTTGATAAGTTCAGACACACACGTACACCACTTGCTTATGAAAGAGCGAAGATAGAGTGGACCGATGCTGAGGTGCCCTTTCTCGTGACATTTCAGCACACTCAACTCATCCTATATCCTAGATTCGTCAAAAGTCGCGGAAGGTTGCCAAACTAAGAAGGCAAGGCAATTCTCCAGCAGGTGAGGGGGGGGCAAGGATGAGACTCCAACGACTCCTCCTTTATCAAGTGTGTATGGCAAGATTCAGGATCCTCATGAAAACCTCACACAGCTCTTGTGGAGTGCGTGCAATTAGAATGTCAACTTTGTCCAACACTGTGCGACCCCCCTACCCCCATCTCTTGCCTTGCCATAAAAACACTGATACTGGGAAAAGTGAAGTCAGCCAGGCGCACGGAAAGCCCTCCTGTACTAGTCACCATTGCGTTCACTGGGTAAAAATGGTGGCAATTGTTGCTTGGAGCAGGCAAATTACTGTTGTTCCTGCTCTAGGCAGTTATTTTCTTTTCCGACAGTTATTACGAGTTACTGAAGGTCGAAACCCACCAGAAGGCCTCAGTGGAGGTTTTAAAACCGGATTTCTTGCAGACAACCTCGCTTATGCTTCTATTATGGTTCTAGCTTTGTATATATATATGAAGCAATACAGAGCTCGGCGACGATTGACTGTGAATGCACTTAGAACACCGTTGCAGCCTTTCTCGTGGGCCCGAAATATCCTCGCGGTTGTCCTGCTTGGGCCGAAGTGTAGGCAAATTACCTGAACGATAGTACTCCAGTAGTGACCGTCGATAGCCTCCTGCTTCCGTTCCTTTTCTGCGCGTATAGTCTAGCACTCGCAGTTATAGAAGAGGGGCGATCAGAGGGCATGCGGAGATTGCTTTGGCACCACCACAGCTGACTGAATTTGCTTTTTCTGTTTATTATCACCACAGTCAGCTGTAAGAAGTCCACTTATGTGACGGCCATTGCACAACCGGCTTTTATCCGTGCTTTTGGGGCATTTTACTGCCACGTCAACTAATGTGACCTTTATTTAGATAATACACCTTATATTTCACATACCCTCGACCTTGTTTGGAGATCTTTGCATGAGTTGTGACTGGCTAGCGACGAATGTTTCGTCAGAAGCTGGCGCACTGCACTCCGACCGAAACTTTATTTCAGCAATTCCACTATATGAATGCTTAATTTGGCTGTAGTATGCGGCTTGTTCTCTAGTGTATATGATTGTTGACCTCAGTCAGTTGATCAAAACGAGCTTCTTTAAAAAACGACTGGTTTATGTCAACCTGTGTGTAGGCGTAACTGGTAGATGGTGTGAACATCTTTACCAGAAGTGGACTACTGACAAATACTAAAGATACGGGGATAGCCATTTCTGGCTTATTAGCCACCATCAACTAGGCCTGGTTAACCCCAGGTTTGGAGACATCTGGCGCTCGAATCCGCGCTCTTGTATTTAGAAGTACAATGCTCTAACCACAAATCCACGATCTCATCCCGCTAGTTGCGATCTGGTACAAGTCCGTGGCTCGGTGGTTAGAGCGTTGCACGAATAACCAAAAGAACGCGGTTTCAGGCCTCAAGTGTTCTCAAAGTTCAGGTTGAGTAAAGCTAACTGACGATGGCTAATAAGCCAGAAATGACCATCAGAGTCTCTCTGGTCCTTATCGTTGCGCGACTGCCAACAGGACTCTATACCGAGCCTCAAAGCACAAAAGCGCAAGTATGTCCCCGTAGCGTGACGGGTTAATGTCCATCTTTCATCTCTTCCAGTCTTCACTGCCCTTTTTTATAACACTCAACTCCATTAGGCCTGTGTTGACCGCTTTTTCCGTCAATACTGCCTCTAACTATTGGTTGACTGTACTAATTTAATGGACCTATTTAATCCTCCAAACTTTGAAGGAAGTCCAATCCCGAAGTCCGGTCCCACCTCTTCATTGCTCACGACTGGGGCAACCTAATGGATATGAAGTGGCTGCCGCTGCCTGTTCAACTTGCCGGTCGACAGGACCGACGCTGTCGTCTTCCCCCCGACCTGAAATACTCACGTCACCCTGATAAGGTCACCAATGCGGTGGCCTCCATGCTGGGCCACCTGATCATCGCCTGCACCGACGGCCTCGTGCGTATCCTGCCCATTCCACAGAAGTCTGTGCTCGATACCCTAGCCGAAAGGTACGCATGCTGCCCAGACAGGGACAGTACCTTTCGGGCACCCTACTCCTCCTCGCAGTCATGCCGGCCGATGTGTACATTCAAGCCTGAGAGTGTGCTCCTACTGGCTCCAGCTTCAGGTAAGTTTACCGGGCAACAGTAGCTTTTGTAGGCCCACTCCTTAATCCCTACTCCCTGCATGTCTTCCTACAAAAACGGTGGTTATAAGGTAAAATGGGTGGGGAGTTAGGACACGCAGTGGAATATACTTTAATAAAGGCTCAATGCATTTTTATCTTACGGTATTTAGAAGTGTTGTTGATTTATATCTGCAGATTTTCCTTATCTGTATTATCGTTTAACTTAGTGCAAAAAAACCGATTATCAGATTGCAGGTTCCTTGAATTTCCCGGAAAATTAAAATGGTGGTTAGGAGGGCGTCTACTTCAGCTTACCTGTGGTCCAACTAACCGTTCTGGAGTTAGATTAGTATAGTCCGCGGCGTGAAGCGCCGCCCACACCTTCAATTTACATGCGGAATGACTTGCTCCCAGCGGTTGCGGGGCGTAACTTCGACTACATTTTTTCACTTGACGCTTACTTCCAAGAAATTTCTTCTCTGCCTATCCTATATCCCCACCCCAAAAACTCTATAGCCACCGTTTTTGCAGAACAACATGCAGGGGGTAGTAATTAATGATTGGGCCTACATAAGCTGCTTTTGACGTTTACCCTTGTTGCGACAGGCACTGTATTACCAATGCTTGAATACTGTGGCGCGGTATTAACCTCGATTCCTATTCGTCGGCCATTTTCAGCGCGGTGGACAGCCTCAGTCCCCTTCAGGACGCTGACAAAAAATTATTAAAGTCGGGTGGTATTTTCAAGGTAGGCTATGCCGGTAATTTCAGGCTCGTTGCTTATTATAGGTAAGCATGGACGCTTTGCTCAGGCGAACTTTACTTCGCCGCTCTGTTTTCTGACCTCAAAATCGGAAATAGGCAGTCGGTCGTTTTGTTGTTTTTTTTACTCCGAAAAATCGTTAAAACGTGTGAGTATCCTACCGGAGGGCAGGAGGAAGGGGATTCGTGCTTATCTGGGATTTTTTACACCACTGCTTATCAGTCCTTCTGTTCGAAGGTGTTTTCAAGGATTTGAGGAAAAGAAGGTCCCCCTTCGCCGTTTTAAACAGATCCTTTTGCAGCGAAGGCGGACATTGCCCAGTAAAGATTTGAAGAAATGCAAGGTTGCACAGATCCGAATGCCTGAGACCTAGTGACGCTTGTTGGGATCTGTCGGATCCGTAATTTTATGTATCAAGTAGATTCAATCAAGTTACTTCCCGGCAACAGGAAATAAGCATTTGTATTTATGCCAGGGGTTAGAATATTCCCTGTACATGACACATCTATAATAAACGTGGCCTGGTCATGTATTTTGTTCCCAGCCCATCCTTTCGTAGCTTATACTTTGCCTCTCTTCCTCTTCTAGAGGTACCGTCATGGCTCGGCTGGCCTGTTTGCCTTGCAATCAGGGACGAATTTCCCCATCAGCTGGTCGTTGGCTATAACAGCGGTACGTCCAAATACTTGACATCCTCCTTCCAGGTCCTGTATCTGTGTGTTTAAGTTAATGCATTCACCGATCCGCGATAATATATTTATGTAGTTATACTACTCGTGATGACTGAGTAGTCGCGTGTGTTTGCTATTTCCCGCTAACTGACGGCTGCTCACTTTTCGTCTTCAATCATGTGAACGACCATTGTTTGAATTTTTCTACTGTATCTCTGCATTTTTCGATGAAAATGTCACCAATAGGGAGCCCAAAGGCGTATGTCTATCTTTTCCTCAGTAAATGTGGACTGAACTACCAGCGTTTTGGGAATATTGCTTTCAATACTGGGCACGTGTCCAAACCCCCAGTCTTGGCGGCCGGACATTGGCGTCTTTTTGGCCGTCGACAGAAAAAGAAATTGCAGTAACCATTTCACCCTCCCCTACACTGCTTTTCGATCAACAAACTTCGCCCGCTGGGCATAACATCGGCATATTCTCACAACCTGTACTACCGATCTGCCGAAATCCCGTGACCCAGTCGCCAGCAGTTGCACCTAGCTGAAAATGTAGTCCTGCATTATAACTCCAAACCTGATCAAGCCCTCGGGCTGCACAAATAGACATCTTTATAGAAGGTTATACTACTTAAGATATGCTAAGTGTTTCATCACCATGGACCGCATAAGATACTGATACTGATACTAAATTATACCGAATTGACTTTTACAAAGGTGCTTTTGTGTCAGTTAGTTTCTTTTAAATAATCAGTAACTTGTAGTTATCAGTAGTTCAACAAAGTGATAACTTCCTTGTATTCTCTGAAGTTAATCTCCCGATGTGCTGTAATTCTAGAGCTCAAACGAAATATGCTCTGCAAGATGGGACTTCTCAGAAAATTTATTTCTTTCACATGCAGTAATATTCGCCATGAGATTGATGAGCGACAAGCGTGAAAAGTTCCCGTTCTGGACCTTCAAGGTGGATCGAAATGTTTAACTTTCGTCCTGTGATCTCAAGAGCTCTGTGGGCGTGCCACTCACATGAGATTATACATACTGTCAACCTCAGCTGACCAATGAAAGGACTGGTGCCTTTGAGTTGATGGCTAGTTATACCTTAACTGGGAACAAACCTGACAATTCCTAGATTTATTACCCTCGCCCACGGTATTTCTCGGCGATGGTTTACATTTCCAGACCATTTCTGCCTTTCCATCCTTATAAATAAGCCTCCATATGCAATAGGCTACAACTGTGAGCACAGGAAATGCTCAAATGAAAGGACAAGACCTCCGTCCTTATATTTGGCGTGGTGATTTCGAGCAAATGAAACATGATCTCTGTTTCATAGACTGGGCATTCACACTATCCGACAACGTTGAAGAAGCTTGGGAACAGTTCAAAGGGATAGTCCATAACCTCATCTCTAGCCACTGCCCTATCACTCACCGAAAACTTACGAACAGGCCTCGCTGGCTGACTCCATCCTTAAAAACCGAAGTTAACAAGAAGGGAAAACTTTTTAAAAAGTACCGAATTGATAGGTCACCTGAATCTCTAAATAGGTACAAAATGCAGGGGAACCGGGTCGAACGTCTCATTGTCAGAGCTCGACAGCAGTTCGAAGAGGATCTGTTAAACCGAGCCATGGTTAACCCCAAAGTCCTGTACAGTTATGTAAGACAGAGCACGCGGAATAAAGATCCTATCCCCCTACTGCGAACTGCCGAAGGTGCCGAAATCTCAGAGGGCAAGGATAAAGCTGACCATCTCTCTCAGTTCTTACGGTCCGTCGAGATGACTGAACCCGGTTTTCTATTCCACCCTTATGAAGACAGTTCGATCCCATCTATTGATACAGTCCTCTTCACGGAAGATGTAATAAAGAATGAGCTTCTTAATTTAAAAAATTGACCTCCCCAGCTCCCGATGCAATCCCGGCCAAGCTATTAAAGGAGCTAGCTTCTGAAATGACCAGGCCGCTAGCCCTAATCTTCCAGGCGTCATTTGTTACGGGCTGCCTTCCATCTGATTGGAAGACAGCGACGATCATCCCACTTTTCAAGAGTGGAAGCCGAGCGTCCGCAAATAACTACAGGCCGGTGAGCCTTACCTCCATTTGTTGCAAAACCATGGAAAAAATCATTAAGAAGGCGTTGATGCAGTTCCTTGAGCAGTATCACCTCCTTTCCGATGCCCAACACGGTTTTCGCAGTGGTAGGTCCTGTCTTACCAATCTGCTATTCTCACTTAATAGCTGGACCAAAGCACGTGACGAGGACAAAACGGTGCATGCGATCTACATTGACTTCAAAAAGGCGTTTGATACCGTCTCTCATCAACGCCTGCTGCTTAAGCTGCGCAGTGCAGGCGTTCGCGGGAACCTCTTCCGATGGACCCAACACTTTTTGACAGGGCGGTCACAAAGAGTCCAAGTCGGTCGCCAGCAGTCCTCGGGTTTACCTGTTGTGAGTGGCGTCCCACAGGGCTCAGTTTAAGGTCCCGTATTGTTCCTCGTTTTCATCAACGACTGTGTCAGGGATCAAGACTGTGAAGTCACCTTGTTCACCGATGACATCATTATGGAAAGTTGTCCAACGTATGGCAGACGAAAACCATCTACAAGCCAACTTGAACAGATTGGAGGACTGGTCGAAGCTTTGGCTAATGCCTTTCAATGTTAGTAAATGTAACTTTCTTCAAATCGGCAGTTGTAGAGCATCCTGCACGAAAGTCTATTCTTTAAATTGTACTCCGCTGCAACAAGTTGAGAGTCAGAAGGGCTTGGGTGTGTGGATAACTTCTTCACTCAAACCAACGCTGAACTGTATAAAGGCGGCGAAGTCGGCCAGATCTATGTTACAGCTGATTAGACGAGCCTTTGTGGGGTTTGACAAAGACAGCTTTTCCAAAATCTTTGGAAGCTTCATTCGGCCGCACCTGGAGTTCGCTATACAGGCATGGACACCATAGACTGTCAAAGATTGTACTCTCTTAGAGAAGGTCCAGAGGCGAGCGACAAAGATGGTCAAAGGTCTAGGAACATTGCCCTATGAAAGCAGACTGTCCATTCTCGACCTTTTTCCCCTTTCTTACAAACAAATCCGAGGGGACCTCATATTAACCTTCCGTATCATGAATAACCGGCATTGTTGTTTCGTTCCTGGTGATTTCTTTGCCCAGGCTAACACGCCAACTTTGCGCGGGCATTCCCTTAAACTACGCCCGGGCAAAGCAAGGATCAACGGAAGAAAATTTTTCTTTACCAACAGAGTAGTTTCAGCGTGGAACACTCTTCCAGAAGAGGTAGTCCTCTCCACTTGTGTCAATGCATTTAAGAGTAGACTGGACATGTATCAAGCGCAAACGCAATCAAGGTAAAATCTCCTTCATCAGATTACAATGAATCACATTGCTTATGACATACACTGCATCACATTATACTACTCTCGATTTGCAAGTATCCATATATTTTTATTCATATTTTTGTGAAGGTTGTTTTCCCGGAAAATGTAACTGTTGTATCATCTTATTTCCTATCATCCTGTTACCAACAGGGAGTTCAAAGGCATTCGCCTATCTTTCCCTAATAAACTGATACTGATACTCTTTCTCGAGTCTGCTGTGTCTCCAGGCTCGTGACGTGTATGAGGTAAATCATCAACACGTTTCGGTGTTATTTTAGTTGCCACCCGTTTAGCCGTCTTAGATGATTTCTGCTGATTGAATCTTGGTCATACTTAACGCGGGGCACCTTTGAGTGTAGCACTAGGATTTTGCTTATCGTTCGTGCATGCATTTTACCCCTATAACTACCACTTAATTAATTGTACCTGGTAGGCATCTGGTGAACTCTAGACCGATTGCTTCGGAAGGCCTGCTAGCGCAGTCAGCTTACTTTATCAGAAATCGTGGATTCTATACGTTGTAGTTTGCTGGGCAGGTAAAATTACCTAAGGGTGATTAAACGTACGGTTACCGGTTACTTGCTCAAATGTTTGAAGAATCCTGAATGCCAAGCGAATAAAATTACTATTTCAGCGGTCGCATATTCCCAAGACTTTCAATGTGAGATTAATTGATGACTACAGTTGTAATTATTGTCCTCACGCTCAAGTAGGCTAGGTATAAGTAATATATGATGGGAACATAGGGTTTCCGCAGCTGAAGTCTCCGGCGTGTTTGCCAGAAACAGACAAGTAAACTCTCGGACTCCAATCTGGGCTCTGTGGCCAAGAAAAATCAAACAGACTCTCCACCAGTGACATGCTGGCGCCTTTTTGGTCGAAATCGGAACTATTCTTAGCCGCGGGATTTATCTAAACTGCGAGCGGGCTAGACCTAGAGACTCAACGCCAACGTGACCACTGCAAATATTTTTGCGAATTGGTATTTCCCATCCTCTTATTTCCTCACTCTCACCGCTATGTCTCACGCTTTCCGACTATTTTCCTATCCACCAACCTCGTATGTTAATCCGATTGATGTTTGAAAACAGGACTCCCTTCGTTGTGCTCGCCGCAGGTACTGTGATCTTCCTAATCCTTTTTTCTTCTTTTAGGTCATCTGGCTGTCTTCAACCTCGCTTGTCTTCATCCATATTATGCTAAATACAGTGAGCAGTTTCTTCGTCCTGTATTCTTGGCGCAACTTCAGGTTGGACCCATCGTCTCCTTGGCTCTGCATCCGCTCCAAAACAATATTGTTATTGGTGTTGGTGAGTATACTAACTGGCAATGCTCACAGTTTGCGTGAAAGTTTTAAAGGATCATATATCGGTATCCCTCATTCTTTGCTACCACTTCACATTCGACGAAGGCAGTTTAGATGGAAGGGGTTGAGTACTCTTGCTTAGTAATTATAAATAGTTCACGTCTCCGCCCCGTACAAAAGTTTATCAGGAAAACAGTCATGCACTTCCTCAGTTTCGTATTGTGGAGGACGACGTGATAATTCCGAACGGAGATCTGAACCAAGCTCTTCATTGGTGTCCACTGGAGAAAGTTGACTAGAGGCTTCTTTGTGGAATATGGACGGGTGTTTCGAGGTGCCGTTGAAACACGTGGCCCAGCCCTAGGAGATTTGTGAATGCTCCGTCATGCGGGTTGTTTCATCCTAGAGTCGGGTCGATTGTTGTTTCTGATGTCTTGTATACAAAGTATTTTGATCCACAAGCGACTTGCCAACGGGATGTTTTATAAACACTTTAAGGTGCACATTTAGGCCCCTTCCCTGCAAGGGGATAACCACTGCTATCTATGGATGCTTAGTCGTCCCAGGTGTTTACAGATTCCAGCAGCTTCACGGATGCGCTTGGCTAAAACCTTCTTTATAAGGCCTCGACAGTTCGACCGTCGGTTTCGACTATGTCCACCAGGAAACCACAGCAGACGCGTCTACGACCGCGTTCCCACCCGCCCTCCCGGCGGCCAAGGTCTGCTACACCCATCTCCCTACGTTGGATCAACTCTCCCCTCCACCCAATCCGTGTTTTTGATGACGGAACAGCCCCTCCCGGCCACGCTGCTCCGACTCTTCCTCCTCACCGCCGGAATTGAGGCCAACCCTGGACTTCTCTGGTACTGCTCGTTCTGCCGAGTCAGCCTGGGCCGCCGCGACTGGTCTGTACGTTGCGGCTCCTGCAATGGTTGGTGCCATCTCCGCTGCAGTGGCCTCGCCACGGCTGCCGATTGGTCGCCCGCCTTCGCGTGTCCCAGCTGTCCCGTGCCCCCATCGATCTCCATGCCACCAGCCTGTCCTGTTCTGAACCCAAATCCTCTGGTCTCCGACCTTGCCTCACCACCTGGTCTTAAGATCTTACAATTAAACGCCAACGGCCTCCTTGGGAAGCTTGAACAGCTCCTGGCCTTCATGCGCTCGCACAGCATAGCTGTGGCGGCTATCTAAGAGACAAAGTTGTCTAACTCCACTAAGGTTCCTTCCTGTGCCGATTACACGATCGTCCGTCGCGACTGCGGTCGCAGCAAAGGCGGATGTTTGGCCTTTCTGGTGGACAAATCTATTGCCCACCACCAGCTACCCCGTGCTTGGTGCCGATCCCACGGAAGTACTGGCGATTTCCCTTGACATTGGCCCAGCACCGCTAACCGTCATGAACGTGTACATCCCTTCAACTTCCAGTTGTCCTCCTGGTTTCACCGCCTCTATCGCTCCCTACTTACCTTCTGGAGACAGTTTGGTGCTAGGTGACTTCAATGCCAACCACGACCTGTGGTGCTCTAACTTGGCAGCCGACCCCCGAGGGGAAGCTCTGGCTGATGAAATGAAACACGCCCCCTTTGCAGTTCTCAACGACAACAGCCAAACGCGGCTCCCGACCAACGGCGCCTCCAGCTCGCCCGATGTTTCCCTCGCCAGTCTCAGTCTGGTAGCCTCCACCATGTGGAGCACGGAAATCAACAATGGTAAGATCGCCGTGAAGATGAACAAGCTGTTCTCGCCCCGCTCGGCGCCCAGTCCCAAAAGCCAGCGTTTCTTTCTTCGTCTCATCTATAAAGTCCCGCCCCCAGACATTTCCTGTTCGGCTGATGCCATCCTCACCGACGTCAAAAAAATTAGAGCTTCGAAAGCCTTAGGACCAGATGGTCTGACGCCTATCCATGGTCGCCACATCGGCCCGAAGGTGGCTGCCTACCTTGCCGCCCTCTTTAATCTTTCACCGGGAACTTAGATCATCCCCGATTGCTGGTGCCAGTCGATCATTATCCCGCTGGCCAAATCCGGCAAGGACCCCAGCCTAGCGACCTCTTATCACCCAATTGCCCTCCTCAGTCCATTGGCGAAGATCCTGGAACGGCTCATCCACCCATTTCTGACGTCTGTGGCGGAACTGTCTTGCAATCAACATGGTTTCTGACCGGGTCGTAGGACTACAACGGCGCTTTTCGAGCTCAGCGACGCTATCCTCGAGGGCTTCCATCAACCGAAACCCGCTTCGCGGACCGTAGCAGTCTCAATTGACCTGTCACGAGCCTTCGATTGTATCCGCCACGATCAGCTCCTGCAGGACTTGGTCTCGCTGAACGTCTCGACTGGCCTGCTCCGATGGTTGGCGGCTTACATCCGTGATCGTCACGATCGTGTCCTTTTCCGGGGCGCTCTCTCTAAGCCCCGTAAGCAGACCTGTAGCGTCCCTCAAGGCTCTGTGCTCGGCCCGACGCTCTTTAACATCTACATACGAGAGCTCATACTCCCCCGGGCACCTGCGCAAGTGGTATTCTACGCGGACGATGTTAAGTTCTTCTGCCGGCACCATCACATCGATCAGGCTGCACAGCTCCTCACGGAGTTCATGCCTGATGTCGAAAACTTCTTCACCCAGCGCGGAATGGCGATCTCGGCAGCCAAGTCGTCCGTAGCTGTTTTCACGCTGGATCCGAAGGAGTTTAATTGTCACCCGACCATGACCGTCAGCGGTGCGTCCTTACCGCTCGTCCGCAAAACCAAACATCTTGGCGTGCGTTTCGATCCACTTTTCACGTTCGCAGACCATGCCAGGGAGGCCACAGGCAAAGTGATCCGCTGCACCAAGGTCCTCAAGGCTCTAGCAGGCACATCCTGGGGCTGCGCGAAAACGATGCTGGCGACCACATTCAAGGCGCTTGCCAAGCCGTACCTCACTTATGCGGCACCAATCTGGCCTCCTACGATGAGCTCTTCCAGCCTGCGCCGCCTCCAGTCAGCACAGAACACTGCCCTCCGCACGATCACAAGTTGCTACAAAATTTCGCCTGTATATCCTCTTCATGCGGAGGCTTCTGTCCTACCGGTCGCCCATCACAACACTCTCCTTAGCCAGCAGTTCTGGTGGAGTTGTTCGCAACCCGGCCATCCCAATCATCGCCGTTGCAACGCTCCTGAGCCCAGCCGCAACGTCCGGCCGTCTATTCGAGTACTCCACAAGGAAGCTGTTGCCTCATCTCTCGCGGATCTACCTGTTGATAGCTCTGCCACCAAGACAGGCTTCCAGCATCTCCACCGGAGAGTCGTTGTCGAGGAGAAACGAGGTTACCGTCCCCCGATCCTTTTGGGTGGCTATCCACCTCTGATTGTGGCCTCGGAACGACATCTCACGGGGGTCACTCGCTGTACGCTGGCGCAGCTACGCATGGGCTTCTGCATGCTCCTTCGCCAGTACCAACACCGGCTCGACCCATCCATGCCCGACTGCTGTCCCGACTGCGGCGCTTCTCCGCATGACGGTCAGCATATGTTCGCCTGCAGTTCTCGGCCAGGCACCCACCTCACTCCCGCGGACCTGTGGCTCAAGCCGGTCGCGGCTTTTCTCCGTCTCCCAACTACTCCCATTGGGGATTCCGGCGGGGATTCCTGATCCAACTATGGGCTACGACACACACACACACACACACTATGTCCGCATCACGCTTCAGCAAACTGAAGGCAGGTGGCTGGCGCGGCCAGCAATACAATACGCGTACCACAAAAACACCTAGCTATGTAGACTCCTGCGTGCGCGGGAGTGCCATAGAGGCCAGTGGGCCACTCCACATAAGACCGCACTGGGCTGACTGTGCGGTCCGATTTATCCCATCAATTGATGACCCTCCGAACCGCGGCTTTTAGAGCACCACCAATTGCCGTTACGCCAAGCCAAAATCCACACCCAAGGCCAGATAGCGAACGGAGGAAAATCGATCAGCCCAAGGCCAACTCTTCCAGCCGCAACTTTAAACTGCTGATCGATAACAGTAAGTATTCGCTTTGACAAAGGACAGCAAGCTCAGCTGTCCGAAACGTCGGCAAATCTCCAAATTTATTCCGGTGAGCGGAAGATGAATCATAGCAAGTCAGATTGATTATAATGAGCTAAGAAATACGCTGAGGGGGGTCAACATCACTCTCTCCTACGGCCTAGCTGATCGGTCGCCTGAAACGGAATGGGTACATTGGTTGACAGGGCCGGCGGCGAACCCGTCTGTGCGCGCTGCAGCAAGACCTGGCCCCCTTTACACACACACACTAGGGTTCACATAACCAGGGCATTAGAAGGAACCGACGCCTTCTGACTGCCAGTCCACTCATCAACCACTTCACACACAACACACACTGGGCTGATGGGATGTCTGGTAAATGCGTCCGTTGGCAATGCTGAAAAAGGAACAGGCTGGAGATGAGCGTTGTACAAGAGAAAGAAGAGGAGGCTCACAAACACTTTCCACAACAGTGGCCGTGTCTAGTCAGACTGATCACCTGTGTTACATGCTCATGGAAGACTGTTTACCCTGGGCTTTTTTTCGGAAGCAAGTTATTTTCGTTAGTGACACTCGTTGATGAACGTTCACCGATCGCTGACGGATTTCACTTCTCCCGCTCTGCCTTGAATCTCGTTTCTCGGGTCCTGCCAGCAGCCATAGCGGCTAGTAGTCCGGTCAAATAGTGTCGTCGGCAAAGAAAGGATTGTATTATAATGTCGCGACCATCCAATCGCGTCGGCACACCGAGGATGGCAATGCTACTGCAAAGTGAAGCTGCCTGTAACATTCCTTATATCCCTCTTCTACCAACTACTTAGAAGCGCCACTTGTAGCCCCTAGCGGCGCATCTCGTCTTCTTAGGATTATTTTCGATTTAAAGTGAGCCGTAAAGCCATAGGTTACAAAACGTCTGTTTTTTGCCCAGAGACTTGCTAATATTTGCATAAATTCCAAATTATCACAACTTCTCCTCGTTATTTACACATTCTATCGTTCGTATCCACCCCCACTGATCTGTTGCCGTGCCGACAGGGCTCGATCGCGACGTGCATGTCTGGGATCTGCACGATCCTGCGTGTGCCCAGTTGGCCGTGGCTGAGATCACCTGGACCACCCCACGCTCCGGCATCGGCGGCGTCGTGGTCTGGCCGCGGTCAGCGGTCTCTGTCTGGATTGGTCGACAGGAGTACATTACGCCCTTCGGCACAATGCGACGGCCCACTACTGAACTGGGCAGTCTGAGGAAAGCTGCGGATCTTCCCACCAACTTGCGCTGTTATACCGCTGCATACCCTCTCTCTGCACCTGTTGAATTCTCCTTCTGGGGTGCAGAAATGGGTTTGCATCCGACCTCGGTAGGACTTCCTGTTGTTTGTACCTTATATTCCACTGCAGCAAATTGTGTCTCTTACCGTATGTATACATATAAATGCGTTCAAATATCATGTCTCCCCAGTCGATTCCACGTGAATGCTTGCAATGCATATACGAATAGGATCTTCCTCTGCCCGCGTTTTTGACCTCGGCTTCAGATTTTTCAGAATTATAATAATCAATGTATGCTCTGTGTTTATACTCGCTCTATTGTTAGTATATTCAAAAAGAAAAAATACATCCGAGGTCAAAGATAATGTCAAAAAGCGTGATTCTGTTCTTATAAGGCATAAAAAAATGGCTGGCTAGTGGCCCTTGTGGGATCAGGAGTCCCGCCAGATTGGCCTCAATCCCGACGGCAAGGAAGAGGAGTCGGGGCAGCGTGGTCGGGAGTGGCTGCTCCGTCTTAAAGAACAGAGATGGAGAGGAGGGGAGATAGATCCAACGTAGGGAGATTGGTGTAGCAGACCTTGGCCGCCGTGAGGGCGGTTGGGAACGCGGTCGAAGACGCGTCTGCTGTAGTACCCGCAGTAACAACGTAGAACTATAAAGTTACCAGAATGCGTAAAGATGGGTTACAAACCTACGCTCAAGGTTTCTTGTGCTGTAACGGTGACTTCAGTGGTGTCATCGTCTACTTACGCCCAGTTTGAATCCCCAAGGAAGAACATAATAAGAATGGCTTAAAAGTCCAAGCCACCCGAATGAGTTTTAATTGTATACAAGACTCGGAGTTGCTTTATTGTGCGGCATTTGTGCCACTGGCGTTGTCCAGTGCTGAATGTCTGGGCGCGGGGTGAAGCCCGTGTCTGAAGTAGACTGACTCTGTCCAGTCTGTGTTGCATCTCACTGTCTGAGATGTGATATTTACGTATAAGGGAATAGTCACGCGCGTTACCTCTGGGCATGATTGGACGCGTTGGGATGAGGTCACATTCTGCGGGGCCCACCTAAGTGACTGTTGAGGAACTGCGACCTGTTGGGCTCGTGTATGTGCTGTCCCGTCCAGCAGTTTAAGGTCATCGCACAGGAGCAGTCACAGCGAAGCTACAAGACCTTGAGGCCGCGCCCATTGAACAATGAACTATTGTTGGCAGTCGGCCGAAGGTGGTCGCCAGCGCAGGCATATTACCTTGAGGGAATCTGCATTGAGAAAGGAATCGTTGTCGGCAGTCGGCAGTCGGCCACAGGCACGACGCATCAAGAAAGCCCACAAGGTTATGCTGGTATCAGATTAGGCTAGGCTCTTAACAACTTGATCGGTCTTTGTCAAAAATTAGTAAATCGAAATGCCCATTCCAGGAACGAAGAACACAATAAGTAAAGAGCTGGAATGCAACACCTTCCCACAGGTAAACAATTATCTATGGCAGGGGGCTGGTTACCGACCACGTTGTGAGACCTACCCATCCTGCTGCCTTTGTACTCACTCTCGAGTACCGTCAGCATCCGCATAGTGGCTATTATTGTAGGCAGATCAATATTATGGACAAAAATAAGGAAGACTGGAGTGACCGCTCATCACTTCTGAGCCCTCACCAGCTAGCGAACACTTATCTGCTTAGTCAAGGTCGTGTATCGGCCACCGAAGCCTAATATACTGACACTGTAGAGCGTCCGGAGTCACCAGTTAGAGCTGTTGGAATGTAGCAAAAAACGTGAACGCAACTTTGGCGTAGATAGAATGATGCACTGCATATAAGTAGTCACATGAAGCCCGATCGACTGCTGACTGACCCGGATGAATTCATCGTCGATTGCTGTCGTCGGAATCAGGTGACTTTCTTTGCCGGCGATTATTTTTTAAGCTTCGCCTTACGTCGCTGTGATAGACAGTTGTCTCGTACCATATCAACTGCTAAAAGCGAATTTTTAATACAAAGGCGAATGTAAATCGCTTGACCACAGTCACCATCCGGTTTCAGTACTCCTCTGTTAACCTCAACACGAGAGGGAGAGGTGCATTTTCCCTGTGAATTTTGAGGTCTGCTGGTGCTGGTGACCAACCCTTGCACTCTTTGACTTTTTGTTGCTCTCCTAGAGTATGGATTATTCGGAATTTCTCGCGTATCTGGTGGTTGGTGATGGCGGTGGACGAATTCAGTTCTTTTCTCAACCATTCAACTCCCACAGAATAGGTTACGTCAAGCGCCGACTCTGTGTCCAGGTAGGCTGCCTCTCTTTTGGATTAAATTCAACACGCTTTGCCGTCTTGACCAAGTCTTTTTTGTAACACTTTCTCCTGCTGGCGCCTTATCTAACAACCAAACAATGTGTTGCACGCTCGTATGCCAGTCATGTCTACTACACACGCATTTTACCAATCAAACTTACAGTTGAGACTGAAGTTAGGTAAAACACAATTCAGACGGGTTCTTAAACAGAGTGAGAGGGTGTTTAGTGTGGCTTAAGGGAACTGCGCGTATGTGTGAGGCGTAGTAAAACAAGCGTTTCTCTGTCTCTATGCACTGGCGCGTCGGTTTTCCAGTTGAGTCCTTTCTGCTTGCTTCTAGGCATGCCGGAAAACAGTCGCCACGAAACTCATCACAACTCTCTCCTTTTTTACGTATCTACAGTTAAATACTTTTGTCTACCAGATACTGTTTTTTTCTAAGCCCTTTTCGAGGAAATAATGTTTGCATAGGGGTGACATCGACCGCGTCAATCATCTGCGCCTTATCCCACATTCTGTCTTCTTTATTGTCTTGACACAGAGCTCAGCTGAGCGAGCGAATAGACGATGCAGTAGATGCTGCGAAAGTCGCCGTCTCTGCTCAACCTGCTATGGAGCATACAGTTTAAATAGTCGAAATCGACGGTCGGCCTCTTTGTCATGATCGCACGTATGACTGTCCACTTTCAGCATAGGTACGTACCTATAGCAGCAGTCTTTTATTCCGTACCTATGAGAAGCGTACACAGCTCGATGGATAGAGTTGAGAGTGCGGAAATAAAGGCAAACGCTGCCGTGCTCAGGACCCCAAGCATGTTCTTACCCGAAGTAGTGAAACCCAGAGTCACACTCCTTGTTGAGACCAAGGGAATGTGAGCTCTAGCGTTGGCTTAATCAGCGTCACCTCTGACAAATGGTAGTGTCAGTGCCAGCACCAATACAACTGCATTTCTTGCCAAGATTGAGGGGATATGAGCCCAGTGCTGACTACAATCAACGTCACTTCTGACCTAAAAAAGATTCAGTACCAGTACCAACAAGTACTATCACTAAGTTACACTCCAGTACGTAGTACTAGAAATAGCAGTATTGGTAGAAGCACTACCAGTCCTGGCTTACTAAAGTCTGGCTAGACGCCTACTATTGGTGAGTGAGGGTAGACAGTGCAGTAGTACGAGCGCAAAGTCTGCTGTCACTAAAGGCTAACCTAGGCGGTGTTTCAGGCTGCATCTGGTGAAAGCGGTTTCCGCCCGAAGCCTGCTTCGGTCATCTCGACTTTGGTCTTGTCACCGGTCAAAGCGGTAAGAGCTAGCGTGAGGTAGACATTTGCGCGTCTTATTTCACTATAATCTCGTACTTAGCTCCATTATTATCTCTGCTCTTGAGCACAAAGTGAACTTCGTTGAAACCGATGGTCATACTACACACACACTCCATAGTATTGTTGTATGCAGGGACGATGATGAATTAGATTATAATGTAAGTGTACTTGCGCTGCATCTCTTCCGTCCGAGCCTGTTCTCAAGACTGAACCAAGAAGACCGCAGGCGATCGGAACCGCTATGCCTGACTTAGATCCTATGGAGTGGGAGTATCATGTGGGCCACGGGTAGCTACTTACTTGTACTTGTTACGGCTGCGATCATCACTGATCTAGCCGGCCTCAATTATGTCCCGTATGGTGCTTCTCCAAGCGCGACGATCCGTGGCTGCAGACTTGCACAGTTCGACCCATTCTCTTCACCAGCGCCGGACACCGAATAATGAAGATGCAAGAACCACTTCCATGTCTTGACGGACTGAGTCGAGCCAGGTTTTGAATTTACTCCCTCTTCGACTTTTCCAATTAGGCAACGGTTTCAAGTCGAGGGCAGTAGCACTGACCTCTTAACGTTGGCGACCAAGAACGTGTCCAAACCGCCTCCGCCGTCTTTCCTGAATGGCCTGGAATATCCCTGTGATTTTGTAACAGCGAGTTCGGACTGTCTCATTTGAGACGAAGTCGGTGTAGTTCACTCGAAGGATGCTCCTCAGGCAGTATTGGTCAACGACTTCCAGTTTCTGTTTATCCTCCAGGAACACAGCCCAACATTCGCATCCGTATACGAGAACGGACCGCACAGATGCATGGTGCACGTGGATCTTTGTTGAGATAGAAGTATCGCGTTGGGTCCATAAGCACTTCCGGAGGCTGGAGAACACTTGTCGTGCTGCGTCAATTCTGGTGACAATGTCATCCTTTCTCTGCCCCTTCGTCAGCAACCTCGCTCCGAGGTATTTGAAACTGTCGACTTCTTCAGGTTGACAGCCACTAATCTCGGGAGGTGCTTTCTCTTCGGCAGGGATGCAGCATGAAAACACTTTGGTCTTGCCGGCGTTTATGGACAAAGCGACCGATTTCGCGACCTCGTTCACCCGTGACACAATATACTGGAGATCGCCAAAGCTTGATGCTAGTAAGGCGATATCATTGGCCTAGTCGAGGTCAGTCAACCGGCGTCCGGGTGCAACTTCAATACCGTCCCTTTCTTGCAGGGCCTTGCCGAGAACCCAGTCAATGGCGTAGTTGAAGAGGATGTGTGACAGGACACAGCCTTAGCGAACGCCTAACCGAATAGCGAAGGTAGCTGCTGCCTGAGTCCGCACCTCCATGTGTCAGCAACGCCTAATGGAAGTGGCGACACAGATCCCAACTCACACAGCCTGCGCCTTCGTGTCACACCCCCTGTCGTATACCACCTGATCAAAAATTTAACACAACAAAAGAATAAGGGGATGGTTTTATGCTAGCTCACAGCACAGAACAAACTAAGCTACAAAGTTAATTAACGCCGGGGTCCGGATAAAGGTCAGGTCAGGTTTTTATTGAGGGAAATATAGGTAAATACCTTTGAACTCCCTATTGGTACAGTTTTTTCAATGCATTTGATCTGCAGAACATTTCAGAACAGTGGCGTTGCCAGAAATTTGAGGGCCGACAGTAAAAAAACTCCTTAGGCATTGTTCAGAAGTCTAGGGGTTTGAATGCCATTTGAGAGATTTAAGGAAAAAAACTGTCGCCATTGACAGCGAGGTTACACCTATAGAACCTCAATTAAAAACTTGTAATCCTTTCAATTTGAAATTCACATTTTTCCGCATTTTGACGAAAGATTTCGAAGACAGAGAAACTATAAAGTATTTCGAGCATTGGATGATAAACCATGATGGAAACATGCATATTTTCGGTCAAAACGAACCTTAATTAAGACTAGAGGCAATGTTTAATTAGATAGCGAGGTTATTTTATATTTTCTACGTTCATATGGCGTAGGATTCACATGAAGTTGGCCTCCCGATTTGATGGAAAATTGTCATATCTCCAACTTACCTGAAACGTCAGTCTACTTACAAAAATAAAGTAGGCGTACAAAAAACGGCGACAATACAAGCGAACATGCAAGTCCCAGAAAGAAGTTGAGAAGTAGCAAGTGTGATCGCCGGGGCAAGACTTGGTCAGGCTTCTTGGTCCCCATAAAAGGCCTGACCAGGGTTTTAACACGACAGCAAAGGGGTTAGAAGAGACGGAAGGGATCCCAGATCAATCAGCCGGTGCCTCCCTACCGACAACTTGACTATCGATTTCGTCGAGGTCCACACGCGTTCTCCCCAACATCGTGGTTCAAGGACGATGAACTGCGTCAGATAAGGTTAGAGTAACCTAGCAGTGCATCAACCGGACTATCGGTTCCAGTCCCCTACTTGTGCAGTTAAGAAGACCGTAGGCGTGAGAGGCCGTCGGCGGAGTGTCATGAAGGCCACGGGTAGCTGCTGCCTGAGTCCGCACCTCCATGTGTCACCAACGCCCAATGAAAGTGGTGGCTCTGATCCCAGCTCACACAGCCTGGGCCTCCATGTCACACCTATTTATCCACCACCTGGCCACTGCCTACGCCTAGCCAGGAATTCGCATAACCACCACCTAACTCGAAGCCTTCCTCGCCTTTCTGCTTGGCGTGTAGTGGGTCACGTTGATCCCTGCTACTTTTTTTTACGTTTCCGGTGGGCTCCGTATTCCACAGTCGGTTTCGTACTGGCCACCGGTAAGGTAGCTGTAAAAAGTCATTCTTAATGTTGCCAATCTCTAATCCAATTCAACCTGCTGCCGACAAGGTCAGAGAAAACATACGTTGTCCTCTGATGCATTTAGTTTATCTCCTAGATTCCTTGCTAATCCAGTGAATGGTGCCTGGACAGGCGTCGTGAACCCATACCTTTTTTAAGTTCGTCTTACTCACCTGCTAGGTCGGGCTTCCAGGTAATCAGTTGGTTTTCTGTTGAGGGGTAACAAAGTCTGATGATGAGTGCCAATGTGCTCCTTTGACCCTTGGTTGATTTTTTGCCACCCGCCTAGTAGGTTGTGGAAAAGCGTTCGCTGTCTCTTCTCCCATGCCGTTTCCGACATAACAGACGCCTGTCTTTTTTTATTTCCTATTATTACTGCGCTCGATAACTCCATGCTACAACTGATGAGGCCTGTCGCTTCTTTTCATCTCTTATCTTGCTGCTTCGGTTGTTTTTATGTTTTTAGTGGGTTTTCTATTAGTCATTCATTTGGGCGCGCGAAACCGTTCTCACAGACGATTTGTGATCATATGGGCCTATTCAAATCACATGAGTAGACAGTTCGGGGGCTACTTACTCCCGTGTCTAGCAAAAAATAACACAACACAGTACTTTTCGTTCATGTGTAATTCCCTTCGTTAATTGTTGTGTATAATAAATTATTCAGACTATAAGTGCGACTATAACCTCTTTCCGAAGCGAAAGAGTCCTTAACTCAGAATTCAGTGCTAACTATTCAAGTTCAGAGACTTATCACACAAACAGCTTTCTGATCTTTAGTCTTTAATCTTTGCAGAAACAGTTATCTTGGATCTACCAGTGGACATTACGGAAGCTCCCACCTGGGCGGCCTTCCTCTAAGCCCTCGGTGGGGACCACCGCCACGGCTGCTGACACTGACATTGACTGGACATCCTCACTGGGGGTAGCATCCACTGTCGGGGCTGGAGATGACCTCAAAACCTCACTGGTTGCGGTTCTGAAACTGGAACAGGAACTGGACTTCCTTAATCTCAACGGTCTCATCAGCGATGACTATACCAATGAAGTCGAAGAAAATGCCGAGGAAGAAGAAGAAATTATCGAAAGCAACGACTTCTATAAGGAGACCTTGCAGGAGCGCCCTGAACGTCCTTTCGAGGCGGAGGTTTTAGCACCTTGTAAAGTTTGTAGAGCCACTGGTCAAGCGCTCTGCTGGCACAAAATCAATGATGGCTTTCACTTCTTCTTTCAGGTTAGCTATCCTACGTTTGTTGTTGTTGTTTTTGCTAATTTCCGCTTTCTTAAGACGAGCATTATCGTATGAGTAATCATCCCGTCAATTTTGTGACCCCCATGATTGGGATCTATCCAGGATTCCTGCGTCCTTCTGCTATCCGTCCAGTGTCATGCAACTGTTCCGTTAACTTTACCGTCAGTGATGGCTCTCGTGCAATCTTAGCTGAAATTCTAAAGTGTGTTCACGATTAGGAGGGGTTACTTAAGTGCTGTTGTTATATTAACTACTGTGCAGCCTACTGTGAAGATATTTCTATCTTATCAGAATGCTAATTTTTTAAATGCGCAGCTCTTGGACCGCCCGAAATAGCCGCAATCGGTAAAATGGCTACTTAAGCAGTATGCCCCTTTTCCGTTGATTTTGGACAACCATATCAATTGAAAAAATACTTATAGAAAATGATAGCAAAAGCATTTTTCCTTTGACTAGTTTGGTAGAAGATCATGTCTTTTATATAGTTTATACTCAAGAGATGGGTAGATTTAAAACACCGCTTCAATTTCTGCATATTTTGGAGCCCCGTCTGTCGCAGCGTTTGCGCTTAGGCTTTTCAGTCCATCGGCTGTCTGGTTTCCCCGTAAGGAATACCATACACATTCCTCTATGCCCTTAAGAAGATGCAGCCATCCATTCGCACCAATAAGTCGGAAATAAACCATACAACTGCGACGGGGCACCCCGCACACGACTCCTTATCATGCGGGACCTACATCTGGTGTGCAATTAGTGACACCAGGAGGTCTCGTATCTAAATTTCGAGTGTGAAATAGCCTGTCAGGTTGCTGGTGAGTGAAGTCTAGCACTGAATCTAAAATCACTGTAACTCAAGTTTGAAAAATATAACGTGGTATCGTATTTAGTGGCAGACGGATTTGGTCAACCCCTGAACGCTCTCGACTTCTTATGTTTGCCTCCTACCTCGAAGGAATTTGACTGAGTGCCCTCATATGTTTATGCTATTACTGCAACTGCTGTCCTGCATTGATTAAAGTCTTTCCTCTTGGTCATTTCAGCGTGCCTGCTTCCTTATCAGCTAACCTCTCCCCCAGCTTGCTTCTCGTTAACTAGTATTTTTGATATCTGTGGTCTCCTCTCACCCGAGTTGTCCTTGGCTTCTGTGCTGCAAGCCTTTGTAGTCGTGCTGTCTATAAACATTAACCTCCCTCTCAGATCCCTTTCCACCACATTTATGCTGCTTTTCAAGACTATTCCGCACTGAATATACAGATAATCTCTCTTTCATACGCAGGAAGGTAGGGCCCTGCCTCAAACGAAGTACGACTTCCTCAATTCACATTTCTGCAGCATTTCCAAGGTAAGTTTATTCTGGAGCCCTCGTAAAATCTTTTGACTGTTTAACTTCTTGACTGTGGCTGAAGTCTACTGAAAATCTGGATCGGTGATAACTTGCATCTGCAGGACTTTGCGGTTTATAGGGTCCATAGGAGCATGAAATTACGTACACTTTCTGGTATCCAAGCCACCACATCTTCCTCTCAAGTCTTTCGTGGGTTACAAACTCATGCCACAGTTCATTTTCAGTGCATAAAGTTAAGTGTTCGGTGCACATTTTAATAATCACAAAAAACTTAGCAGACTGCTCTCACATGATTGTTTCGTTCTAAATCACATTTATTCACTGTAAACAGAGAACACGAAAGTAACTTATTTAGGTTAAGCTATCAATATTCTTTGCAAAAATCGCCCCCAGCGACCCACATTCACTGTAGCTCTCTACGTCCTCGTACTCCTATCGCAGGGAGTTAAGTAAGCTAAACCCTGGCAACTGCGATCTTCAGAGCATGGTTACTTAGTAAAGGAGAAGTCACTAGAAGCCAGTAGTAGTAGGAACAATACATTGTGTAAACAGACGAACGAAGAATAGATGGAAAGAGATTTGGCTTGAAGAGCATACAACCGGCCAGTAAAGCCAGTCAATTCCAAGTGCTAGTTGGATGGCATGTGGATGGAAATCGACATGGGCAGTCCGTGTCTCGCGTGCCAGTAAGTCTGGCGTCCGCCACGAACTTGAGGTCACCACAGGAAGGCCAGGCTTCGTGTGGGCAACGACCACTACACTCCCCTGATTCGAACGTGTAGCCCTAATTCAGAAGGGGCATTCAGTTGAAAGTTTAAACACTGCAGATAACAAGAAGACGAAGGCGCGATCACTGGGACAGCACCTGTATTAGTATGAGCTTTCGATCTCGTACAGGAGGCCATCTTCAGATAAAACAGGGGTACAGCAAGAATGGGCATGCTTTTATAGTCCACCTACGAGAAGATGAGGGGAGGAGAGCATTTGTGATTGGTTGAGTCCACGCCCACGTCGTCTTGGCCTGCGTGCTTGGGCATAAGCTGGCCCGTGCTTCTTGGTCATGCGAGCGGGGGACATAATAACACAGCGGTATGGCCATGTGTCTGTTGATACAGTTGGAGTCTGACACCCAGGCCTCCAGTAGTTCTCGCTCAGTCTTATTATTGTATCGTGGCCTTTCTCCAGGGTATAGGTAGCGGTCTGGGACTGTAGATCGCCTTTTTGCAGTGCTCATTTGTGCTCCGTTATTCGCGAGCTAAGTCGTCGCCCGGTCTGCCAGACTGCACACCTACCTCCACTCGGTCTTTTATTTGCATGATCCGCGAATGCATGATACCTGTAGGACATTAAGCAATATCCACGCCGAGCTCTGCAGCGATACGTTGCGTTGATTTTGACACATTCTTTATGTCAATGCAAGCAGAAATACGAGTCCCAGGAAGTAATTGAGAAGAAGACAACTCGATCGCTGGGACAATAATTTTATTCGTTTGATGTTTCGACATCCGTCGCGGGGCGAGCCACAGCAGACGCGTCTACGACCGCGTTCCCACCCGCCCTCCCGGCGGCCAAGGTCTGCTACACCCATCTCCCTACGTTGGATCAACTCTCCCCTCCGCCCAATCCGTGTTTTTGATGACGGAACAGCCCCTCCCGGCTACGCTGCTCCGACTCTTCCTCCTCACCGCCGGAATTGAGGCCAACCCTGGACTTCTCTGGTACTGCTCGTTCTGCCGAGTCAGCCTGGGCCGCCGCGACTGGTCTGTACGTTGCGGCTCCTGCAATGGTTGGTGCCATCTCCGCTGCAGTGGCCTCGCCACGGCTGCCGATTGGTCGCCCGCCTTCGCGTGTCCCAGCTGTCCCGTGCACCCATCGATCTCCATGCCACCAGCCTGTCCTGTTCTGAACCCAAATCCTCTGGTCTCCGACCTTGCCTCACCACCTGGTCTTAAGATCTTACAATTCAACGCCAACGGCCTCCTTGGGATGCTTGACCAGCTCCTGGCCTTCATGCGCTCGCACAGCATAGCTGTGGCGGCTATCTGAGAGACAAAGTTGTCTAACTCCACTAAGGTTCCTTCCTGTGCCGATTACACGATCGTCCGTCGCGACTGCGGTCACAGCAAAGGCGGATGTTTGGCCTTTCTGGTGGACAAATCTATTGCCCACCACCAGCTACCCCGTGCTTGGTGCCGATCCCACGGAAGTACTGGCGATTTCCCTTGACATTGGCCCAGCACCGCTAACCGTCATGAACGTGTACATCCCTTCAACTTCCAGTTGTTCTCCTGGTTTCACCGCCTCTATCGCTCCCTACTTACCTTCTGGAGACAGTTTTGTGCTAGGTGACTTCAATGCCCACCACGACCTGTGGTGCTCTAACTTGGCGGCCAACCCCCGCGGCGAAGCTCTGGCTGATGAAATAGAACACGCCCCCTTTGCAGTTCTCAACGACAACAGCCAAACGCGGCTCCCGACCAACGGCGCCTCCAGCTCGCCCGATGTTTCCCTCGCCAGTCTCAGTCTGGTAGCCTCCACCATGTGGAGAACGGAAATCAACAATGGTAAGATCGCCAGCGTTCCTTTCTTCGTCTCCTCTATAAAGCCCCGCCCTCAGACATTTCCTGTTCGGCTGATGCCATCCTCACCGACGTCAAGAAAATGAGAGCTTCAAAAGCCTTAGGACCAGATGGTCTGACACCTATCCATGGTCGCCACATCGGCCCGAAGGTGGCTGCCTACCTTGCTGTCCTCTTCAACTTTTCGCTGGCAACCTCACTCATCCCCGATTGCTGGCGTCAGTCGATCACTATCCCCCTGGTCAAATCGGGCAAGGAACCCAGCCTAGAGACCTCTTATCGCCCAATTGCCCTCCTCAGTCCATTGGCGAAGATCCTGGAACGGCTCATCCATCCAATCAACATGGTTTCTGATCGGGTCGTGGGACTACAACGGCGCTTTTCGAGCTCAGCGATGCTATCTTTGAGGGCTTCCATCAACCGAAACCCGCTTCGCGGGCCGTAGCAGTCTCAATTGACCTGTCACGAGCCTTCAACTGTATCCGCCACGATCAGCTCCTGCAGGACTTGGTCTCACTGAGCGTCCCGACTGGCCTGCTCCGATGGTTGGCGGCTTACATCCGTGATCGTCACGATCGTGTCCTTTTCCGGGGCGCTCTCTCTAAGCCCCGTAAGCAGACCTGTAGCGTCCCTCAAGGCTCTGTGCTCAGCCCGACGCTCTTTAACATCTACATACGAGAGCTCATACTCCCCCGGGCACCTGCGCAAGTGGTATCCTACGCGGACGATGTTACGTTTTTCTGCCGGCACCATCACATCGATCAGGCTGCACAGCTCCTCACGGAGTTCATGCCTGATGTCGAAAACTTCTTCACCCAGCGCGGAATGGCGATCTCGGCAGCCAAGTCGTCCGTAGCTGTTTTCACGCTGGATCCGAAGGAGTTTAATCGTCACCCGACCATCACCGTCAACGGTGCGTCCTTACGGCTCGTCCGCAAAACCAAACATCTTGGCGTGCGTTTCGATCCACTTTTCACGTTCGCAGACCATGCCAAGGAGGCCACAGGCAAAGTGATCCGCTGCACCAAGGTCCTCAAGGCTCTAGCAGGCACATCCTGGTGCTGCGCGAAAACCATGCTGGCGACCACATTCAAGGCGCTTGCCAAGCCGTACCTCACTTATGCGGCACCAATCTGGCCTCCTACGATGAGCTCTTCCAGCCTGCGCCGCCTCCAGTCAGCACAGAACACTGCCCTCCGCACGATCACGGGTTGCTACAAAATTTCGCCTGTATATCATCTTCATGCGGAGGCTTCTGTCCTACCGGTCGCCCATCACAACACTCTCCTTAGCCAGCAGTTCTGGTGGAGTTGTTCGCAACCCGGCCATCCCAATCATCACCGTTGCAACGCTCCTGAGCCCAGCCGCAACGTCCGGCCGTCTATTCGAGCACTCCACAAGGAAGCCGTTGCCTCGTCTCTCGCGGATCTACCTGTTGATAGCTCTGCCACCAAGACAGGCTTTCAGCGTCTCCACCGGAGAGTCGTTGTCGAGGAGAAACGAGGTTACCGCCCCCAGCCCTTTGTGTGGCTATCCACCTCTGATTGTGGCCTCGGAACGACATCTCACGGGGGTCACTCGCTGTACGCTGGCGCAGCTACGCATGGGCTTCTGCATGCTCCTTCGCCAGTACCAACACCGGCTCGACCCATCCATGCCCGACTGCTGTCCCGACTGCGGCGTCTCGCCGCATGACTGCCATCACCATTTCGCCTGCAGTTCCCGGCCAGGCACCCACCTCACTCCCGCGGACCTTTGGCTCAAGCCTTTCGAGGTCGCGGCTCTTCTCCGTCTCCCAACTACTCCCATTTGGGATTCCGGCGGGGACTCCTGATCCAACTATGGGCTACGACCAACACACACACACACACACATCCGTCGCGAATTCATCACCAGAGACATTAGCATAAAACCCGAAAATGTCCTAGTTTTCGCACTTGTCCCTCAGGTTCACTGCAATGTGTTTACCCTGTTGGACATTACTCGAATATAGCCGTGTTGATACGCCACTGGGTAGTTGCTGTTTAAGTTGAGAACCTGAGTTGTGTGGGCTATCGCCTTTCTTTACACCGTGGTGCTGATTTCTCTATTGGATCTGCGCATAACGAGGACGTCAAGCAAAGGCAATTGTTCGGCATTCTCTTCTTCCTTTGTAAATTGAATGTCAAGGGAGATGCCGTTGAGCAGGTTCTGGAAGTCTGCTAGTCTGTTCCGTTCGATTATGACGAATATGTCGTCCACCTATCGGCACCTGAACGCAGGATTAAATTGATTGAAGACGACTTTTTCCAGTTCCTATAAGGTTAGCTCTGCGATTAGACTAGATTTTGGAGAACCTATTGCCGTCCTTATAATCTGTTCATACGCTCTACCATTGAAGATGAAAAAATGTATTTGACAGAAGACAAAGAGTTGCATAAGGGTGTCATTTTTTAAAGAGTCCCTCGCTTCGTCCTATTTGTTGAGTGGATTGCGTAGAACTGTAGACCACAGTTCTCTATGCCATTATCATCTTTGACATACCTCCTGTTGTCTTCAAAAAATCCCCAGTCTCACATTGGGAACTGCAGTCACAGTGAGAAGAAAAATTATTTGGCCTACCAGTAGGCGTCCTCTTTGACCCTCTCAGAGTTTTTTTTTAATTATCAAGAAAACCTAATCCTGACTGTGGAGTTCAGTCCAGGCGAATGCCCATAAGCTCCCTATTGGTTAAAATAACGTCCTCAAAGAAAAACGCTTATACATAAAGGCATTTAGAAAGCAAGTTGACTATAAAATTGCATGCGACTGTCTGGCAACGACTAATTATATAAACCTATGCGTGATGTGACCGACATTGTAAGCGTATCGAAACTAGTTACTGAAATGGGGCAAGTAGTATAGAAGCATTTACTTAAATTTCCTACGGACTGTCTCCTTACGACGTAAAAGACTAGACCCCAATTTGCGCATGTCTCACACCATTCTACGGTTACCAATGATTAAGGATTCTCGACAAAATCCGAAACTTCAGCAGAATAAAAATTCTCATTCCAGTGATCGCATCTTCTTGTTTTGAACTGCTTCGTGGAACTCGCATTTTTGCTTCTATCTGCAAGGACGCGACTTTTCAAAGCTCTGGCATCAAGTTGTGTGACTCACGGGTTATTGTGCGGCCCTTCAGCAATAAACACCGTTATCCGTTCTATCCGGTCTAGGCTCATTGTCAAGTCTGGCTTCGCGCATCTTTTATGTCTCCTATTTTTTTTTATTATTCCTTGCTCTAGCGAGCATTCTAAAGACTTGGTATCAGTACTGAGTTGCTCTGTCCTTTTAGCTCGCCGTCTCCCCGAATCCGACCTCAGCTACGTGGATAGCAGTTGGTACTGCCTTTGGCTGCGTGCAGTTAGTCTGCGCTGACACCTTTTACCACGCAGACATGGACGTGGTCTTGGGTAGGGAGCCGTCAGACTCTCTGGCTCATGGTCTCTTCAACCCGAAAGTGCGTGTTTCGCGGAAATCCAAGGTCCACATAGGTCGACCACGAACACGCAGGAAATATTCTAGCCCGTCCTCGGACACGGATTCCACACTGCCTTGCAGGCAAGAGGACGGTAGTGACAATCAAGAGCCCCCCTCTCCAGCAGATGTGACCCTGGAAGAGGCCTGACGAGTTCGACGTATAAGCTCCTTCATTTCTCATTCCCTTACTCCCCCCATCCTCCAGATATTCCATGTGCATATACAGAGGTTTCACAACTCCCGCGCAGTCAAACAAAAGGCTGACCCGTCCGCCAGAGAAGTCTGTATAAAGACGTGGATTGCCTTTTGACTGACTTTTCAACCTTCTCGTTTCCACCTTGTACATTTTTATCTTTATACGGCCTAAATTAATTTTGATCGAGGTATTCTCCAGATCAATTGTGTTTCTATCCCCCTCTTGTATTTTAAAAATCCAGTTCATGCAACTTTCTCACAGAGTATTTTTTTAACTAAATGTTTTGTAAACCGACTGGATCAATTCGAATGCCTCTTGTACCGAACTTTTCCTAAGTGCAAATCTATTCTTTATTCTTTCCTTTTTTCAAGCTAGTTTCGTGCCGCCCAGGCTTGCATGTTAACGTTTTTGAGGGCGGGACTATCGCAGACTAGTTTTTAATTTCAGAGATCGGCTTATTCCACCAGCTGACAACCCTCAATACCACTGTGTTTTTTTTTCATGTATGCGCATGTGATCGAACAGGCCGGTACGATGTATGCGTGCGTAGGATGGAGCCGACCAATGTTGGTCGTTACGGTGCTCCGGGAGTGCTGCTGTAGATTAGAAGGTGTCCAATGTGACAGATAATGGTAGATGGGCTGACCGTTTACTGTGTTAGGGCGTAGCTTAACTCAAAGTGCACGCCGCCCTAACGAGGTGCTCCTACACGAGACCACCGGTCCACCCATGCAGAGTGCGTGTAAGGACGTGCAGAGTACGGCCGGCGCAGGACTCCAACACAAGCCGAACAACCGGTCCGCCCACACAAACAAAGTGCATTATCCGACGCTGCGCCCAGCTCCTGCCAAACCGTAGAATAACACGCCAAATCTCATGACTCACCCAGCCAATGAAGTCATGTCTTTTTTTGTGACCACCATTTAATTGTTCCGACGTTGTACATACGCGTTCGCTTGCTTTAAATTATGCCGTACCAGGTTTCTCGAGGACTACTACTTTAGTCCACTTCTTGTCGTGTTCTTCCTTTGGGGGCTCACACAAGGCTTAACGTAGACGGCGATATCACAGCTTTGGCCACCGTTACAACATACGGGACTCTCGTTCCGTCTTGGAGCTCACTTTCGAGTCCCACCAGCAGCTACACAGCTTCTTATATACTATGGACCGGATTGCATTATCTAAGTAGACAAGGGAAACTACAATGACCATTTCTAACTTATTAGCCGTAATTAGCGAGCCATACCGAATCCCCGATGTTGCGGTACCCGAGGCTCGATTGGTGAGCGCCCATCTATATTTTCCAATCGAAGCCGACACGAAAACCAGTACGTGGCTTAGTGTTCTAGAACACTGGACTTCTAGACCACAGGTCCCGGTTTCGAACCGCAACACCTGGGGTTAGGAATGGCTAAAGATGAAGGCTAATGCTCCGGAAATTGCCGTTCAAGACTCACTTGTCTTTGTTGGTAATGTAATGTTGCTTGGTTTCTGCGCATGACGGTAGTCTGGGTAGTGGACATCAGGTAGATAGTGATAGGCCCAACAGTGATTCCGAGATAGGCGGTGTACCTTCTGTGTCGCAAGCTCTGTTCTCTGCACCACATGTCTCACGTATAATCTGTCTTTACTGGGCTGTTCGTTGTTGGAAAGGGTTCAATTGCCCGCATCACTGGCTGCGCCTACAGCAGAGAGGAGATTGTTCTACTTGCTTGCTAAGGTGGCTTCGGAAATATCCAATCGGGGTGAACCGTGACCGACATGTGGAAGTTTACTGAGGGCTCTTGCATCATGTGCATTCAGTTATGATAGTAGTTTCCGGCTGAAACCGGCGGGTTGAGATTGTGATGCATGCGAAAGTGTCCACTGAATAGGACCATGTAATGTTCGTTTCCCCTACACACGGGGAAAGGGGCGTGCCTGACACACGTAAGATGAGGGAGCATGGAGGTGAAAGTTTCAGTTGGTCAACACTTCAAAGTTCTCGTTGATTAAATTTCACCGACTACCAACGGAACTCATTTTTCCCGCTCTACCTTGGGCCTCATTTCTCGGACCCTGACAGCTATAGTAGTGCCGGCAAACGGTTGCAATATCTCCCGACAAACCGGCGAGATAAAGAAATCGTGGTTCAATGTCTACAGCGTTAGACTTCTGATCAAAAAGGTGGCGAATTCGGGCCTTGGATGGTGCACCACTCGGGGCTGGGTATGGCTGGCTGATGACATCTAATAAGCCAGAAATGGCTATTCCAGTCTCCCTTGTCTTTGCCGGCAATACTGTCTGCCTATGGAACCTAACGGGAAGAGGCTCGGTATCGATGCCACACATCCTTTGCGATGGATGAACTTATAAATAAGCAGTTCCAAATGCTACGAATCTGATATACAGGAAGGCGGTCTACCCGTTAGCGTAGCCGCTGGCTACTTGACGTGTCCCTAATAAACAGGCTCCTGTGTCCGGCAGTCGTGGAGGGATGAGGTCTGGCGCATCCGCAAGTCCCAATGACGGCACTCTGCCGTGGCGATCGAGAACCCCTATTAAATAAGTCTGCTTGCCACCACGGCCTTATGGTTAGGTTCTTGAGCCAAAATTATAGAGGAAGCAACCCTGAACAAAGAATCCGCGGGGCTGTTGGAGACCAGTTTGTATTCAAAAAACTCAAGATCCCACATGCAAAATCTCCACTCACAGTACAATCGGATTTGGTCGAAACAGACAGTCAGTACTTGTAACGCCCAAAGCGGAAGCTATCACTCATATCAGCTATTGTGTCCAACTTCGTATGGAACTGTCTTTAAACAGTATTATCATTAGCGCACTGGGGAGAGGCTGATGTCGTTGAAATTTTCGTCAGTGAAATCCGACTCCGGCTAAAGCCAGATGGTAGTACTCTTCGCCGAGAGCGATTGGTTGATTGTTGAAAACAGCTTTCTTTGCCGCTGACAACTTTCGTGGGCTTTTGATGCCAAGAGAAGTGATATTAGTCCCACAATTAACCGCCTATCTACAGGAATGAGGGAACACCCATCGGAATGGCTAAGAAAAGGCGCATAACATAGACTGCATCATTCTAACACATTGTCGATTCTGGACATAGGGTGTACTGTTACGTTAACTTCCGTGTGATTCGTAAGGTCCCACAAAACAACCCTGAGCCACTGAGTTAACATTAACTAACAACAGTCAAAGCGATTGCACTGAGATTGAAAAGCTGGACTTTGGGCAGGTAAAAATAGGCAGGAGTTTCCTTGGTAGCGCACATATGTTGTTATTTATATTAACATGCCTACACAATTAATTTCTGTTAGGGTTAGGTTCATGGTTAGGGTAAGTGTTAGGGTTATGGTTAGGTTTATGGTTAGGGTAAGAAATGGGGTTAGGGTAAGTGTAAGGGTTATGCTAAGGTTTATGGTTAAGGCAAGGGTTAGGTTGGGATAGTGATATTGCATGTAAAAAGCCCGTAGTTTCTGTCTTTCGGGAAGCGTTGGAGTAGGCATTTAAGTATAAATAACATCGTATGTGCGCTACCAAGGAAACTCCTGCAAGCTCTGCGCTTAGCGTGGCCAACGGTCGATTACCTACATGCACTCCTCCATATTTTTCTTCTCCCCCTCCCAGCTTAACTTAAAGTGCACGCCGCCCAAACGAGGCGTTCCCACGCGAGGCCGCCGGTCCACCCACGCAGGATACATACAACGACGCCCACAGCGCAGACAACCGGTCCGCCTACAAACACAAAGTGCATTGTTTTACGCCACGCCCAGCTACAGCTGGCGGTAGACTTAAACGCCCACTCTCATGGCTCACCCAGCCAATGAAGTCATGCCTTTTTCGTGAACACCATCTAATTGGTCCAATCTTGTACATACGCGTGCACTTGCTTTAAATTATGCTGTACTAGGTTTTTCGAAGACTTCTACATTAGTCCACTTCTTATTGTGTTCTTCCTTTGGGGCTCATATGAGGCGTAGTTAGACGGCGAATGACGCAGTATTTGGCCACCGTTACAACAGAAACGCCTCCACCTAACCCTCACTGCCGCCAATTTATACATCAAAATCGAACTAAAAGACCGACATTATTGGTCGCATTATCTTAAACTTGTACCTCGTTGCTTGTAACTGTACCGGCCCGACGAGCACGCATATGATCACTAACGGGTTTCCTTAAACCCGAGTCGTTTGCAATACTCTGTCGCATGGTTGAGATAGTCTAAATGTTCTGATGACTAAAACCAATTATAGCACAACATACTGCGGAAAAGAAAGCCCTCTCAACCAGTCCAGTGACACATGTTTTCTGTGTGCATTTCCTAGTCAGCTGTAATAAGCAGTCTCCATTCATAAACATCAGTTCGTCTTTTAAATTTTCAGAAACCTACTTGCCTTAAAATGCAGTAATTCAAAGTTCTGAGTGTTCTGCAGTTCTGGCTATTACGAACCACGGTTACTTTTTACGTGGTTTTAAGGTATACTAGTAACTGGACAAGAAGGCCCTTTTGTGAAACGTTTTTTGATACTGTGGAGACCATAGGCTGGGTCCCACTTCGTAATTCGATTCGTGAATATTGAGGATTCCATATTGCATAAGATTCAAATACACAGATCCCCCTCTCTTGCTGGATCCAGGTACTGATTCTGATTAAACAACACTTGAAAACGCAATCTGCTAATAAGTAGCGTTCACCGAATCCAAATGAGCAAGCTTGACCTTTCATAGACTGTCTTTGGCGTCATAATGGCTGACAGGCTGCGCCACCAAAGCTCCCTATTGAACTTCACGATTCCGAGAAAGCCCTAGACTACTTGGAAAGCCGACGAGTGGACGAACCAACAGTGAATCACGAATGAAAAGCATGCTAGATTTTTACTAATTGCGGCCTTGAGAGCCATTCAAAGTGCATACATTCTCGCTTCACGCTGCGCCTGTCACTTCAGTCCCTGAAACATGCAACCGTCCTCTGCTTGTCGACAGAAAATCCCCTAGGCTAAGAAAGGCGACTGATCGACGCTTGCTCAACCTCCGGAATGGAGGACTCACAATACTGCACGCTCGTTACTTGTTAGTGAGAAGGACCTCGTCGCCGAGTTGGCTAGAGTGTTGTCTGTACTAAAGCCTTCCCCCTGCTGCCGTGGGTTCAAATCCCATCGAGGCCGCCGAGCTTTTCACAATTTGATCAAATGAATTATTCAAATCTGCCAATATGCTCCCCCCCCCCACTAAGTGAGAGTTTCGCAAATTACAGTCGGCAACGAAGAAGCTCGAGTAAAGCTAGTGCCAGGGCTGCAAACCATCAGGAAAACAGCGAAGGCGAAAAATATTTATTATCTGCAGTGTAAAAAATAAATCTGAGTAGGATTTCAGGTCAGTCAGTGGTCTCTCAGCTAATGAAAAATATACAAACCCTTGAATCAGAAACGCGGGTTAGAGGAGACAGCCTTCGCTTTAGCCTGTACCCCCGTGATTTCATCTCCTAGTTCCTCCTTCTCCTTGGGAGAGAACGGTTTCATTTGTCCACCAGTACGGCGAACAACTTCCGCCATACTAAGAGACTGACCTGTTGGAAAAAAAAAATTGGGGTACCTATAGGTAGGGTAAAAACAAAGCTTACCTGGGGGAATCCCATAGGCAGCTTGAAGACCTTCTGGGTTCGATGGTGTTTTGCAGTCGTCAGCTGGGTCCTTTCGCAAACAGGTATCGATATCGACTGAACTGAAGTAGGCTACGGACTGCACGGATAAAGCAAACAGGCTGTAGTAAACGGAAACTCTTGAAGGGAGACACTTAGTGTACTTCCTGCAAAAATATATACATATACAGAGGCAGAGAACTCACCTCTGGAAGGTCGCGCATTCCCAACTGATAGGCGAAGAAGGAACGAGTGAGTAAGTTGCTGATCTGGACGGAAAAAAGAGATTATAATACACACATTTGGTCCACTCAGAGGCGCCCCCTGTGGGCGAGCGCAAGGCATGCGTAGCATAACAGGCGATAACACGTACCTGTAGGGCGAGGGCCATCTGATCTGAGCAGCGACTGTCACACAAGTAGCGCACTTCATCGTGTATGCTGATGCAGAGTCGTGCTGGCAGTTTGTACAGTTTTATTAACCAGGCCATGCAGACGAGGAGGCAGTGCAGGTAGTCCACGGCCGAACTTTGGACAACCCAGTTGATGCGACTGGGCAGGAACTGGGGGGTGGGGGAAAATAAGTCCCATATAAACATGCTCCCAGTGAATGGAGGTAGTCCACACAAAAGAGGCGCGGGAAAAATTAACCTCATTCCATGGTAGATTGACGCTAGCCGATCAGTTACAGCACTCACTCGTCTTGTTGTGCCTTGGAGCTATCTCGCCTTCTCTCGAGTCTCGCAAGCAGCCGCACAGCGGCTAGTGATATACGCAGATTTAAATTGGCAACGAAGGAAAGACGGACGGAGATGGTCATTTATGGCTCATTAGCCGTTATCAACTAGCCTAACTCAACCCCAGTTTTGGCAGCAACTGAGGCTTGGACCCACGACCTGGTGGTGGGAACTCTAAGGCTCTAGTCTACTGCGTCACGGACGCGTTGTCTTGTCGGCTTCAGTCTTATCACTAACAAAAAGACCTCTTCTCCAAGTTAAAATTTAAATAAAATGTCAATTTCTACCAAACACATGCAAAAAAGAATATTTTACTTATGGTTCCTAGTAGGCATGATTGGATCTATAAGGACATCAAAAGTCGGGAGAAAAAAACACCACTCAAGTAGTCATTTTACTGAGTGTGGTACTTTTGCAGACGTTGAGAAAGATATTTTTAGAAGGTTTGGCAGATTTGCTTTATTTGAGTTGACACAATTGTGAAAAAACGCGAGGTGTTCGGCTAAGCTACAAACGCCCCACCTGGCGCCATGAATTCAAACACACTTGGGTTGATATTACCCGCCCAACTTAATCGCTCGTATAGAATCCACCAATACAAATCAGTAAGCTGACTGCCCAAGCAGGATTTCCGAAGCACCCAAAAGCCGGCATCCTATTGAGACAGAAATATCTTATGATCATGATGCATGATACGCAGTATTACCACCTGCTATAGCCCGATCTGATACTTAGAATTAACTGATATTTCGATCATCGTTTTCGATTAAGTCCACCATATGCTCCAAATAGATTGGACTAGGGAAGGTGACTGGCGACAGGGGTTAGTTTTAAGTGAAAGTAGCCGTCGCGCACCGTCACCCGCCTGGTCCCGCGACAAGACAGAGTCAAGAAGACCGAGACATACAGAGGATCGGAAGTTAAGCGCTATTTCCAATGCAGGCCAAAACACCGCGTGATATAGTTTTAAGTGAAAGTTGAATTGCGCTGGAGCTACCGCACTACCTAACAGCATGGGCGAGGAGAACACGACCGGCCACGAGAAAATATAGTCAAGCCAAGCAAGTTATTCTCACTTAAGGCCTGTGCGTATTTATGGCATCCCGTTCAAATTGGCTAATATTCTGTCCAATCCGCTTCAAAAGAAAGCGCTAGAAGAGCCGAGCGACTTCTCGCATACATGGACCAATCAGATCCAACTGGAGCACTGTGGCCACAGCCATTGCGGAAGGCTGTCGAGCACACTTTCATGGCATACAGCGTAGGAAACGCATGCACGTGATTTTCTGTATAATGGCTTATTGTGGGCATGTGAGCATTTCTAGCACAACACCAACTAAGTAATTTTTGTTCACAGAAAACATTTCAGACTAGTGAACATAATAAAAAAGGAAGATGCATTATGCTTTTTTCTACCGTAACCTACATTACTGTGGCATTCATTCATTAAGCGGTGAACATAATAAAGCGTTAACCGAAATTATCGAATTGGGCTTCAGTTAGAAAATATGACTTAGATGTGAGTGGGGTATTAATTATCTTGTGGCCTAATCTCAATATAGTTCTGTCACACCCCAGAATGTCAGTTTTTAAATAACCCTCATTCCGGCAGTCCACGAAACTCGCGCTGCAAAAATGGCTACTAAATTAACACGAGTTTTATTCATAGATTTTTCGTACATCTTAGAAAATAGACGCAAAAATATCCATTTTTATGCTCGTTCTGAAGCAAATTACACCTAATGTTCACTTTTTGTACTCAAAGAAATGATAGTTTGTTGGCGCAACGCGGTTTTAAATTCTGGAATCATTTTGACCTGACTTGCCGTTACAGTTTACCCTTTGGGTTCATCTATACGACTGGTGAATATGGGTATGGTAGGACCAAGCCCAATGCACCCCCTAACAACACGTCGTCTGACTTTCAAGTATGTGCTTTGTTCGTGCTTCAGTTGGCCATTAAGGGACCTCGCCTCTTTGTATAATAATTTCAGCGACTACTACATTTTACATGCTTGCTAAAAGGGTTAAATAGCCAGCGGTGCCAGCAATGCAGCAGTACTGCCACATCAAATGATTTGATGTCCAGCCACACCTAAGCCAGGATAGATAAAGTAATGTTCGTAAGGTAAAATGCTCCGGTGTGTCTACTGTAATAGGACTTACGTCATTCTTAACAACCGCTGGTACTAGAGCACGTGTAATCTGGGCTCCCAGCACAGGAGTGCGCGGCTGGGGGCTGCGGGCGATCGCCTCGAGGGCATTGAAAACGGCAGACTCCGTGCCTCCCTTCCAGGCATACCTCAAGGAGGCCTCACTGGCCACCGAGTCGTCCACAGGCAGCGCGACACGTTGACCCTTCGTGGCTCTCATCAACTTCTCGGCCTTGATGTCTGCTTCCTCAGGCTAGAATTAAAAAATTAGGCGAATGAAGATTGTCTATACATTCTGATAGGGAGCAAATTCTGCTACCTAGAGCACTATCCCCAAAGTGCATGCAATTTATGCTGTCGGATTGTGTACTGCGTTGATCTTTGGAGATTACGGAGAAACAGGGGAAAGGGGAGGTTAATGAAAATAATTCTAGAACAAAAAAGTACTTACGTTAAGTTTGAAGACAACATCAACAACAGCATTAAGGGGAACCTCAAAGTCTAATGGTGAAGTTAAGAAGAGCCGTGTGAACACCAAAATATATCAGCAATGGACGCGAGGCCATTTCTTGTCTTAACCTGAAGAAAAAATAATCCAACACTCAATTATGAGGAACTAGAACTCTCTGCAATGAGTGGTATTGCATCTGTCGGAAATGTATTAAGCTGTATAAAGTGTGAAACCTGATGACCGATAGGCGGTTGCATGGACGAACATGTCGAAGGGGCGGTGGAGCAACTGTATGTGTTGTCGTAGGTGACGCAGGGCTTTCGCTTACGAAAGTATAACTGGAATGAGTGACACTCAGAGCCTGACGTTGAGGCCGAGCATTTGTGGAGGCTGTGTGATATATCCTACGGCCTAACAGGTTCTACCGCCCGAGGTTGGGTGTGAGGCAGTGAAGAACCTAATGCGGAGGACGAGAACCGTTTGAGGAATCGATACCAGGATCCACTGAGCCCCAGCACAACAACAACAGCAACAGAGGCCCAATCTGGGAACGGCCTCCAGAGAGTTCGGGCAATCGAACCCCGCAGTCTTCGAAGCGTCGTATTGGGGGCTGGGCAAGTGACGTCGCGGCAAACGTCACTTTACCACAGCGAAGACCTAAGTGGTGGCCTGGGCGGCAGGTTCATTGTTACTACGACTGGGTCCACTACAGTCTATCAGTTTTATTTCTCGATTACTGTAAATACTTGTTAGTCTAGTTTCGTCATCTAAATAGACGCACCCGAGGTCAGAAGTTATGTCAAAGTACGGTCGGGATGAATCGGATATTCTTTATATGCGGTGGTTCTATATCAATAAACAGTAGCAGTGCATTATAGGTAAAAGTGTGAGGTAGAAATCAAAAAGGAGGACGAACATGCATTCGCGGTGCATAGACTAGCAGTCGTGTGAATGACGCAAACGCGGTGCTGCCACTTTATGAGAGAATAAGGACACGGTGTGGGGAACAAAGGTTGCTGGGAGTGGTTAATAAGGGCACGGGGATAAAGATTGCGGTGTGTTAGCGAATGGGAAGGCAGCCAACGGGGTCAAGGGGGCAGGACAGGGGACAAGGCATGTGGGCACAGGGTGGGACGAAGAACGAGGGCCATCAGCGGATGACTAAGCGGGCTTAAGGCTTTTATTTCACTAGCGGACAGCCCGTAGGGACTCTAAAAAGAAACTTCAATACAAAATGGATCATCCCAATTCCATATTGAATTCGTGTCAGGTCCGTGCACGGCATTTCCAAGTAACGTTAAACATGAAACATAAGGCACCTAAGAATACCAAATAGTCGCTGCCAGTAAAATTGATCTTGTTAATAGTTTGTCGAGGTACAAATGCCTCATTATAAGATATATAAATAGAGCTGCAATAACAGAAAGAATATGTAATTAAGAATGGCTTGATGGTGTACACAGATAAATTCAACTTGCGTACACGCAAATTGGTCTGGAACTTTGAAAGGAGGTGTTTGGTGAACTCCATGCCAGATCCGTAGAGGCGGGCGTAGTTAAGAATTTTCGCCTCGGTGCGGGAAATACCAATGAGTTGGGCCGTCTTTGTGTGGAGGTCTGTGCCCTTGGCTTTGCTGCCCTCTAGAGTCATCCAACCATAGGGAGTACCACCTGCAAAAGCCAACATCGTGCGGAGGTGATCAAAGCGTACGGTGAGGGGCGTAAACAATGACCTCTTACAAAGCGACGCATTCTATTTCAGTACATTTGAGCCCAATCGACAGTGTTTATGTGGTCGACCAAAACAATTACGCACACGAAAAGTTTCAGTAAAAGCGCCGCTTTTTTTAAATAATACACTCGACGTCTTTTCTGACACTAATTGATACTATATCCGCTAAGAGTAGATACAATTCCCAGGGATGGGAGCCGTAAATATAAAATACTGTATTCACCGAAACCAAGTGAAAGGGCTGATCCATGAGCAGCCATTGTTGAGAATTGCAGTTATACCAGATCCTGCAGTTTCCGATTGGCTGTGCAGTTATACGGTTATGATAAAGACTAAGCAAACCCAACATCCTGGGGAGTGAGGATGTAGAAAGTGGCTTTGAAGAAGGAAACCGCAGCCACCGCGGTTGCATTCTATTTCAGTATATCGGAGCCCAAGAAGCAACGTGTATGTGGTTGCACACAAAAGCACAGAAAATAAAGACTTCAGTAACAGCACAGCCAGACTTAAATACTACATTTAATATTACTTCTAAAACCAAATGAAAATCCGACTACTGACAGTAGATAAAATTTGCAGTTATGCTGTAGCGTCTAATTAATGATTGCGCTCGGATCACTGCAATAATCAGGTCGAATCCCAGGTTGGGGGTAAAAGGCAAGAGTAACCAGACTAAGGACTTCATTGTGTACATAACCTTACGTTGCTGTCTTAGGCAGCAGTGGCCGTTGATAAATGCTTCTGCAAAGACACATGACGTTAGGGGTCACGGGCAGTAAACGAGGAAGCGGACAGCATTTTCGGCCGTCTGCCACAATGTAAACGAGAATACTGTGGCCGCTGGAACTATTTAAAAGGACTGATCCAAGAGAATCTTTTGTTCAGCGCAGCAATTATATCAGGCCTTATAATTTTCGATTGGCTATGCACCTATGTGGTGGTGATAAATGCCAAGCGAAGGGGAAAAAACAGCATTACCCTGAAAGCCGACAGTAGAGTCTCCAATGAGGGCAGCGATCCACATCTCCTGTGAGTCCACATCTGCACCGACAATGGAGTAGCCCGGAGGCGACTGAACCATGGCCTTAATTTCACTTCCCAAACGCTCAGCGTCGGCGTTGCTGGCCGTCAGCCAGAGCGGTTCCACAGCTCGCCGTGAGATGGTTCCCGCAGCGACCACCTGTGGCAGGATGGCTCCGAAACGGCATTCCTTCGAGACATCTTCTGACGTTGAGGCCGTCCTGAGAAAAAGAAAATAGAAAGTAGATATTCGTCGTCTATCCTGCGTAAAGTATATTTGATAACTCTAGAGGGTCTGTGTTGAGTTTATGTGTAATCTGAATGCTGCCCCATGTGGTAGGCATCAGGTGGTAGTGAACTCAATAGTACAGTTCGAATTTCACATATGGCGATGTTCATAGGGTGGGCTTTAGACTGACAGCAGGACGGTGACTTAAACGTGAATTAGATTACAGTGAGGCAGGCTGGCGTGACGTCTACCGTACTCTTACCTCGCGTACTGACCTGCCTCCGAGGACAAGACGGAGGTGGCTGGCTAGTAGCCCTTGTTGGATCAGGAGCCCCGCCGGGTGGGCCTCAATCCTGAGGAGTCGGAGCAGCATGGTCGGGAGGGGCTCCTCCGTCATCAAAAACACAGATGGAGAGGAGGGGAGATAGATCCACGGTAGGGTGATTGGTGTAGCAGACCTTAGCCACCGTGAGGACGGGTGGGAACGCGACGAAGACGCGTCTGCTGTGGTTCCGACAAGACGGAGTCAGGGCAACTATATGTGGACATGGACGTAGTGGCTGATACGGCTAGCCCGTCTACGCGTGCTCCCCACGATCTGATCCCCACAGTAGGTGACTCACTTGTATGTGGGCGGCTTGGCTCTCACCTACGTCAGAATGCCATAAAGACCGCATAAAGAAGCCATGGTGCCGGACTCTCAATCCTTGGAAAACTGAGCTACGCAACAAATTGGCCAAATCGGAAGCTCCGGTGTGGCAGTAATGACCGTCTTTTCGTGTGTGCCTGCGTGTATTTGTACTTGTTACGGCTGTGCTCATGCCTGATGTAGCCAGCCTCAGTGATGTCACGGATGGTATCCCTCCACGCGCGACGATTGGGGGCAGCGGATCTGGAAAGCCCTACCCAGTCTCTTCTCCAGCGACGGAGACCGAAGGTCCAGGAACTGCTTCCATGTCTTGACAGATGGTATCAAGCCTGCATGGCACAAAATATTCCCTGAAAAAAACACTTTCTGCCTCCTAGCCTGGAAGATAAGTGTACATAGTCGCTGAAAAAGCAAAAATATGAACTCCAGGACTAATTCTTTTCGGATTAACAAAATCAAATCAAACCCAGGCCACAGTATCCATTTGTCAATGGACATTTGGGGAGCGGATTGACCTCATTTACACCCCCGAAATCGGTGCAATGTCAATACGAGCTACCTGCATTTCACTTCACAAAATACAACCGCCATTTTAAGTACAAAGTACCCCGTATATCACAATTGAGTTTACATCTGTCAGCTTACCAATCATCGGCCATTTCACCAACCTCGTAGGTTCAGTTCTAACCTATGGTTATTGCGACCGCATTTTCGAATCACGAACTGACCTGTTTGGCCATCTGTGAACTACTCGTATTGAGACCGATAAGGCAGTGCATAGATCATTGATCCACCTTTGTTTCACACGCCACTCCTGTTTTTACTGTTTCAGAACACTCAGACACCACAAGCATCTTCTTTGGCAGTCTAAGCACATACGGCAATGGGATTCACCGCAATAGCGCCAAGACTAACTTACGCATCGCACCTGCCACCTCTGTAGATGCGGCCGCAAATTTCGCATTCCGTTACCGTGCAGTTCATCTAGCCATCGGGCCAATTTGGCATTAGCAAACCTGACACTGGAGATTCAATATGCACCTGTCCCTCCGGACTCACTTGCGCGCACTGTCCCAGGACATTCGGTCATCCAGCGCATTCTTAAACATTTCCACTTCAGACAGCTCGCCCTAAATGCATACATATATGTCCTACGTGGCACACGAACCTACCCTACAACACGCGCATCTCCGACATCTCATCGTAACAAATCATTCCAGAAGAAGGCATGCCACCCACCTTGTTAGGGCCGAATTGGCAGGCAAAATTTTGCCTGCCAGTTCATGCGCATTCCGTGTACTTTGTTGCATGAATTTGGGATCAGGTCATTTGTGGTACGCGTAGACAGACCCTTTGACCCTAATGTGCTTAATCCCAATCCTTGTCGGTTTGAGTCGGACACGTCAACGCTGAACGAGAGAGGAAGGTCAACACTGGGAAATGCATCCTCACAACCCACTAGGAGACTACTCACCATATCCCTGGTGTGTTTGAATCTATCACTACGTGTGTAGTCCGCCTAGATGGACTGTTTAGCCTGACTGCTAACTGTGCCCGTATCCGCTTTCACCTCGTCCTCAAAACATCGCATGAGATGATAGTAGGGGGTGACGGATTAAGCACAGGTCGACCTCAATACAAACTTTCTTCACGAACAAGTCACCACTACTGCACTCGCCCTGTTGGGGGTGGGGGCGATGGACGTCACTATTTTTGACGGCTGACTGTCGGCGAAAATGGTGGTGGTGATAGTAGCAATGGTGCCGGTGGTGGTAGTGGTGGTAGTAGTAGTAGTAGTAGTAGTAGTAGTAGTAGAAGTAATAGTAGTAGTAGTAGTAGTAGTAATAGTAGAAGTAATAGTAGTAGTAGTAGTAGTAGTAGTAGTAGAAGTAATAGTAGTAGTAGTAGTAGTAGTAGTAGTAGTAGTAGTAGTAGTAGTAGAAGTAATAGTAGTAGTAGTAGTAGTAGAAGAAGTAATAGTAGTAGTAGTAGTAGTAGAAGTAATAGTAGTAGTAGTAGAAGTAATAGTAGTAGTAGTAGTAGTAGTAGTAGTAGTAGTAGTAAGAGTAGTAGTAGTAGTAGTAGTAGTAGTAGTAGTAGTAGTAGTAGTAGAAGTAATAGTAGTAGTAGTAGTAGTAGTAGTAGAAGTAGTAGTAGTAGTAGTAGTAGTAGTAGTAGTACCGGCGGTAGTGGTATTATTATTATCAGTAGTTGTTGTAGAAAATTAGCCTTGGTTGTATAGAAAATAGGACGTGTGATGCGTGCTCGTTAATGAGGATTTATGTATAAAATGACGGCTTCAGTGGGTTTGAGAAGATGACTTACGTTTGTAGCCGCTCGGGAAGAAGATTTTTTGGCAAGAAGATGCATATCTGCGACCTGAAAAAAAATAAGATAAATGTTACCGGAGCAGCGACCTGAAATGCGGACAGGCACTAAGTAGGTGCAAGTGTCGCCTTTACATTTACCCGCTAAAGCAATGTATTTTTGCTAAGGTTTAGAGAGCACTCATTCAGTTTGACACAGTACTGTTTAATCTAGCAGTAAAGGCAGGGAATTCATTTGCTTGAAAGATGTGCGGGTTTGCCCCAATTGACGGTGTCATTAATAAGCAGGAGTAAGCAAAGAGGGACACGCAAGTTCAATTGACCAGCTAACTACTTTTCATCATTTAAGCATAAAAGTGCCCATCTGTGAGCGGAGTGAGAAAAGGCCGTTCGGAGGTGATTAGCACTTTTTATGTCTCTAGTTTAACCACTGTGCATATGGCCATTTAAAATGGTCCAGTGTTGTGGGTGCGATAATGGTAAATACCCTGAAATTTTCCCAAAGAGGTTCACAACCGAAAAAGACCTGTATAAAAATGCAAATCTTTGAGCTCACGCGATGCGTTTTGAGTAGCTCTGCCAGAAGCTGGCACGGATGCGATCCCGCAGTATTTCATTCGCAAGACCGACCGTCTGTGGTGCAGTAGACGTCGAAGCCGGATCTGCTTCAAGGGGAGCACTGTGTAGGCGACCAGCAGCAATGTGGACTTGGAAGGGTCGAGAAAGTGGTGATCCAACGGGTAGTCCATCTCCTCCCTAGGAAAAATACAAACAATCAGTTTCGCAGAAGCTGGGAGGATTTCCATAATCGAGACTGAAGCATGCAGAAAACCGACGGAAAAGAGGCAAACAGGTAGAAATCAGACAGAATAGATCCAAAAATTGGAATTAGGCCGGGGAATATGGTGAGAATGCTTTTGTTAGCTGCGCGAACCTGGGCTGCACCCTATCAGCTTACACGGATTTAGGGAAGAGTAATCATGGACTGGGAAAGTATCTCGATCAAAGGATAGTTGAACCGTCGCATGCTACCAATACGCTGTGTCACCCACAGCACCGTGGGTCAGAGGTGGTGATTTGCGTGAGAATTCTTTTTAATTGCTAGTTGACTTGTGCTGCATCTACGGCACTCTCTACTTACTCATCCACCCGACCTCCGGGTTAAGACGGAGTCCAGAAAACCCAGGGCAGGATGGCGTGCAGGTGGCTGACGCAACATGAGCTTGCGCCTAGGCATGCCACTACAAACCTGTTCTGAGGCCTTTGTTAGGAGTGCGTTTTCCAAATAACGCCTGCCGTGCCCTGATCGGGTTCACCTGTTGGTCCAGCAAATCTGTGGCATGGCCCATGATAGAGGGTAAAGCCTCATCAAAAAACGTAACGTATACATGCACGGAAACATACATTGGGGGGTGTTTCGCCGTTAGATTTGCCTCTAAAATTGTTGCACGCAGTTTAACTTCATGCCAAATTATATATATATATATATATATATATATATGTGTGTGTGTGTGTGTGTTCATCGTTTCCCAAAAAAAAGGAAGAAGAAGAGGGGGTGGGTTCGGGGACCAAATTATATTTGGACTGACGTTTCAAAAGCTCACTTGCTTCCATCGTCAGAGTACCGTGTTTACTCTTCCGTGGACCTTGAGTGAAATTGTCTCGCCTCGCCTCGTACTCTGACGGTGGAAGCGAAGAAGCTTTTGAAATGTCAGTCCAAATATAATTTGGTCCCCGAACCCACCCCCTTTGATTCTTCCTCTTCTTTGGGAGACGATGAACGCGATAACATATCTGGACCCCGAATCTTTAGGAATTTCAATATATATACAGTTCTGCGAAACCAGGAAGCAACTTTCCTAAATTTGTAAATGTTTGATTATTTCTCCCAAACCAGCGGGAACGTATTTACGAAAACTTATAAATAACAATGAGCAGCATTAGGCATATTGAGTACTTAAAGGAACTATAAGAAGTACTAAGTGTTTGTTAGGAAAAATAAAATTTTCTCGATAATTCCCAGCTTGTGGAGACGTCAAAAATAGCTATAAATTAGGACAATAAATTAAAATATTTTGTTGAGTATGAAACTTAAAGCAACCAATTTTTTGTACATATGGTAATGAGTAGATACGTAGTTATTGATTATCGTGGAATAAAGTCGCTCTTCATTTCGCTATTTTTCCGTGTATTCGTTGGCAAGTTAACTAATTGTCCGTCTGTTCGACGTTTACATCAAACCCTTTAAAATAAGATATTACAAAGCAGCATTTACCGAAAAAACAAGTTTTTGGATATTATTTCCTACGCAGATGGCCATGTTGGTCAAATGTGGAAATGCTTCAAAACAACAAACCACATTTTCTAGCATGCACCATGTCTGCTAGATACCACGCATATTGTTATTCCTAAGATTAATAAAATAAACCTTTCGTAATACGTTACCTCTTTAAAAAGTGTTTTTATTGAATATTTAGCTGACGAACTTATGCGTATATTAACTTTTTCTAAGGTTATCTCACAGGGAAATTTGGGACTTTTAACGATTGCTTTAATGTATCTGAAGAAAAACGATAAAATTTGACTGGAGATGAAAGAACATACCTTTCTCTTTATAGCGGATTATTTTACAAAGATTTATTCCAAGATCCGTAATAAGCGTGTGAATGCAGAAAAACAGGCCAAATACATGATCGTTTTTGAAATACTTATTATTCTTCTGTCTGTTCCGTTTCTAAATAACGCTGGATCGGAACGTATTGTTTACAAAAAAACTATATTTCTACATGACCTTCTATTGGTTGTCTTCACGGTATCATATAGAAACTTTGTTTACGCGCACGGCCGGCTGTGCGGTAAAAGAAAATGTTCTACCAAAAAAATGTGTTACTCCTTTTTTGCAAAAAAAACCACAGAATGGCTAAATATAATTTTTAAAACTTCTACTGCTGCTTTTTTCTGAAAATAAATGCGATTCCTAAAACTTCGCTTTAGTTCCATTTGATCAACTTCGCACAAAATTTTCCAGTACTGGAAGGGATTATTATTCCACCTTTTTTTACTAATTATGAAATTCCTCCACATCACAACGTATATTAGAAAAAAGTTTCGTCCTGTTTTTCCTTATTGCATAGGGAATTTCTTTCAAATAAACATACTCATGATTTAGCCGAAATGAGAGCCTATTTCTCCCAATAACTTTAAATAAGAGGGCAATTTTTCAAACCAAAGCCCTTATTATTAAATCCACTCAGTTGATCAAAATAACCTATCCAGATATATGCTAAACTACAAAGTTAAATTTCGTCATGAAAGTTGTTTGCAGGATTCGCAGAACTAGATATACATAGTTACGCATTAACCTGGCTAATTCTGAAAGCTGCACCCTCTGAGAAAAAAAGGAGGCTGTCACCACCGGGAACCAAAAGAAAGCATCGGGGTGGACTGACCTCATGAGGAAGAGGATTGAACCAGCAAGTTGAAATCTCTGGATTGATTGTCTCAATAGGACCCTTCCTTAGTCGCTTCCGGGTTTTGGGGTGACGCCATTTGTCAGACTTTGTTTCATAACGATCCTTATCCTTCCAAAAAGACGCACCCTTGACCTGCGAGGCGGATATGCGGGGCAAAAAGAATGTTTCTGTGGTGAGCGTTGGAAGTATTAAATTTACTGAGCGTCAAACAACGTCATATAGCTGACGTGGAAAGAGGAAAAGAAAGCGAGGTCAATCTAGGCTCAACTCTGATCCAGCACAACATCTATCCATGGTGAACAAAGAAGAGCAATAGGAAACTATAACAACGTGTTTAATAACCCTGTCTTGGAAAGCTACCAACTTCCGGATAATCCAATTTTCCAACAAGTTGGAGGCCGTACATCTACCGCTATCGTTAGTGTGACCTTCATAGGAAGACTTTCCTCAATCATAGATCAGAGACCTTCTCTTCGAAGACTGGCTCTTGCGGAATTCAGGATCAGCCTTTGTGCCGCATGGATCCTACCTCGTTAAAAACTGTACCCACATCCGTATGCCGTCGTCTTGACTTTGTCTGATCACTGGAACCGGGTAGAGGCGGTGACAGACCGTTACAGTAGATTCCCCATCTCATTAAACGTAGATGGAAATTTTGATCTGTTGTTTTGATTCCAACAAAGCACTTAAGTAGAGTTGTTGGCAAAAGTCGCTTGTGTAGGCCCACGAGGGTTTTGTAAACCGTAGTGTTCTGTCTTACGGGACTGGTGGGAAACGGGGGTTCATGAGTTGGGAAAAAGGATGTATAGAAGAATGTGTGGGGAAATTAGTTGCAAAAAGTCGGTAAAAATAATTAAATGTGTTAATTGCGGGCGTTATGTAGCGCTGGCATAGAGCGCGCCAAACGAAATATGACATTTCTTACCAGGATGCCCTATATCCAGCAAATTCACGGTACTGAACTGTAAACGCATCCCAAACACCGAAATGTAAATAAGCGGAATATTAGTGAAAAAATCATAAAAATTATGACAATGCCAAATAAGAATTTTTAAAGGAATATTTCACAGAAAACAAGCGTAACAGCGTTTGGGGAAAGTAAACCCTAGTAAACAAAAGGGGCAGTGAATGCAACACGTAAACATATTTACAAAACCCAAAATTCTTACCCCAAAACCTAATCCTAAAACTAACCCATATCACAAGCCCTAAACCCTTACCTTAACCCCAACGCTAAACCCTAAACCTAACCCTAAACACTAAACCTAAAGCCTAGCCTTCAACCCTTACCCTCAAACTTAACCATAACCCTTACCCTAGCTGTGCAGTAAATGCGTCCTTAATAAAACCAGTGATTAATGAATAACGCAAACCAAAACTTCACACCTATGTTAGGTTTTTTAATAGCGACTGGACAGTTGCTTCTTTATTAGCCAGATAAGTGGGGTAAGTATAATAGCAAGGCGGGATAGACTACGAAACGAAACGGTCGATTTAAATTAGTAGACTTAAATGCGCCTACTGAAACGAATATAGTAGTTATTTTAGTGTGTCGTTCAAAAATGGCCTACACATGCGATGGATACCGAGTTTTTATACTGGTTATCGTGCAGCCTTATCGCAAAATACTTCAGTCAGGTCAGAATGGTCGGATTTATTTCCGACGGCACGCAAAGGCATACTCTGTAAAAAAATGCTGCTTAAGTACTATGCATTTTGTCATTTATCATCAATATCCTTATAACCTCAAATATTTTTTTGCATACAACACGCACAAAAATATTCTTTCTTCTGCTCGAAGGGCAGCAGATTACGCCTTCTTCGAATTTCATATTTGAAAGGAAATATTTCAGTTTTCAAAACCTTTTCTAATAATAAAATTTTTGTGACCGTCAATTCAACAACAGAATTCATATCCATTGCACATCTTTTAAGAACTGTGTGGCCTCTTACTTATACCGTAGGAAAATATGCAATTTTCCTCAGATGAAATGCATATAGCATATAGTTTTTAAAGCTTGGACTCAAGTGTAGCAGCCAGTAAGTTTCCAAATTATTGGGCAATTTATAAACTTTTTTAAAACCGAAAGACATCCACCGTTCCATTCTAAGATTGAAAAACGTAATTTGCTACTCTGTGAGTACAATAAACAAAATTAAGTAGTTGTGCGCGCAGACGGTGTTCGTCGGCTTCTACAAACAACACTACGACCGACCATTTTATGTACTATCTCGCACGGACAAGCATTTTACACGCAAAATTAACCCTTCGTTCGGCCGGAATCCTAACCCTAATATAACATGCCTACTTAAATCAAATAAGCAGGCAGAATGTGGTTAAAAGTAAATACTGCCTTACTTTTTAGATCACCCCGCCCCCAGGAAGTATGTCTACACTAGCGTTAATACCTGCTTGAATGTAATTGCTAGTTAGCAACCGAGGATAGCTTTCACTTCCACTACAGTCGAGCACTCCATAAAAATACTTCTGAATTACGATTAGGAAGCTAGAAATGTTCGTTACATAAACCACAGATGTGTGAAATACTGCCCGTAAAACTATGGGGACTGAAAAGAGGACTCAGCGTACGACCGATGGCCTGTGTTCTCACATTCCACAGGCCCATTTCTTCAGACTGTGCTAGGCACTGAGAGACCTTTACACTGTTTACACATATGACAAATCAGTTATCCGGATCTGGGTATTCGATTTAGGCAGCGTCGCTCAAAGACCCCGATCTTACACAGCCCACATAAAACAAGAAAACAGAATTCTCCGGTCATCGATTGCTGAACATCTGCTAGACACGAGCCATTCTGTTGACCCCAAATCTTCTTTTCGAGTACTTGTTCGGGCACGAACAACTCGCACCTTATGCTACCTGGAGGCAGCCTACATAAGGCGGTTTAAACCTGACCTATGAAAAGAGATGGAGCATGTAGTGAACCTAACTCTGCCTTCGTAACATTGGCTCCCTGTTTACACATCTCCCCTCCATAATTTTTTACCTCAGACGTCTTTCTCCGTTTTTTGCTGACCATAGCGTTTTGACTTCTGATGTTATTGATTAGCCTCGGCCATTTATTATGACCTTGTGTTTGTATCGATTTTTCTTTATGAATTCAATTAGTATTTCCACTGATGTGATTCACGTTACGCAATGAGAGGCAGCAACTGAATAGCTCTGTCGAAATGCCATGGATCAAATAAGTCTTGCTGTTATTGCTATCTTTAAAATTCACATCAAAGTAGCCAAGTAGCCGAGTCCATGGTGGTATGTAAGGTCGTCACAGAAAAATTACTTTGAACATTGGAATGATAAACTTTGGTAAAAGCTTAAAACAACGAAAAAAGACACCGTTTTACGAGGGTTCATCAAATGAACTGGGAGGAAATGGGCATGGTCACTGGACCCATAGGTGAGCGCCAGTTTAATAAGAGGAGAAAGGCTGGCAGAAGGGCTATTGGTAAAACACATTAACCGGTCGGAGAGGAAGAATTATACCCACCGCTATCATGAGGAAAGAATATAGTTTACCTGTAGATCCCAGAGATAGTCGTAGATTGGACCGTCTTTCTAAAAGAAGAGTAAAAAGAGCTGAAACATAGTACAAACTGAGAATAGCCACAAAGTCTTGAAGTGGGTATTCGGGACTTAGTTCTGACCATGACCAAAGTCCCGTTTCTGCTAGACACTCCTGACTCAGATATTAGCTTGAAAACGGTGTTGGTTCACACCTGAGAAGCCAATAAATTAAGACAAGGGACTAAGGGCCAGCACCCTTGCTCTCACATCTCCCCCTCCCCCAAACCAGGTTGTCCTGGGCTGAATCCCAGGGAGGGTGTCAATTCTCATGTCCTAATCCTAACCTTAATCGTAACCCTCCTCTAGCCCTAATCCTACCCTTAGCTTTAACCGCCCTGGGAACTAATGCAAGACCACCAGTATTAGGGGGTTTCCCACTTCCATGTCCTACCGCCATATGTAATAAAATCTGACGGTTATTGGTGAGATTTGACAAGAGAGTAGCTGCCAGTTCGACGAATCAAAAAATAAGTTGGCATGTGTTTTCATGACCAGGCATAAAATGACTCAGGGAGCTTTAAGGTATCCGAGAGGTCAACGGGTTTTCTTTACATAGAGCCTGGTCTGGTACGGTCAGTGGGGGCTCAACAAGAACATGAGAGCAAAGGACAAAAAATGGGTGACTTGGTGCAACTGGCTAACTGAGACGTAATAGCCCACTGATTGGGACACCTGAATGTGAGACTAGGACTATCATACCAGTTCTAACTCATGGCTAAGTAGGCTTGTTACTTTTCTGTGGCTTTTATCATATTAAGTTCAACTGGAGGACCTACTTGGTGGATCGGCACCGGACTGGTGCCCTGTAGGGAGCGCAGTTGACGAAGAAGTCGGGAGAACACATCGGCGTCTAGAGGCATTACTTCAATGCTGCGTCGAAACTCCTCCAACAACAAGCCGTCGCGTGGATCCGGGTCCACCCGCTGGTGGTAGGCTGACTTCCCGCTGGCCTCCAAGGAGTCCGGGGTGGTGAGACCCAGAAGGCGCTTGTCCAGTTCCTTTTCCCAAAATGCCAGATAAGCCCTTTAGATGAGAACAAATGGAAGAATAAGTAGTTGGGTACATGTGGAATTGGGCCGCGGCTAATGACACCGCGCAATCAAGACACAATTAAGTGTTCTTCGAAGGGGACACACGCGTGAGGGTTTTACGTCAAAATGGAAGTCAGTAAAAATTCAGCTTACTACCAATATTACTGCATTATAAATAATTTTCAAGCGTACGCAACATCCACTTTGCCAGTGCCCTGCTGCTCCCTTTGAGCAAAGGAAAATGTTAATAGCTTTGTACATTTATTCTTGAAGTCAGACTATGTGACAGACTATTCATTCATGCAGTTCAACATTTACCTGCAACTTAAAAGCTCGCATAAAACCAGATAGGTTTGATTTTGACACAAACGCTGACGGCATTTCGGCTTTACAAAAACGCCTAGAACGGGTCTATCGTCAGTGCATTAAATTGAATAAGTATACCTGAAAACGACCTCGATTGACACGAAATTGCAATGAAAAATATGTTCAATGCGGTGCAGTGTAAATTAAACCTCAAATATTGCCAATTCATCGAAAAAAAACTTTGATTTGGTCTACTTACAGTAGGTTGCCTAACTCATGAGATTAACATTTGAAAAGGTAGTACCGTACACATTTAAAGTTTATCAGGCAGCAGTCCGTGATGTAGCCCCACTCATTGATCCCTAAAACGTGCATGTTTTCCTACGAAAGCAGTGGTTATCGGGTTTTATGTGTGGGAAATTAGGACACGCAGTGGAATATACTTTAATAAAAGCTGAATGCATTTTTATTTTACTGTATTTCGAAGTGTTGCTGATTTATATCTGTAGATTTTCCTAATTTGTAGTATTGCAGAAAACCCCGATTATCAAATTGCAGGTTTCTTGAATTTCCCGAAAAATTGAAATCGTGGTTAGGAGGTCGTCTACTTCAACTTACCTGTGGTCCAACTTAACGTTCTGGAGTTAGATTAGTGTAGTCCGCAGCGCAAAGCGCCACGCACACCTTCAATTTACATACGGAACAACCTGCTCCCAGCAGCCGCGGGAAGCAAATTCGACTACATTTTTTTCACGTTACACTGTCTTCTAAAAATTTCCTTCCCTGCCTATCCTATTTCTCCACCCCACAAAACTCTATAACTACCGTTTTTGCAGGACAAATGCTGGGACTAAGGGTATATGAGTGCGGCTACATAAGCTACTTTTGCCGTTTATAGTTTTATTTTTAATCGATCTGAGGCGCTAAAAGCTGTTTACTAAAAAGGGTTCCTTCCATTCCCAATGAAAGTAAACATACCTGTCCCAGGACGTAATTTAGAACGAGATAAGATCGCTGGGACAATACTTTTATCACAGGCACACAATATTACACAAGCCCACATGTTGACAGACTGGTCAGTGACTTAACACTATAAATAGAGCTGCTCGCTGTTATTGTAAAAGCATCCTTTTATATTAAGATAAATGTCCTTTTGCCAAATTTCAAGAGTCAAAAAAGTATATTATTAAGTTTTCTAGCACAAAACTGTACAAATTTGCAAAATTGAATTTTTTAATCTGAATTCTTTGTATTCCTGGAAACTATGTGATTTCTTACAGCTCAATTTACCTGATTTTCTAAAGGGTTGAATATCAAATGTTCCCGGCTTATATCATTGTTCCTTGATAGTACAACACGCACAAGCAAGCGGTCTTTATGCACACCTTTTAATAGCGTAGAACATTACCTGGATATAAAGAAACGTCAGACTTTTTCCAATTACGGTTTTTTTCCTTTTCTTTCTATAAACTGATCAGAAATGAACTCTCTTCTGTTGAAAAGCTCTCTGTACCTCGACTTGACTCAACAAGCAAAATTAACAACCTCAAAGGTGGGCTATACTACCACCTGCTATTTCGATTTCGACATTTCATAAGATAGGCAATCTTCTGTTTGTGTGAACTGTTGCCTTGGTTTGGATCAAGAGGTGAAAGTTAGAAAAGGTCTTGGTAAATGTTGCCAAGGCAGTACCCACTTGTAAGGAAAATGCAACTCCTGGACTCCCGCAGCCGTACGTTTGGTTGCTGGGATAGAGGGCAGAAGTGCGGGCGTGCATTTGGACGCGGTTTTCCGGCTGCCTGTAGCTTGCTGCTCGTAGAACCTCGGATCACCAACTGGCTTTGGTATGCGTCCAGGTATTAGCGTACCCCACATGAGTTCCTGTGGAATAGGCGAATTCAAGTTGGAATCGATTACGCCCACAAAAATAACGGAAGCTGATGTATAAGTGGTAAGAGCACAGGCAAATACGATCCTGTTTCTGCTTGCGGTTTACACCGGTGCAAGTGCTAGCTTTGGGGGAAAAATATTTTTTACTTTCTCATTCATCCTGTAAGAAATAAGTCTGGTTAATAAAGGCATTTTTCCGAATACTAACTCTCACCGTGACAGAGCGACGTACGTCATATAGCGACCGCAAATTCAGGAACTACTCGCAAGATGCTCGTATGTAAAATGCCTTTATAAAACACCCTGCTGTATTTGTTAGTATGACGCAGAGACGTGTGAGGAGCAGAAAGGTGAGTCGTTTATTCATAGTAGATCCTATCTATCAATTTATTAAATCTGAACTATAAAGTATTATAGTTAGAATGTTAAATAGTGATACGAGCGACAGTTTTTTCGCCTTAAAATCCCACAAAAGACATTCCAACTTCGAGAATTTCCGAACCATGTATTCTCAGTTTTTTTCACTGTCTGCTTTTTTGGCTCAGTTACACCTGCTGGTTCGTATCAACTGACATCAACACACGTGATTATGTTACTTGGAACAAATAAGTAGCCATGTACGCTTACTTTTCAGAAATAACCGAGTCTCACGTGCAATTATGTAAACGACCACTTTTGAAATGTTCTGCTGTACCGATGGATTTCTTCACTACTGTGTACCGAAAGAGTTCAAATGCGTTTGTCTATATTCCTCTCAATAAACCCGACTGACCTGAAAACTTCCTCATAACTGTGTGATTGTAATTAGATAGAATGAATACAGCATACAGTTTGGAAACCCTGAATTCAAGTGCAACGACCGGCAGGTTTCAAAATTATTCGGCAACTTAAAAAGTTTTTAACACAGATAGATACTCTTTCAATTATAAAATTAAACGAAAATTAAATTGCTACTTAACGAGCAAAATGTTTGTGCATAATTTCTGTAAAATATATTTTAAATTTATAGAAGCATCCAAAATCAATAAAAGTGCACACTACTTAGGTAGCCAAATGTTTGCAGACGGCCAGAAATAACGATAATCAATATGGTAACCTCCCTTAAGTAATTTTTTTTTCGAATCTAAAACCAATTTTAGAATGTCGGTTAACATTTCAGAGATAAGGAATTTACTGTATGTGTAGTTAGTGACACAAGTCAAATGGAAACAAGACTGGACGCAGAGACCTACTTGACCTAAAGCCTAGTTCTGAAATACGCCATCCGCAGATAGCCTGTCCGCTGTGATAAGTGATGCCGAATTTATCAAATTGGTTGCGGCATGAAAGTTGCGTGGTGATTTTGGATGTGCATATAGGAGTGTGCGGAGATGCCAACATACCCGATCGAAGTGCAGAGGAAGGCCTTGCCAGCAGAGGCGTAGAAGTTTCGGTGCAATTTTCATCTGTGCAGTAATTAGAGCTGGTCCATTCTTGTAGTTGTCTTTAATGGGTTTGGGAATCAACTCACGGTACCATCTACAAAGAAGCGAAAACCAATGAACTATTTGGTTGCAAAATAGATGAAGTCGCAACTGCTCCGCGCAAATTTTCAGTCTATTTTATTTACAGGCCACTTTCACAAATATCGTTCGTCTGAACGACTTCTAGAAAGCAGTGGATGGACTGGTACGTTATTCACCCCCAATGCCATTCTATGGTTGCTCACTCGGCCATCTTACTTGCATAACTTGGGTATGTTCACTACCTATTTCCTTCAGCCGCACTAAAGAGTCCTCAGTTTGACGAGCAGCAATACTTTTGACCCCCGTCTTTGATTCTGCTAAAAAGAAAACACGAGCTAGTCCAGCGTAGGAAATTTTCTTATCATGCATGATAAATTTACACAGTCAAGTTATCCAGTAGAAGATATGGCCAACGTAAGCAAGAAAATTTCACCAGCAAATACCAAGTTTGCAAGTTCTCCTCTAAATTTGTCGACATTCAAGTTTGTGACAGTACAATAACGACTGTGTCAGAATTAGTAAATTGACAAAAGACGACTGTCGAAGAAGAAGAAAAAAAGAAGACGAAGAAGAAGAAGAAGAAGACGAAGAGGAAGAAGAAGAAGAAAAAATAAGATGCAGTAGTTTGGCATTTTCGAAAATTACGATAGCCACTTACTTTGGAAGTTTGGCGATTTCTTTAGCGGCTTCTGTCTTCTGAAAGGGATAGGAAGAACATATAAGATTTTTGTGTATCAAGAGTCTTATTTTACTTTGTTTTTTAAAAACTGGGACAGCTTCGGGAGGTTTCGAACCCTCGAAAGAAATGGCCATAAATTGGAATAGCCAACGTGATTTCGAATCCCGCCGTAGCCGTCGGAGTTTTCATAAGTGGATAATATTAGTTATTCAAATATGCAGAAACACCTATCAACTAATAAAAGTTATTTAAAAATCCTGTAATCTATGAGGTGTTGAAGTTTGAGTGAAGGAAGCAATTAAGCACTAGCAGAATTAATTCACGACAGTGTCAGTCCCGAAAATTGGCAGAAAAAAACACACTGTGTTAGTTATTAAGACAAAAAAGGTAGATTTCTGAACTATTTCGCAAAAAAAGACTCCGGTAAATCCGGATCGCACAAATAAACGAAAAACCAGCGACCAAAATTTCAACCAGAACTTACGCTAGACGGTCTCGTAGTTGTTGACCAGTCCAAGTCCCAAAGCCACGGGTCGCCTTCGTAGCTGATACGAACAAACAGTGGATGAAAGAGAAAAATAAAAGGGCATGCCCTTAAATACGGTCTTCAAATCGATGACGATATTAGGATAGCCCACATGCAGTACGCACAATGCCGCAAATTTCTATCTCCTATTCCGGAGCTGGGGATATGCTGCAGACTTTTTGCAACACTTAGGGCTTCGTTGCAATGGTAAAATAATATATGATGATTTAAGAAAGAAAGAGTAAAGGGTTGTCCACTAACAAAAAAGCATGATCGTTAAAGGTAAATTTAAGCTTTTCCACTCGGATACTTTTTAGAGAGCATGCGGGGAGGAGATTTGTGTCTTAAATAAATGCCAGCGAAAAAGAACTACAAAGTATATAGATCCGGCATTAGCAGGTGGCGTTGAGTCCCGGAAACGGCTAGGAACCAATCACGAGTGCAACATTTCTCGCTCGGCTGTATACACTTGTAGGTTCCCCGTTCACTACCTGAGCATGTTGGATCCAAGCAGTGTCCACCGTTAGCCTAGAAATATTGCTTACATGAGCAAAGAACACTGGAGTGGTCATTTATCGAGCTAGTTGACGTATGGTTGGCTTACGACGACCCACAAACCAACAATAATTATTCCAGTCTCCTATGTCGTTGTCAACAATGACTTTTCACTAAGATTTGCCCGTCGCGATGCAACCGCCTGTGCTGAGTGTATATCTGAGCCCTAAAGCAAAACAGAAGCAGTGGTTGCCTCGTTTAACTTTCGGAGAAATAAATGCGCGAACTTGGGGTACATCTGTTGGAACAAACCCTCTCAAATTCGATCCATAAATTAATGTGAATATTTGAAGTATAATTCCACAACTACTTTCAAACAAGCGCCTAATATTCATAAACTGTCAAACGGCAGTCAGAAGCACAAAAAATAATTTATTATTTGCCATATTAACAGCACAGATACTGACTTATCGGTAGTACTTGTCTTGTAAATATGATAAAACATCACGCAATAAAAATCGCAGGCATGATAGATGAAGGAAGCCTATTCACGCATGGTTCACAGGTAGTTCTGCATTCTACTCTACGCCATATGTAACCAGGTTGGCAGTTCGAGAAGGCAGTCGAAGTAGGATGCGCGAACTCTGTGTTCGCCGTAGGCCCGTGTCGACTTTGAGTATATATGCGCACGCATTTGCCAAAACTACTTGCCTCCTCGCCGAAACGACAAGCAAAAACAAAACTGTAGAGAATTAGGGGAGCGGCAAGCTCCAAAAATTGTTACACAGCTTAACTTTAAAAAGTACGCATGCAATTTCATCTAAAAGAAAAGCATGCATATCAGCGAAAATTTGAACTAACGTTTTCGAAGGGCCAGAGTGACGCCGCAGGACATCCTCCGCCAAGCACTTCAGCATCTCACGTTGCTTCTCCTGAAGACTTGTGTAGGTCTTTTCTGCCTTTTGCTGAAAGCGAGTCCATGACTGGTTTACCGGAAGGTACATGCTACCCATCTCTAACAAACCGCCAAGGGTTACAGGATGGGGAAACCTTAAAAAATAAATCTTACATTAAAACCCGCATACTTGAGATTTCGAAAAGAGCAAAAGAAGTTGTAGAACCCTAGTGCAGGTTGGCAGAAAGGCTGATCCTAGCCTGCTCGATATCTTAAGATCCGCAGGTGACTTCTTTATTTGTGCCAAATATTATCTTTACTAACCAAAAGCCCACCATTTGTTCGTGTGCAAAATGTTAACCTCGTACACAAGCTGCAGAATATTATAAATTGGAACCTTGGTTGACTTATAAATTTTCAAATTTAGGGAAAATTAAAAGGGAACAACTTCTTCGTTTTAGGACTTAGAGTAGTCAGGAATTTGAGCCACCCATTTTTTTGCTCTCCATTTACGTGGGAATTAATTTTCCTTTGCCATCCTTTCTAATCCTCTGCTTTGTTTGCCTGCATTTGTGATCATGAGGTCATATCTACAGTACACTGCTACCTTTTTAAATGCACGAAAACAAGTTATTTTATCTACAACATATCACCATCCCAATATTTGTCAAATGTGGCCAATTTGTAGCATATGAAATTCACCAACACCAACATCGACAATTCTCCGTAGGATGACAACACGAAGAAAAAAGCGTGTGAAGAAGCGAAAATGGAGAAGTTGAAAGCCGAGCTGTCTCCATAGTTGATGTGAATGTTGTGAAAAACTTTACTTGTGAGTATTACATGACCTTTTACCTTTGTCCTTTTAAAATGACCCTTTATTTGCCTTACTATCTGCTCTCCGTGAATGGAGCCACTTTGTTGAAAATTCAGGTTTGTAAAATCCTCAATATAGCATTCTTCTTCTAAGAGATCGGATTAGAAACTTTAGGCTTAGGAATACAGTTACTGCTATCCTGTGCGTTCCACTGTTTTGCTTGAAGGTTGACGCGTTGGTTTTATCCGACTTTTATCATAGAATTCATAATGACTTCAAACTTACTTAAATTTAGACTCTTCCTGCTCCAGGTTCTAAAGAATTTGCATCGGTATACATTTGAGTACAAGGATTTTAGAATTGAAGCACTATCTTCTGGAAACTTTCACATATTACACTTGCAGGTTATCATAGCGTGAAATAGCAAAAAAAGTCACAATGTCACGATTGTACAAACCCTATTCGTAATTTCTTTAATTTCATATGAATTTCAAACAGAGAGCGGCGCCTTCGCAAAAATTTCCGGAAATGCAAATTCATCATGCTTTTCATTCTGTGGTTAAGGAAAGTGGTGAAACTCATGTAATGGCGCAATATGTTTCAAATAAATGGTGATGGTCGTTTGCATATTTTCATGCAGGTTCAAGCCGTGACGAATAATTTGTGTGCTGATGGATGACTAAAAAGCGCCAGTGCTTACTCAGACGAGTTTGGAGACATCAATTAAAAAAATTAGCTTGTAACGCTTACCGCTGTTTGAATTGGGGCCATAACTTCCGGAAAACATCAAAGGTCATCAAAACGTCGGTAGCACAATAGGTTGCCAATTCCTGTACAACATATTAAGCAATATAATTTACTGTAATCACCCACACCTGTAATTGAAAGTAAACGATTAGAGTAGTTTAAAAAACTGGTGACTGGATGCGGAGGCAAAAGATTAATGAAGAAGTTAGTCCTCGTTTAGTGCACAACGAGTATACGCAACAAAAATGTGTTTCATTCAAAACCTACCTGAAAATTGTTCGCCACATCTTCTATTGTACCCTTCTCAAAGGCTGCACGTTTGTCTTTATTTTGCGGCGGATCCCTTTTACAGTAAAACTTGTACACATCAACTAGACCATTAAAACTTGTCTCTGTGATCCATTTAAGTTCCTAAAAAAGAAAAAAAATCAAGTATGCTCTGATTGAAGCATTTTCAAATTTGTGGTAACAAACTAATATTGAAAATCAGCACCTTCAAAAGTAGTCGAAAGATCACATAGAGGAATATGGCCTAAAAAAACATTCAAGAAACCTACGCTGGTGCTGCGCTTAGGGCAGTTTCTGTTATCCAATTCACGTGCAAATCAATTAGCTCTCTCTCTCTCGAGATACGTGGAAAATTTACAACTTCGGGCACATTTAAAATGTTAAATATTGTTAAGAAAATGATTCTAAACAAATGGTTTACGCAGCGCCGAAAGTCATACAAGAATTTTCGACGGTGGCAAGGCGAATTGTCACAAAAGCACGGCACTAAGAAAATACCTGACTTTTTCTTTTAATGGGAGAACAAGGCCGTCAAATTTAGCAAAGGCGAATTTGTTGGGGAAGTTGGGGTTAAAACAAACTTGCTTTTCGGTAAGCAATGTAATAACTACTAAACAAAGTCAGACTTACATTCGACATGTCATTTCCATTTGTAGGCAAATATTGGCCGCTTGATGATGATCCCGGAAAAAAGGATTTCCAGAGCTTGTTATTATACAGGTGCTTGTCTGAGGCTAGTTTCAAATTACGTTGTGTAGTTGTGAGGCCAGAAACACTTATGTGCATCGACATAGTATCTAGAAAACGCAGACCCGTGAGCTAAATGAAGTATTGAATAATAACTCTTTCGGCTTACCTGAGGCAAATATTCATCACTGACACGGGCTCTGTCGTAACTTATAAAGTGCCCTATAATCAGCCTTGGCGAAGTACGTTCAACTTCATCAGAGTATAATGGTATAAGCTGGGGCAGTTCACATTGTCTTCCATTTACGAGTTCTTTGCCAAACAAACGGTCGGAGAGCCAGAGATAACTTAGAAGAAGAGTAACCGAGAAAGTATAAGTACCAAGCGTTTGGTGACATAGCCACAGCAAGTATGGGCGCATTGCTTTCCTGAACTAGGACTTCAACATCAAAAAACAGTAAGTCTTCAAGTGGACAGCGTACACGGGTCGCTTGGACATCCTGATATCTTGTCCATCCTGGATTAAGTTCCCAACGTGACGGTAGCGAGGGTAACTGAGGTGGAGCTGTGTCAATCAATTTTACATAGGGTGCAGTTAGCTCTTGTGCAATTTTTTCAAAATGCTCTGCGACATTTTCGCCAAGAAGATTAGGGAGTGAAACGTTAACGGGGATCTCTGAAGAAGGCTTTTCATTGGCATTAATACCATGAGATGCCAAAGCCTTCAAAGTGGGTAACGATTTGTCATATTTCATAATCTGCTTTCCAAAGATACGGTCTTGTAAGGATCGATCAATCATTTGAATGTTGACTTCGTTGTACACAGGGCAACTAAATCTTGCTTTGGACAAAAGATCGTGAGCTCGTAAGGAAAGAAATTTTCGAAAGCTGCGCATAGTTTTAAATGGCATCCTGTAGAAGGCCGAGAGGTCCGCGGTTTTAAATTGTTCCGTCAAGAATTCCTTTAAAAAAATATATTAGCATTAAACTCTTTTAGCTACAGCAGGAAAGATGAAAATGCAGTTGCAACGTTGGAATAAGAGTTGAAAAAGAATATTCATTTAGCACGAATTAATACATTGATAGGGCTTCACATCTACTGAAAAGACGACGCTGCGACTCACAATGAGGATGTGGTCTTAACTTTTCTTTAAGTACCATAGAACGACGCTAAAACCTTGTAATGGCGAGATTATTTCCACACCCAAAAACGAATTTCATAGGAATTAGATGAAAATGCAGCCATTTTTGCTCGTATTTCTGGCTTCGTTCTTAATTGGTAAAGTCGACTCATGTTTGAAGACGAATCTAATAAATACATCTAAAAAAGGTTATTTAGGGTACTCGAGAACATTTTACGGCATTTTTAGTGAAAATGAAAAATAAAATAGATGCGAGCGTTTTATCGTCATAACAAAAATTTTCAGCCTCATTGGTGAAAAACGATGGAATGATTGGGCAAAGTTTCGAACACAAAAACGCCCAACGTGAACTCAGGTGAAATAAAACCTTCAGTCGACAAACCCAGAGACCTTGTTTGGATGATAAGTAAGACATTTAAATCTTTAAAAGACATCATTAACCATAGTTTATGCTTTCTAGTCCGCGGGAAACAATAGAAACTAAAACTTAAGCGACCATTAAAACGCGCAAACATTTGGCCTGAGAATACTGAAAATGTCATTTTCCGTGCCGATTTTCAATCCACAAAACGCGGCAATTTTTCGTTTGTTTAGTAAAATGAAAGAAGTGAATTGCATTCACCGAAAGACAAAACAATGTTCCCTCCAAGACAGCAAGTGAAAATTTATTGAATTTGCTGTGTATATTGGAAGGAGCGCTGTGTTGTATATCATTCTAAATGTCCGACTTCAGCTGAAAATATTTGAAATGTCAGTAAAATAACGATCCTGATCACACGGAAGGAGCCCCTTTATTATACTAACTTTCAAAGCACACTCCTCTGGTGACGCAGAAAACGCGCCGACTAATTTAATGAAAATAAAGTGAACAGCATTCCTAAATTTACAAATAGGCAAGTTTTACCTTGATAAATATCCAAAATTTAAAGAAATTATGACCTAGTCATTGAACGGCATGTTAATTACCCCAGAATTTATTTGTAAGCGCATGCTCAGGTGTGAAGCATACTTAGTGGCGAAAATTGTACCCTTCACACGAAAAGCACTTCTAAGATAGAAGAAACAACAGATATAACAAAAAAACATGAGAACAATGTACAAAGGTCATAGTCTGTTAGATGCTTTTGTCAGCGACATTTCTGTTGCAATTAATATTTCTAGTTCAGGAGTTTTCCTGTGCACGGAAACATTTTCGAAAATAATCCAAATGGCTAAATTCTCCTTGAAGTTATTCATGTGTGTGTTCATAACTTGCAAAATTACTTGAACTGCATTCATTGAGCACTATCGAAAGCAAGTTTATAAGGTTAATCAATAGAATAGTCAGGGAAATAGTGAGCAGTCGCGGAGCACGCACTAGTATTATTAAGAAATTTGGAGCATTACGGTAAAATAGAGTGAGAACAATACGAATAAATCTACTGCCCAAATGAGAGAGGAAGATTCTATCTTCTATACTTTCGATGCCGTTTGATCTTCGTATTCATAATTGCACCTCTTTATACATTTATTTGCGTATAACTAAGTGAAATCCCTATTCAACTGAAGTATATTATGATGTATACCGAAAAGAACGGCGTCGTAAAAGCGCGTTTTTTACGAAAAAAATAAATGAATAAATAAGAAGAAGAAGAAGAAGAAGAATACAGTAATCCTTTCATCATTCTGTATAAATGTGCACTCTAAACATAATCTGTTGTCTGCCACCAACTGTCAAATGTGGCCAGACATGATTGAAAAAGATACAAAAGACAAAAATGATGGAAAAATAAACTGCTATCTAAAATTGCAAGAATGCGGTTGACATCATTTTATGCATCTTTAAGGCGTCTAATAAAATGAAGAGATTACATAAACTCATCTCCCGTTCAACATCCAAAAACGCAAAACCGTGAAGCAAGACCATCGATTTGTTTCGGCGGCTTTTATACCAGCATAGACAAAGAATTACTAAAAAAATGAACTCCTCTCCTTAAGTAAACAATAGGCATACGGCTTAAAAAACATGACCACTGTTGACCATTTTTAGGAAGCTATTAAATGTTGTTTGTTTGTTGAAAAAAGATGCTTCTTGAATTTTCCACTTTGGACACAACCGCTACTACAGATGGCTCTGGCAACTTATGAGTTCGACATGCTCTCATGTTGAAAACTTCATCCATTTATGTTGAATATTTTCATCAGCTTATGGAATCTTTAGCAGCTTTGATAATCTCCTCCAGCACGGTGGAATATCTCCGCCATTTATGAGCAGGAACTCTTCATACGCATTCTTAAGTTACTGGTAAATATATTTCGGATCGAGAGGTATGCATAGCGCGCTAGTCTCCAAACCTTGGGCAAAGTACGTAGTTTAAATGCCATGCTGCATCTTAAATCTATGAAGGAGTTCCCAAGTAAAAGAGGAGTTCTCAACCGTTTATGCATACACAGCACTTTTATAAAATTAGTTCAACCAGCACCGGATTTTCGTTCGAAAATTTGTCCAGAACGAGGAATTTCACATTCAATAACGGTGGTCGTTCTAGTATTGATAGCATTCGGATGCCAAAAACATAGGCTTTAGATGCAAATAAAGCAAAGTCTCACAGATACGAGGACAAATCTTTCGTTGAGTGTTTACGTAGCTTACTGTTATACAACAAGTAGTTATAGAAGTCCGTGGCGTTCTTAAGTCGAGCGTCGCTGCGTTTGATTGAATGATTATGTGGAAGCTTCTGACCTTCCAGCGCTTCTTCCTGTCGCGATTGCCCTTTTGCAAAAGTTCTTAACCATCTTCTGATGTATGACATAGTTAACACGAACTGATGCCGAAACTGTGTTACTATTTCCCATGGCAATAATCCGACTTCCTCAATCTACTAAAGGATGTGACCAGACGCCTGTGACAACTGGGTAAGGCGGCGGCACCCGGAATGTCCAAGCAATGGCAGTCATCGCCTATATCGGCGATGCGGGCCTTTCATTGTATGCCGGGTACTCGCGGAGTCTGCAGATGTTTAAAAGGCAGGTCTATCGCGGGGTGTTACGGCTAAGAAAATTAACACTTACAGCTGCGATCTTCCAGGCCCAGTTCCTTCAGAGAAGAGAGATGTCATGGGAAGGCTAGAGTGTACGGGAAAGTTTATTCTACACATGGATTGAACAATGGGTTGTAGGGGATTTGACAGTCAAAGCAAACGTCCTCCCGTTGGAGCAGCATGCTCCGAAGTGATGCCTGGGGCACACACGGCATTGTCGTCTTTATCCACACCGATTGAGGCAAATCTTCTAAATGAGGCCAGTCTACGAACGTGGAGTGAGGTCATTAAGTGATGGCAAGGCTCACAGGCTTGCATCTGGTCCCAAAGGCAAACGTCGGCAGCAGTGGGGTGCGACGGGTCAGCATGCGGCGGACAATCACGTGTGGCTGATCATTGGTTCCAAGTAGCGCTAACGGCGAATACAAGTCTACACGTGCATTCACGAGGCTTCCCAACGATTCTCAAGCATCATATGGTTGCATTGTCCTTTTGATGAGAATCGGGACCATCGCTTGTAAATATGGTTGACACTGTGGGAGACTTGTGTGCTGATGCAAGCTGCTTTCCTTTGGCAAGTCATGCACTTTGCTGTCTACTCGCACGGGAACAACTCCCCGCATTTTATCTGCCAGCCATTGCGAGAGGCCCGCAATGTCCTGCCGTTCCTACGCTCTCGGTCGACGTGCCAACTGAGGCGTAAGTTAGTTCCAGCACATCAATGGGCGCCGTTCCACCTGGCTGGCTGCACGGCCTACCAAGAACGTGCCGCATTCAAATCTTCACAGCAGCGAACATAACTGCAAGTACACACAACTATCAGCACGCGAACCGTTTCGTTCTGGCAATAAACTATAGTCCACCAAGACTGTCTTGCTTGGCATATTATTTGTGGGAACCTTCTGCTTGTTGACACTACTACCTGTGACAAAACAACCGCCTTCGACATTTGAAGCATCTTATCATAGAAGTCTTAGCCGTTCTGCTGGCCCGCCATATCAAGTGCTGGGTCATTATAGTTGGGAGAATGTAGCTTCAACACATTTGACCGTTCAGTTTGTAGAAGTGTTGAATTAGTAAATTCCTAGCGAAGTTTTGAGGCAGCAAAATGATAGGATGTTTAGTTTCGTGTTATGTACTCGTCCTCTGACACGTAACATTTCATCCACAACAATTGGTGCAAGGCGCCTTGACTTTCTCTCAAAACGAGCCACTATGTGGCTAACTCATGTCCCCCCTCCGCCGGAGGTCTTAGTATTCTAATAAAAATTAACCCAAACTTGAAGTACGAATCTGATTAATTTTGTTTTATTGAAGCTTGTATGCACATATTGATTTAGTCAACTTAATCAGCGGGTGTGGTACATCATACATAACAGGCATTTTGTATACCAGTACTGCCCATGGAACCAGTACGCTGGGTTTTCGGAGGACTATCTTCATACCATCTAGGGCTAAAGAGGCCGGAGTTTTAAAATAAATGAAGACTTGCTTGAAATTTATATCGCTATCCTGGACAGTCAAAGAGTAGTAGAAGCCAAACGGAGAAGCGCACTTGCCGCATATCTCACGAGCCGGCGAAAGCAGCCTTAAATAGTGATCGTCAGTGGCGACGACAGCTGGTCGTCTTCAGACGAATTAAAGCGACCAAGAACTGCGTGGTGCCCAACCCCTTTTGCAGGTTAGCGGCGTTGCGAATGATTGGCTTTCAATGCAGCTGCTCGCCGATGGAAAATCGAGCTACAGCAAGCCAGCTAGCATGTACAATAATCACCCCGTCTCATGAAATGTCAGCCGAAATTCTGAATTTTCCTTTGTATTCGAACATAGTAATTAAGTATGGTTGTAATATTGATTGGCATGCGACTTAATCTCAATATATCTCAGCTACATCAGGTTGCCGAATTTTTAATGAGCTTCTTCTTGCCCACCGACTAGAAATAGATTCTGTAAAAATGGCTACTTAAGCCGTATGCCTTTTTTTCATTGGTTTTCACTGGCCTAATAAGTTGAAATAGGTTATGGGAAAAAAGCACGAGTATTATTTCTTTTACTTGTTCGGTAGGAAATTACACCTTCGAAATGTGTACTTGAAGAAAGGGCATAGTTCGGTTTTTAAGACGTTTCCAAATTGCCGAATGATGTTGAATCCTACAGAATGCTACAAGTGAATGTAAGGTCTCTTAAATACATGCTATCTTGACATAAGTAAACACTTCTCTAGAGTGTGGGAAAGAAGTCATATAGTTCTGATAAAATGTTGCTAGAAGCGTGGATCAGGCCGAATAACTTATAAACAGCATTAACAAATAGATACGTTGCTTTAGGGATGCACACTTTATGCTCGTAAAAACTATCAATTAGAATTTTTAAAACAGAAAGGTACTCTTTAAAGATAGGTAGACTAGGTGTAGTGGGTCTAGAGGAAACTTAGTAATTAGACCAAGATTACACGAAAGAAAAGGTGAAACTCCAACAATGTGCTCGTCAAACGAGGGCTGCAGGAAGTCCTCGTTAGTCCTATCTGCCTTGCCTTCCTCTGAATAAACAACTTTACCCTTATGCTTACCTTCTACTGTACATCTTTCGCACCCATAGTAGGGATTTACATTTTTAACCTGCTTTACAAACGCCCTTGCAGGCGCGTCGCATATTACCCCCTCCACGCGAACATGCGTCGTATGCATCGTCTCCTCGTTGGCTATTCCACTAACTTGCAGGGAAGCTATCTCACCTACTACTAACCTACAATACTCAGGAACATTAGAGGGCTTACTGCCTCCATAGTAAATACCTACTGGAAACACTTCGGTGAGAAAGGGTCGCACTACCCTGCATAAAATAGGCCACATATGTGTGTTGGTTTTCTTACACACAGGCAGACCATCTATCGCTAACTGAATATCAACTCTGTCGGCAACAGGATTTGCATTATTGTTTAAAAGTCGGCCCAGTTGACGTTCTAAACCTATATGAACGTACTCACCATCACCCATTGGGGCTACCTTTACCTTCAACAATTTCTTCACCACCGCTCTTGAGTCGGTTGGTAGTTCAGGTAACAGTGGCTTAATTATATCCATTAGTTCGCGCAAATGCTTGTGCGGTATATGGTTTCGAACCGCCCATTCTCGAATTAACTTAACGTAGTCCGTGGGCGCTGATTGAGGGCTATTTTCCCTACTCAGTTCCTCAATTTCGTCCTCGAGAAGAGGATCCTCTTCCTCATCACCTGTAAGAACCCAATCAGCGTCACTTACGGTTGAGGACGACTCACAATAATAATCACTCGATTCAGGAGGCGCTGTGCTCTCATTTTCTAAATGTTTTAGGGCACTCACGGCTTCCATTCTCTTCTTTACGGCCTCCTCTACAGCTTGCCATTCCTTATCCGAATACCTCTTAAGCCGGCGTCTTCGTGTTCTCTCAGAATCCCCCTTAAACATTGGTAAAATAGGCAAAACAATGGCAAATATTATAACAAATATTATAGGCACTAAAAAGGAAAAATATTATTCAACAGCAGGCAAGTACAGTGATTGATAGAGTGATATATAGCTCGCGTGATTGACGGCTCGCGCGCGCACGCCGTTCACGTCAAAAAATGGCGCGAATACGCGCGCGAACGCACTTAAAGAGCGCAAACCAATCGGACTTCAGATTGCGTCATTTTATAACCAATTAGATCGCAGCGTTGCTAACGACTAGAAATAGTCACTTATAGTCGACTAGTTGCTACTAGGGTTCTTCAAGTATAACGGAAGACGTAACAACAAAAGAAGTAAACAAACAATATTTTCGTGCAATTTTTGATAACATATATTTGAACACAATAGGGCAGTAAAAATAAACGAGAAAAAGGCATATAACTTGAGTAGCGATTTTTACAGAATATATTTCTTGGCAAAAGGAAGCTCGTTCAAATGCTGACACCCTGAAGTGACTGGATTAAGTCGCATGGTAATCAATATTACATCCCTACTTTATTACTATGTTCGAATCTAATGGACAATTCAGCATTTCGGCTGACATGTTATGAGAGGGACGGCGGTGCCCGCAATGATCTGCAGATTACTGATTGCCTTCCGTTAACCAACTCGAGAATATCTCAAACTGTGGTCGGACTAAATGGCGCTGGAGGGTATCGCTTCCAGAACGGCCCACAGCGTCTCCGAGACAGTTGAATGAGACTGGCAGTTGAGACTGACAGTTGAACGAGACTGGCCCTGATCAGCTGCGATCGGTCAAACGACTTCGAAGGAGGAAGTGCATGCATGACTGACTGGACATTTTGTGGCTATATTGATATTTCCCGATAAACGAATATCATCCGCGGAATTTCTCGAGCGCTTTTTCTCCCTTTTCGACGGTGGGCACAGAATCGGCCGTTCCCCAGTCATTGGAGCAGATACGCGCTTGTTCAGTTACCTCATGAAGGCACACCAAATTTGCAAGCCTCAGTGTATAAGCTAACCACTCTATGCTGTTCTGACCTAAATATCGCGCCGGAAATGCTTTCCTGATGAACAAGGTCACATGCACTTTCGGGAGCATGCTCAGATGGAGCTATTATTAGACCAGACGCCTCAATGGCGGTGGAAAAGTCCCAAGCATGCGTATTGCACTCCTTCGCACCCACATGTAAATGTCCTGCAGCGATAGCATAAAATGAAACGCCGGACTACCGTCGGAAGCTCACCACAAAAGTCCACCACTGGAGCCGCAGACAATCATAGGCGTGGTGCTTGATAACGGTAGTCAGCAGTGAATAAGCGGAGCTTTATCCTGCGCGCCTAGGATGATTGCAACCCTAAGCAGGTTATGATGCCAAAGGCGCTGAGCGGGGGAGTCTAATCTAAACGAGTTGAGACGCAAGAGGAAACACACGAAGAACGAATAGGACAGCAGAGGTTCGAAAAAAAATAACAGCAAGAAAAACACGGGTATTCACTTGGAAGATAAATACAGGCATATATATCACAGAGGAAGCGTTACGAAGTTAAATACAATGTCACGACTTTCAATGAATCACTGAGAGGCAAATGAGATGACTGGGAGTGTGAGTTGAGGATAGGCATATGGAGCCTAGAATTTGGACCAAACTATTATTATTCTTCCACGCTCACAAGAAACCAGACAATGACCGAGAGGGTTCCAGTTGGTGCAGATTACCATGTTTCTGTGAGAGAAAAAAGTAATAAGGCAAGTGTTACTTCTTCGGAGGGAAGCCGTCTTAAAAAAATGTGAAGACGCAGAAGCTACAGCAAAAAAACGACAGTTGGAGGCAATTTTCTGAAGTTCTTGAGCGTCTGTGGACCTGAGGTGATTGCACGGCCAGTGCGATGCCACGCGTAAGGTCATTTGAGTCAGTCTCGACCTGCCTTTGGGACAGCCAATCACAGGTGCCGCAAACTGCGCACAGCGCATGCACTAGTTTGCCTCCTGCGGTCTGGCCAATCACATTTAAGGCTGACTCCCACAAAGGACGTTTTATGGGCGCTGAGACGACTACCAGGCTCAGACACTTCGGATTATATCCCGCTGGGGTGCAAACTTGCGCTCGTCTGATAGTCAACTTCTTCCTACATAGGTAGGATAAAATACACCATTCCTTCCACTTGGCGCCGGGCTTGAAGTTCGCAGCAGCAAGGGTTCTACCTTATTAGCTTAAATTCCTGCGATAGACCCCTATAGAACACGTTATTGTTATGGCCACGAAATGGCGTGACAATGGCACTTGATCGTTCGTCCGTCACAACCAACGAGGATAACAGCAGCCCCCGGGATGCGATGATGACATGTGGGTAAATTGGATCATAGCCAGATATAGTTGCACTGCATCTACCGGACCCTCTCTTCCCACACCCAACTCGTGCTGATGGCGGCTGGAGATGACCATGTCAGCAAAAATACCCAATGTGCGCGTGCATGTCACAAGCGACAAACTAAACCTCAAAGAGGGATTGCCAGGCCTAGTTTGGAAAACCCTTTAATCAGGAGCATAGCATGAAGGAACCATTGCGGTCCAACACTCAGACTGGAAGACTCATCCCATCAGTTAGCCATCCTTCACGCCATGACTATTAACACATTGTAATAACTCTGGGCCGTCGATACGAAACAGTTAACCGCAGAGCAACAGTTAGACTCAAAATGCTGTAGGGGAACGAGAAGAGGTGAAAATGCAAGGTACGTGACGCCTATTGTTTTCGAAAAAAGTCCAGGCGAACTCGTAAGAGATAAAGCGGAAGCATTCTTGGCAGAAAATCTAATCTAGTGGGGGCGTACGCAAAGTAAGAACAGGGACGACAAGACAGTTGGTTAAATTGCATAAAGGTGTCAATATTTAGGTGGGGTGTGTGGTCACAAAGAGATTTGAGAATCTTAGCAGACAGCTTTGCTCAGATCCAAGACCAGAGCTCAATATCCATGTCTTATAACGTGCTGTTTTAAGAAGCTGGTATTTAATCGGGGTCGGTACGCGTCAAGTCGTTCTGTATCGTGCAATGCACTGCCCTCTAAACGGGCCGCACGGCAGATACACTGGATTAACAGGGGGGAGACCAGGATGTTAGGGCCCAGCTTAAATCAAAGTGCACGCCACCCTAACGAGGCGTTACCACGCAAGACCACCGGTACACCCACGCAGAGTGCATGTGATGACGTGAGCAGCGCGGCCGGTGCAGGACTCTAACGCAAGCCAGACAACCGGTCTGCCAACACAGACACATAAGGTGCATTTTGTGACGCAGAGACCAGCTCCAGCCGGCGCAAATCTAACACGCTAACTGGATGACTCACCCAGCCAATGAAGTCGTGTCTTTCTTGTGACCACCATCCAATTGTTCCAACCTTGTATATACGCGTTCGCTTGCTTTAAATTATGCTGTATTAGGTTTCTCGAAGGCTTCTACTTGAGTCCACTTCTTCTCGTGTACTTCCTTGGGGACTCACTCAAGGTGTAACGTAGACGGCGATAACGCAGCTTTGGCCACCGTTACAACACAGGACCTAGTAGTTATTATTCGGGTTGCACTCGCACAACAAAGGCCGAACACGGGAAACGTTGGTGGCACACGTAGGTGCATGCTCAGACGCCAGCCACCCGTGACTTTTACGGCCAGTCCCACTTTGTCGGATCTGAGTCAGGCCGTCAGCACCCGACCCCTTGCTTCGGTCTTCTTGACTCTGGCTTGACCCCGGACAGAGGTGTGTCAAAAAAGAAAGTGCAGTAGATTCAACGCAAGTCTACTAGCAATTAAAACTAATCAACGCGTAAGTCTGTGGTGACTCACTCCACATAGGCAAGCATGTCCGAAGGCTCGCTGCTGCTAACGCGTACGTCCACACTAAAGGCGGCCTCTGCAACAGCCAATCACAGATTCGCAAAGGCTGGTCTCTCCCACCGGCGAAAAGGACGCATGCATGCCTGGTCGATGCAGTCTGTCCGGTCAATAACATTCAAGGCAACCAGGCAATGCCCGTTCTCGCTGCCGCTTGCATGCCTGCTGCTAAAACCGCACTTGGGACCCGGTCGATCTCCTTGGAGGTTGGGCCCTCCCAAGTCAATCGTCTTCCATCTATTCTCCTTTCCTTTGTGTCCATAATATACTCTTCCATCTACTCTGGCCTTCACGGACTTCTCCTCTACTAAGTAACCATGGTCTGAAGATCGCAGTTGCTGGGTTTCACTCACTAAACCACCTGCGATAGGTCATCGTCCCTGCACTAGCACGCTGTGGACATCGTCAGAATCGACAATTAAACTGTCCTCCTGCAATGCGACATGAAAAACCAACAATCAAAGGGGAAGACGTTCGTTATGATGTTTACTAGACATCTGACACATTTAAAGGGAAAGATGTCGGATTTCCCTCCGACTGGTGCATCCAGCTTGCCAGCGCTATAAAGGCTGCCGCAAAAAGAATGTCTTCAAGTAGAGAAAAAGAAGGTGTCGGATATTACGGTATGCTTAAAATGCTCGTTCATCTGCATAACATTTACTCAACCAAGAAGCATATACATTCGGAGGGACTTTACTAGAACGGCAGAAAAGACTCCAGATCGAACCGTCCGAAAGTACTCCTGCCTTGTAGGGCTCTCCTGGGTTGTCGGAAAAGCCACTTTGTTAACCGATAATTTCTCGTAGTTTGCATGGGGATGCAAAAAGAAGGTGCAATCACGAAGAATAATAATAAAACACTGAAGCCAAGGAAACAACGGAGAGAGCGAAGGACATGCGAAGCTAGAAACATACTCATGACCGCGTAGGACATGTTCCAGGGCGCCCGACATTGCATTCCAGATATAGACGCCCCCGTCCTGACTGCCACAGGCAACATACTGTCCATCCGGGGAGAAGCAGGGTCGTACAAAGTCGGAATTGATATGGAAACCGTCGGCCTGGAAAGAGCGAACCACCTCGTTTTGGCGCAGCTCAACTGTGTACAGAGAATCGTTGCGAGTGCAGGCCAAGATGTAACTGCCGTCTGAAGGAAATAATAAAGCATTTCAGACAGACAGACAGAGGTGGGCCTGTAGGGGGGCGGGGGGAGGACAGTGAGGCAGAACAAAGCACATAAAGTGGGCTGCTTACCGCAGGAGAGGTCAAGACCAGTTATGCGGCCGGAAAGGGAGACCTCGTTGGTCATGTTACCGGAGCGTTGATCCCAGATGCGCACCTTTTTGTCGAAATGACCGCTGATGACGGACTGAAGGGAGCAACAGGCGACCACATCGTGAATGGCTGAAAGAGGAGTCAGAGTCCGTGTGCACTGGCGTTTGTCAAGATCCCACAGCTGCGAAGGGGTGATGCAAATTAAGGCAAAGTTTACTAATGCAAGCAGGGATGACAAGGGGTTAGTCATTCTTGTTTTTGTGGAAATTGATATCTACATCCGCGGATACGTAGCAAAAACGAGTGGGTGCGCTCGAAAGTTCCCCTTGAAGCCCTAGGAGCTGGTTGGCAACAGCAATTGCAATGGGTTTTGAGGCAAAGTATGAGTAAGGCGTTCGTGTGGGGGGAAGCGAAAGGTTCGAATGAACGTTTAAATAAGTGGAAAGTGAGGAGGTGCCTTCTGGAAACTGTTACCAAAGCAGTCATTTACACTGCGCAAGTCAATGTCTATTTAATAAACCAGGCGGTCTTCGACTTTGGGACACTATAGAGATGTGTAGGACCTTGAGCTCAGCTCGGATATTTTAAGGACGAATGGTGTTGACGGGCAGCAAGAATGACGGGATAATTTTATACGCAGATTTCAGTGCCGATCCATTTACGTGCAGCGACTTATGCTTCATGGGTGGTACAACTGCACAAGGGTAGTTAGTACAATACTGCGTGTAGCCTTGTGTGTGAACCAACGAAGATAAAAGGATGCAGCGGTTAATCTAGAAACGAAGCTTAACTACAAGAATGTAGACCGTAGCTGAAGCAGTTTGTCGAAATAATGGCACGGAAACCCGTTATCAGTCTCAATAAAATTCACATTATACTTGTTAGTAAGAATAGGTTACGCAAGCCGAGAGAGCTTACAATACGTAGTCTGATCCGGTTTAGGTTATTACTTCAGAGCTGTGGGTTTTTATACCTTGTTTTTCGTTGTCCAAATTACATTAACTTACTGAGAGTTTTTTATTCATTTTTAATATGAATGAATTTGACGGAAATTTACTAATTTTTTTGTCTTCCTGCATACATTTCATAGCTTGTCTGTACTGAGGCTGCACTCTTCCGTTTTACAAGATCCTAGAGTTAGTGGTGCCTATCTTTGCTGATTCGTCTAATTGACGCCAATAAATCGACTGCTTACCAACAGCTAGCCGCAGTCTAATAGAGCACAAACAATGAGCACAGTTAGCTGGTTCATCAATTGTTGCACAAGGCGAACATTAGTAAATCTAGTCCGTAAGAATATATATTTTACCTTGCGGTTTCTACATACATAGAAGACTATGACAGAAATTTTGAAGAAGCGCAGTCCGGATTGAGGAACACAACTAAAGAAGAAGCGGATAACTTTTGCGCAGCAAAATGAAATAGACTTCTGTGAAGTTGGACTAGTATTTGCATACGCGATGCGGAAAATGTGCGCAAGACTACAAAACCAGTTATTTGGTGAGTAAAGGCAGTCGCTTGGCAAGTCACCCTTCAGGATGAAATAACGAAGCAATAAAAATGGAGTTTTAGCTCTTACACAGGAAACATTGGAGGACAGGCATGTTTGCCAGCTTTTTGTCACCATATATACGGCGAAGCCCAACTTAGAGAGATCGTTACCCTGACTGTACGTGTGCAACTCCAGAAGCATTACCTTAGAGTACCATTAAAAGTGGACTTTTTTCACCGTTTTAACATTAAACGCGGCAGATAATAAACCGGAATTCTAGATATTGAGTTTTGTATACCCCCCCCCCCTCCCCCAACAAGATCAAGTTCAAGCTGGGGATCCGATGACTGAGATGAAGGAAGTTAAGTCATGGAGATGCATAAAGGTAATGTTATATGGGGATGTTTTTCAGTAAGATAAAACAAAAGTATTGGGGAGACTTGCCTTGATTGTGCGATCGACTGATGTTGTAACCACTCGGTTGGAATCGCCCATAAATCTTGCCGCGAGAACGCGTTCCGAATGACCGGTGAGGTTTATCTTCAGACGATTATCTGACAGCGTCCAAACTCGACAGGCGAAATCGCTGGAGGCTCCCAAGACCATGGTCTCCTGTTGAGAGGAAAGCAAAATAAGCGCGGTTATTCATGACCCAAATAGAGTTCCTGGGTCTGTCTGCAAGGCACCCCGTAGTGGGCGCGTAGTAGACAGAATGAGAGGGGGGAAGGACTTACGTGGGGATTAAAGTCCACGGCTGAGACGCCCGCATTGCAGCCAATCAACGCGGCTTGTAACTCACATTTATCTAGAGGGAGGGTGGTGATAGAGAAACAGCCGCCTACCGTTGTTGACCTTCCATATAGAGACCTTTCGATCCAGTCCACCGCTAGCGAAGAGCGAACCGGAGGGGTTGAATCGGACGCTATTCACGTCCTCCGGCAAATCCTATAAAGGGGAGTGGTGGGCATGGAATAAAGCCTCCTTGACTGAATTAAACTTACCGCTTTAGCTTGGGCCTTAGTGGGCACCGTAGAAAACTTTTCAGGGTTTTCAGTGGTTTGTCCTTCAATACTGACTTGCGCGGTTGCTGCATCCAAAAGACCCTTCTGAACGGCTTCGCGTTGAAGGCTGGAGAGTACACGTGTAATGTTTTAGCGAATTATATAGCTTTAAAGGTCTCTAGCCTTACGTGCAGGCAACTTAAACGAATAGGAATTCTCGGCAAATTTTAATAATCCCTTTGAGCCAATTGCATAAAACGCAGCAGCCTTAGTGGGGTTCGAACCCACTACAGCGTGGTCAAGGCTGAAGCACAGCTAACGCTCTAGCCAACTGAGCTACGAGGCGCCCACCGGGAAGCGTTGTTTAATTACATTTGCCTACCGTGACGTATGGAATGCATTAATTCAGATCAGTAAACTAATTGCCTAAGCAGGATTTCCCAAGCAATTAATCTAATCTACGCCAGATGACTACCAGACTCGCCTAATTAACAGGTATTTTGGGCACAATTGAATAATTAATTTAGCTCAAAGATAACAGTGGAACTTCAAAACTGAGGTGGCTATTGTGTTGGCTGTACACATATACAGTGGTTGTGGTGTATTCGAATTTCACCGGAACCGGATCAAATGAACTTAAAAGAAAATATAAAAACAAAATAAAAAGACTAGGAGGGTTTCGTCCCTTTAGTTCTCCAACTGTATCCAGCAGTTACGCGTACGCCGAAACCAGTGATAACAAGTATCAAGGTGGTACGGTACTATTAAGAGAAATAGTGCACAATAAATACCCAAACCTTAACAATGGATATTCCAAGTCAAGAGCAAAGGGAGTCTGTCAAAGGGGCATGGATCTGGTTTTATAGGAGTCCGGGAGGCAGTTCCTGGGGGCTCCCATTGGTCTGAATGCACAAGTCCAAAACGGGGAAGGGGGAACGGACGGGAACCGAGACAATGTTGTGTCGGCAAAGAGGGGGGAACGGACGGGAACCGAGACAATGTCGTGCCGGCAAAGCGTTTGACAGGCAGTGGTGGTGGGGTGACTTGACAGGTGGTTCTAGGATTAGCCGCGGGCACTGGGTCAAAAGGAGGGAACAGACATCTGGGCCAACAGCGCCGTACCCTGTCTGGGTGGTCGCAATGTAAATAGGAAGTTTTGCAATGTGAAAGTGTGACCAAAGGGCCGAGACCGGGGAGGGGGTGCAGTATTGAGTCATGTGCATTTGAGTCAGTCATGGGCGGTCAGCATTCCTGGGGAAGGGGGCAGCCTTCGAAAGATGAAGACAATCATTTTGCAGGTCGGACAACAGTTTCGCTGGAGAAGAGATGTGGAGAATTCCAAACTTGTTCAACCGGAAATAACACCGCCCGCCAATTCTCCACGTACCGTCCACGTAGGCTCTGTTAATTCAACTACACTCAGCTAGTAGCCCCACGTCAACTACTTCCCTTTTACTGCCTACTCTCTAATAAGCAAATTTTATGAGCATCTTTCTTCACAACGCCGCCCGCCGTTCTCAAGTGGATCTCTATCTCTCTCTCTTATCTCCCGCTCTCGATTTCTCTTTCACTCTCACTCACACACACTCTCTCTCTCTCCTTTTCACTATCTCTCTCGCCATATTCGCGTCTTCTATAGACCCTAATGGCCGCATCGCGCACTTTCGGTTATTGAGACGCTCGAAACCCATTAGTACCGCGTTTTAATGTGGGACGGTATCATTTCGGCCAGCGACGCCAAATGACACCTGCCAAATAACGTGCGTGCTTCTGGTTCACATGCTATTGCTTACGTAACTCGTCAGTGTTGGGCGGCCCCAAGTTCTCTCGCTTCCGTACCAAACTCTTCGATATAAATGGTTTTATTCGAGCCCCTTCAAACTGGGCTTGCTTCAACGATTGTCGTGCTCTGACTCCGCGACACCAAGACCAGTCCAGCCTCTGTGCAGACTGGAGAGTGTTCCCACAACCTAGAACTGGACTTAGGACGGTCTTGCTTCTGTCTCACTGGATACCAATATCTTATTCGGGTCTACCAAGTGACTTGATCGGTGCGACATTCTTGGCCTCCCTTTTGCGCACAGAGGATGAACGCGCAATAGCCAGTACACGTGCATTCTCTAACAAGTGGCTCTCGGTCGTTGCCGAAGTGTCCGAGAACTCGGAGTCGTACAACGGTTTAATGTGCTCCGCCTCATCACTCTCTCTGTTGGCAACACGGTGATCGACAGCGTGCTGCAATATTCTGCCAAATGCACCTTCAAGCAATGTTTCTACGGCAAACGGTCTCCCTGCTTTATTCAGGCGTTGGTCTTTTAAGTCACTTTATTAAGGGAAGAAGGCTTTCGCCCTTGAGCTCCCTATTCATAACCAAAATCGCATAATAGGTCCACCGTAACAATAGTACATAATACAAATGTACAAATGTAGGCTTAACATCAGCGATAAGTGTGAGCCAGTTGCAAGGTGCTGCTACTGACACTTTGTTCATTATATCTGCCACAGTTTCTCGGCAAATGAGAATCAAGTTTGTGTTTAAAAATGTCAACAGTATCTGAGAGGACCACATCTTCCGGGAGTCCGTTCCACGCTCCAATGACCCTCTGAGAGAAGGCGTTTTGTCGAACGTCGATACGGCCCGGTTTCCTCTGTAGTTTAAAAGGATGACCTCACAGATGGTCAGTCCGAGCCAATTCGAAGAAATCATCAAATTCTAGCGCGCAGTCTTGGCCTTTAACAATACGGTAGGTTTGTATGAGGTCCCCGCGGAATTGTCTATAATTGAGAGGGAAAAGATCAAGTTCGGTCAGTCTGTCTTCATAAGGCAGATGACCAAGATTCTTGACCATCTTCGTAGCCCTCGCCTGCACTCGTTCCAGGTGCAGGTAATCCTTCTTGAACCACGGACGCCAGGCCTGGACAGCATACTCCAAGTGGGACCGAACAAACGCTCCGTAGGTTTTCCTGAAGAGCTCCTTGTCAATGTTGACGAATCCCCGCCTAATCGCAAACAGCACCTGTGTCGCGCGTTTAGCTGCCTTTAAACACTGAGTAGATGGTTTAAGTGAGGAATTTATTAGAACACCGAGATCCTTTTGTTCGTTCACATTTAAAAGCGGGTGCCCATCGAGGAGGTATTGGAAGGAATCGTTCTCCTCATCAGTCCTTCTAGTACGGAGTCTTAAAACCACACACTTACTAATGTTGAAGTTTAAAAGCCAACGAGCAGACCAGCAGCTAATTCGATTGAGACTCTCTTGAAACGCTTTCCTATCGGCGTCAGACCTGATGGCTCTCCAGAGTTTGACGTCGTCGGCAAACATGATAGCGCTGCAACCCAGGTCGTTGACACAGTCGTTGATATAGATAAGGAAGAGCAGTGGCCCTAAGACAGAGCCTTGGGGGACGCCACTCAGAACAGATGTAGGGTTTGACTTTGAGTCACCGATGCACACAGTTTGCGATCGCCCTGTGAGAAAATCTGTGATCCATGCCAGCAGGTTTCCTCTTATGCCAATTTCTGACAATTTATACATTAGACGCTTATGTGGGACGCTGTCGAATGCCTTCTTGAAGTCCGTATAGATGACGTCAACCTTACAATCTTCATCTAGTGCGCGAGTCCACTGCTCAGTGGAGAGTAGAAGGCTGAAAAGGCAAGAATGGTTCTTTCTGAAGCCGTGTTGGAGCCCTGACAGTAGGTTGTTCTCCTCCAAGAACTCCATTGTCGTCTTCTTAATTATCGTTTCCATCACCTTACAGCAAATGCAAGTTAGGCTGACGGGCCGGTAATTGTTGACCTTCGTTCGGGCTCCGCCCTTGTATATCGGGTAAATATTTGCCATTTTCCATTCGGATGGCAGTTTTCCTAGTTCAAATGAAGAACGAAAGATATGTGCTAGGGGCTCTGAGAGTTCGCTTGCCAATTCTTTCAAGAACTTGGCTGGTATATTGTCTGGACCGGATGACTTTGCTTCTTTGAGGCTCTGCAGCTCCCTCTCAACTACAGATGTTGGAAATAGTAGAGAATGAAGTGCTGGACCGGCGTTTGTAACAGCACTGTTGGCATTATCAAAATGAAGCTTGGTTTCCCTAGTGAATACTGAGGCAAAGAACCGCCTACAGTACTCGGCTTTCTCGTCATTCTCAACGACTTCTCCGCCATCATCATTCTTAAGTACTGCGACAGGATCCTTGTTTTTTAATCTACTGTTAATATAGCGGAATAGAATTTTGGGCTTTTCTTCGGCCTGTTGGAGGATTCTTGATTCATAGTTTTTCCTGGCCTGGCGAATTGATTTTTTTTACTGCATTTCTTTGGCGTCGGAATTCCTCGAGGTGTACTGGTGACCCAGTTTTCCTGAATAACTTCCATTTCCTATTCTTCTTCTTCTTCAGTTGCCTGTAAAGGTCTCTCGTCAACCAGGCAGGACGACTAGTCGTCTTGTGTACCTTGACCGGACAAAAGCGCTTAAGCAGATCTAATGCAACCCTCTTGAGTGATCTCCAATCCTCCACCGGATCCCCCTTAAGTAGGCAGTCCCAATTCACGGACGATAGTGCATTCTTCATTGAATTGAGATCTGCCTTCCATATGTTTGGCTGGTCCTCCGTTTTCCTCAGCCGTTGAGTATGGAGTGAGTAATCCCACATTAGCGTCGTATGGTCACTCCTACCGAGCGGAGCACTTGGATGCACTTCATTTATGTAGGATGAATCCTTTGTGAAAATGAGATCCAAACAAGTAGCCCGCTGGTTTTCTCGAAATCTGGTTATGCCCTTAACGTTCTGAACTAGAGATAGGTCAAGCGTGAGATCCATTAATTTGGAACTACAGGAAGTTGACGCCGCCTCAACTGTCAGGTTGTTCCATTCAATTGCAGGGGCGTTGAAGTCACCAAAGATGAGAACCTCCTGGTGGCTAGCAGCTTTTTTTCACCAGACCAAGGAGCGAGTCGTCGGCTCCACTCAGAATGTTTGGTGGCCGGTAAACGGCCAGGAATTCAAGGTTCTGTGAATTCGCCTTCTTGATCTTTAACCAGACGGACTCATACTCCAGGGCTACAGTGTGTTCTCTTTCTACAACAGAGATTTCAGTTCTGACATACACGACAACCCCACCTCCTTGTCGGTTTTGGCGGTCTTTGCGGAAAAGCTGGTATGCTGGAATCGAAATCTCCGAATCCGCGATTTCTGCTTTTAGCCATGTTTCCGTTATGGCAACTACATCAGGTTTCCGCTCCGAAAGTACTGCCTTGAGTTCATCAATTCTTGAAGGAAGACTTTGGGCATTAGTGTAAAGAAAGCTCAATTTAGACTTATTCACCACTTTATGCAGGCGATTGCCTCTTGCGTGAGATTGCATGTAGGGAGCTGTCGGTGCTGATGGAGACGGACTGTTGTCCATCCCGACTAGGCTGTTAGTGTTATCGGCTTTCTCCAGAGGAGTGACCTCGGGACATGGACGATCTCCCCGTTCAGAATTCGAAGATTGCTCTCGCCGCGTTCGCATCTCCTGTGGAGTTCTACTCTTAGCAATCTCCATTTCTCCCGCTCCGCGGGGGAAAAATCCCGCTGAAAAAAAACCCGTCGGGTGTGAGTATCTAAGTATTGGTTTCCTGCTTAACAATAGCAGGACCTCAGCCTCACTCTTCAGAACAACCTTCAACGGTCTTGGTTGGCGTTATTCATCTTTTGAGTCTGTTATACGGCCCATTCGGAATGCCTTTAGAACTTGGACTTTCTCCTTACCCTTTAGGAGCAATTTCAGATATTCTTTAAATAACTTCCTGTCCTCTTCTAATCTTGATTTCGGGATATCGGAAGTACACTCTGTCATGCCTTTTATGACTATGCAGTTTATACGAGTGGTACTCACCTTCCGACTGTCGTCACCTTCTGCTTCTCTATGGTTTGTTAGGACATATTCGCTTCGAGGTTCAGCGCTCCTGTTCGTT
>JAYGXS010000004.1:45739139-45864913 GCA_036362985.1 Ligula intestinalis | reverse complement strand
GCGCCTGCTTTTGTACAACTTGGTCCTTTGTCTGGATCGTTTTAGTTAAGTTGATAACCTCAGAGGCCAGCTGAAGAGAAGACGCGTTGAAAAAAATGGAGGCTGAAGTACCTTTCCTTTCTCTCGATGAAGTTCAGTAACCTCCTCCTGAAGGCGGAATAATTTATCCTTTGTTTCTTGTGAATCAATTGGGTTCCTTGGGATGAGAATGATGAAGTATATGGAAAAGGTTTGACAAACCCCAGTTCTGCTTTGACTGCAAGTGTCTGATTTTCTTTTTGTAGCAAATTATTTGTTCTGTAAAGTTGGGCACATTCATCGTGGAGCTTGAGCATACGATCGTGGATAGTAGCATCTACGGAGGGGGGAAGGATCCAGGAATAATTAGAACGAGGAGTAGAATACTGGACCTACAATTACTGAAGATGCCGTCATAGCCGTGGCTCTGGTTCAGATCACGCTCGCGAAATTTCGCAAACAATTCGGAGAGCCACGGTGGTTCGACTGCCATTTACTCGAAATTCCTATAAATTAAGGATTTTTTGAGACATCTGCACTTCGGAATGAGTGCGCTAAAAGAAAGCTTGTATAAAAGGCAAGGAATTCAGACACTAGAGTTATAGAAAAGCATGTTTCAAAACCACTATGTAGATAGATTATAGTGGCTGGTGCACCACAGAAGCAAACGATTTAAACGCGTCTCTACATAGACAAATACCAATGCTAAAAGCAGTCTTGAAAACGAAAAATGGTTGAGGAGATTTTGTCATATCTGTTACCAAACAGAGATTAACACAGAATTTTAATTTTTCGACTCAAATCTAACCATGAGAACAGGATTTTCCTCTATAGTAACATCAATCAACGCTTGCATGATCTTGCCTATTGTATAATATGGAAAGAGGGCAATACGGAAGAGGTATTACAATCAACGTGGGAAGAAATAGAGAGCAGTGCATTAAATCCGGTGGTTGACTTCAGTAACGAAATTTAAGCGGCTTGAGGAGTTAGTCAGAAACAGGTTTAAAAAAGAAAGTCTCGGTGGAATTTCCAGGGGGAGTATAGCATAAATAACAACCTCATAGAAGATAACGTTTCTAAAAAATGATAGGGGTAGGAACTGGTGTCAGACAGCAAAACGCTAATTTATTTAAAATTTTAACCTTGAAAATTGGTGCGATTTAGTGAAGTGGTTAGAGCCACAGAACCTATAGTATATATCAAAGGCGGACCATAACGATTAATGACTTTAAGGTAGTGTCCTAAACAGCAGTTACGTGTTTGTTTAAGCATCTTTAAAGAAAGCGCTTTGTTTGAACTTTTTGTTAAATTACGAAACTTCCAAACTTGAGAGGAACCGCCCCTCGTTCAGGTTTCATTATGGTCCTGTCACAAAGCAAACATTTTTCAATTCCGAAAAATCAAACTAATGACTGAGAAAGTTTATTTAAAAAATAATACGTTTGTAGCAAACCCGTAGAGAAACTTGAACGTGGCGTGCAACGTGTATACGTACTGTGACTACTGCCTGACAAATCTACTGCTATTCCATAATATTTCTGTTGTGATTCCTGATGATATTGTTTATCTTTACGGCTTTTGCTAGCAATTTTTAAGGGTGAATCCAGGAGTACGCGAAAACGCCGTTTGAAGAAGTATTTTGAGGAGGAGATGTTGGCTGTGGAAGAGGCCATAAAGAAGAGAGCGGAAGCCGACTATATGGTCGTAAATGCAGAACTAGAAAGCCTAAGCGTCTCCGATAATGAATTAAGTGATGATATTTCGGAGTCGTTGTCCACAGTAAGTGATTATTATTGGGTTCCTACAGGAGACGAGGAGGAGGACGAGGAAGCGATCGAGGAGGCTGTTAGCACGAAAACGGAGCAGAATAGCTATGTTCAGTCGTTGCGAGAATGGGCCATGCGAAACTACATAAAACACGCTCCTTTGCGCGAATTAATGGACATAATTAGGCCACTCATACCGGACTTGCCAATTAACGAAGAGGCTGTTGAAGGCAACGTAAGACTTAAAGGTTGTACCGATGGGCAGCTGTGAGTACGTTCACATAGGTTTAGAACGAAAACTGCCTTAACTTTTGCCGAGTAATGCAGAATCTGTGCCTGAGAACGTTGACGTGCAGTTGGCAATAGATGAGGTGCCTATTTATAAGAAAGTGAACACTCACATGTGGCCCATCTTAGGTGCCGTCTTCCGGAAACTAAATGCCCAGTTGACGGATGATAAATTCCATAAAGACTTTGTAAGCAGCACATTTGGTTTAATTTACTTTTCTTAGCTTACCTATCAGAATGGAATGGGCGGAGGTAAGCTTGATGATTTCGTCAAGCGGATTTTGCCGCAGTATTCGACAATGCAATGAGTTTACACGTGAATTTAAAGGGGAAAAAGTGAAAACTCTTTCTTGAGAAATCCCCATTTAACAAGTTAATTATGGGTAGGTCTCCTAATACATTACCGTGACCTTTTATACTCAGGCCTCTTCGGCGCCTGGAATGGCGAGTAGAAACATAAAGTGTCCGAGCTAGAGGACGCCGTCAAGCGGCGTCTGAAAGTAATGTTAGATAGCGAAAATCAGCACATTGCACGCCTTCAAAAGGCATCTGCGCCAAATGGTAAGTCTATGCATACATACTAAAGGTTTACATTACTTCTAGAAAGAACGGCTGGCTCGTCAGGGGAAGTCCAGGACCAACAATAAGAAAATGAAACCGGCGCTGACGCTAATTGATCATATTTTAATATACTTTTCAATAAATATTACAAACCGTCTTCCGACTTATTATTATTTTGGATGAGGGGAGTTTAAACGTAATAAATGTGTCGTCCTGCCACGAAAGGGGTCTAATGACAAGCGAAAGCCGCCTTTATGGCCGATCGCTATGTGTCTCTATATATAGAAATAAGATAGATATCTAAAAAATGGTCCAAAATAGACTACGAATAGATATAAGAATCTCTATGGATATAGATTCTATAGACCTTCCATAGACGTAAACTACTACTAGGGGAGAAATTCTATCAGGGTACCAGGGACACACATGTGTCGATCTCGACGGCATTTATGCCATCGGATAGTTTTGTGTCATACAGCTCACTTTTTAAATTAAAAGCGTAAAAAATAAAGAAAGTCTTACTGAGCAATACTAACGGCTGTAAAGGTGATTAGTTTTGTAGGCAAAGGCAGTTCACCAGAAACCCAACGTATGAGTACACAACCTAACGACTAAGCCGTAACATACTGACTAGTCTAAACTAACAAACACAAAAGGAAAATAAAGTGAACAAAAATATGCAGAGGAATAAGAGCCAGTAGGCGAACGAGGAAAATATTTGTGTCTAAAAAAATAAAATGTATGAGTTTATTGAGAATTGCCTGTCCTTTCATAAGCATTACTATTAAAGTTATATTTAAGGCTCATTAAAAACTTAGTGCAGTGGTAAAAATGAATCAAAGTTCGTAATCACAGCAACTGTATTACAACAGGAACGAGGTGTTTGCTTTACATATGAAATCAGGTCGAATTTACAATAGCCCCTTTTTAAAATGATTGTCAATAATATTAGATAAATTTGATTAACTGATAAATAGGCAGCGAAAAAAACTCCCGTGACGGAAATTGATGGCAGTGTTCAGCCAGCCATCGATTTATAAAAAAAGGTGAGAAATCTGCTTAAATAGGTAGTTAGATTGATAGGATATGGTAAGATGCAGTGAGATGAGATTATTTTCTTTAAGGTTCGGAACGCTCCTTGTCATGGGAAGAAAGCACATAGCATCATGGGGGTGAGACAAAAGAATCTCATCGGGGACAATGGAGTCAAACTAGGAAAGGACTTTAGAAGTCATGAAAACAACACCAAGCTGCGGCTTATCTGAGTACAGAGTTCTCCATCAATTTTTCTAAAGAGTAAGAACCTGCGACAATCCTCAATAGAGAACCTCAAGACCACCGTCCAGATCGAAAAGCGGAGAAGAGTTTGCATCATTTGGAAATGATGTTTGAGTCTGCAGAGGAGAATGTTAACATGTATCGAGATCAATTTATTCTTTTCGAAGGAGCCACAAATACCAGAAGGACCCTTTTCACAGTCCAGAAGTTGTGTGTTTGGAAAGGAAATAGGCAGTAAGGACTTTACTTTTTCCAAATAAACTGTCAGTTTCCATGTCATCAACCATATGTACCAAACAATTGAAACAGGGATGATCCCTGAAGACAGAGCTTAAATTTAAGTGATATTAGACTTTGCAGGCATCACCGCACTTTCCGCCTTTACCCGGGGTCATGAAGACCAAACGGGATCAGTTGTTGGCCACGTTCATCAATACAGAGCAGAAAACCGCGTGATTTAATATTTAGTAGCAGTAGACTTTCCACTGGCACAACTGCACTCTCTACCATCACTTAACTTCGGTTGTTGTCAAGACAGGCACATGAAAACCGAGCGTGCTACTACCAATGCTATCACTATTGCTAAATACTACTATTACCATTTCTACTGCTACTGCTACGATGCGATTGAATGGAAACTATAAGTCAGAAGTGAGGCTGATTCACGTCAGCACTGTCAACTGAGGGTGTGTACCTGGATTTATGCTTTTCCGGGTAGAGTACATGTTTTCGGCCCGGAACACATCAGAGCTTGCGCTGATTTCCTCCCACTCGCATCTTTCCACAAAAAACTGTATTAGTTGCTACTTAAGTTGGACTGAGAGGGCTAGGATACTGCTGCTATAAGTAACTCCCAGTGCTAAGAATGCTAATTCTAGTAATCATACTTGCTAAGATGCGGTAGGATAATAGAACAGTCCAATATAGTGCACTAGGAAGTGTGTTGTAACTATAGCTACATTGAGCATTATTCATGATATTTATGCCTGATATCCTGCAAGCGGTCATATGGACAGGTGCAAGTATAACTCTAGCTTACAGCAGCACGGTCGGGCGGCCTGCCAATATTCATTGACTAAATCCAGCGTCAGGAAAGCTGGATTATCCGACAGGGCAAGCCAAACCAAAGGAAATTATTCTGTTGTGCTCATTGGACTTCGCTTTCGATGGACATCGCACAGCCACATGGTACATTATTTCTTCCTAATTAGGTCAAGTGCTTTATGTCGCAAGGTAGTGTCATTTACCGTTCGCAAGCTTACTATAGACTTACTACATTTTTCAGCTCTATCCTGGATTTTGCAAAGCATCTCCTGTCTAAGTAAAGGCACCATATGCTCCACAAATAGTTAAGCATGACAACATGGTACTGCCTATATTGTATCAATATCTGAGTGCTAAGCATGTATCTTAAATGCCCACCGGCGTTAATCATGTGAACGCCAGTGTTTTATCAGGGCGACCACGCTGTCTCTGTATGGATGACGCTGACCAGCAGATAAAGGCAGAGAACGTCAGGCTGCATGACAAATTTTGAGGTTCTGAGAGATTACGTAGCCACTGAAAGTCGCTTTATAAAGTTTTATGTTGATCGAGCTCCCTGATTATATGAATGTGTAAAAAATTTTCATAGGAGTATTTTGGCAGACACTTGGCGTACTGTGAGATAGCTATATCGGGCTATTTGCCCTCATTAGCCACAGGCAGCCAACTCTAGTGCAACAGCTGAAATTGCCGCCGCACCTGAGTTTCGAGATCGGTGCACAAACAAATAATAAAATATGTAAATTTTATATTTAAGGTCCGGAGAGCGTCGTTGCAATGATTGGTTTGTGAGCAACCACGACTACTAGTTTTACACGCGACAATTCGAACATCAATGTCAATGATGCCCAACATATGCTCTAAACAGGTTGGTGCAGTGACGGTGACTTGCGCGTGAAGAAGTGAAGCCAGAGAAGCTTCATGCCTTAGCAACATTGCTGGCTATTTGCAAACTTTCGCGACTTTTTTCTTATTGACCTCGGTCCTCGGTGTGGGGCCGCGGTTATATTTTTCGTGATAGAGACAGAGTGGCAGTTTTGGTACTGACAGCATCTACTCTTGGTGAGCCGTACGCGATAGTTGGATGACGTTTCAACCAGCAGTAGGCGGATTTAATGGCAACATAGAGAAACACTGGTTGTGAATGAATGGCCTACCAATTTGATAACAAACAGTATAATTCATGAATTCGAGCAACAATTCAAAACATGATTTCCCAGAATTCTGCATTTTCAACGATGAATAAGTATATGTGAATTTATCTAGTCTTTCACTCGAATAGATTAAGCTGACGGCGATAAAGGTCAAGAAGAAATAGCATCCGCAAACGCAGCTTCCTCAGCTCTACTAACGAATGAAAAAGAGTGTGTTTCATACACAGGCTCGGTGTAACGGTTAACCAGTAACTTGTACAAATGGGGACTATCTGAAAGGGTCACAGGAAACTAAATGACGTCTCAGAGCAAGGCGTTAATGTAATTGTGTCGAGTTTAAGCACACTATAAACATAAACAGTACTATCGAAGGTATCATATGATTGAGAAGTCTCGTGAACTATTGAATGGACCAGAATTAAAATAAAGTATCCCATTACTCGTCTTAATTAGTCGTCCACGGCTTGTCAGGGTCTAATTCTACTATTTCAAAGGAAATGATTTCAGCCGATGTCAACATGTTTAAGCGCCTGCTGAACAATTTGCTTCCTTCGATAAGGAATAAATTTTTATGCAGCCTTCGGGATTAGAGGAAATGTTCGTTTACCGTTTGAAACGGTATGAGCGCGGCCTATTACGATTTTCATGGACGAGTAAGTAGGGGCTAAGTTGCTTCCTGCCAGAAAAACGATCCTCCAAAGCGCTCATAAGGACGTTTGTCCTTCAGACTACACTGCATCGTAATTTGTGAAATTCTAAAATTACTGACGGAACTGGGGCGCAAAAATGTAAATAGAAAGAGCAACCTGAATTTTTCAGAGGAAGACTCATATAGCGAAACATGGTGGCAATTTTGAACCAGCCAATGCTCACGATGGGAGTGGCAACGTAGTATTGGCAAGCCCAAGATAAGCTGAACTAAGCACTCCCAAGTTTTCCGACTAATTCTTTTGTAGATCAATGCTCAGAGCCTTTTTAGAACTTCGACGAACTGGTAATACAGGTGGCCACCACATCCCCAGTTGTCATAGTATTAACGGAAACGTGGCTGTCACAAAAAGTCAGCGATCCCGGAGTAGCACTATCAAGCTACCAACCATCTCGGAGAGACAGAAGGGACTTCCAGGATAGAGATGTCATTTTTTTAAAATGATGCTCGTATGAATGAGAATCGAAAGATTATCGATGATGAGAAGACTAGTCCGCTGACTATAAAGGACGCGGGTTTCAATCTCTTAAAGCTGTGAGTATCTACCGACCAGAAATAATGAAGCCTGATGCAAAGACTTCCTGTTTATATTGCCCTCTGGATCCTTAAAACATAAAATTTATTTATCTATTTCGAAAGGAGGTCGGTAGTCGACCTGCTGTCGCTCTGACGGGGACCTCAAGGCGTTCGGTATTCGATGGATCAATATGCACGTAATGTGCCCAAAATATATCTTGGATCACCGTTTTCTAAAACGCCCACTTGAGGATTTTCTAACGCAGCGTTTCCTTGTTCCAACTAGAGCGCGTGCATGGCAAGAAACTAGGTTTTTGCTCCTCCTCTCAATCAGGGTTGCACACAAGACCAGGTATACTGTCCAGTTGCGCCTGTTCAAAATGATCACGCTGTACCTTCATGGGAGTACGGTTTATAACTAGTACCATTTGTGGTAAACGAAATAGAATGAAACATATGAATAAACGCCTATTGTCTGGAAACAGTCGAAGCATCACGAATAGACTGGGACATTCTCCTTTGCGGAACGGTCGCTATGGGCTGGAATTTTTTTAGGGAGTGTTGGTTGTTTTATCTAGTGAAGATTGAATGTTCCTTATAAAAACGCGGATTAACTAGCCGACGTCAGTGGCTAAAAATATATCTAAAAAGGGGGTCAGCAAGAACGATGGGTTGTAGAAATTCTTTTGCGACAATGGTAAAAATAGAGTTTCTAATGAAGACAAGTGCCAAACGAAAATGGCAAGAGACTTGCTTTTTAAAAGATGGTTCGGTTTCAAGAGTAATCTGAATCATCGAGCTTTTAGAAATGCGAAACTGATTTGGAACTGCTTATGAATGAGTACACATAAAAGGAACACGATTTCTGTTATGGAGGATAATGACGGTTTCGAGATATCGGCGAGTACAAACAACGCTAGCCGTTTTTCTCAATTCTTCCAGTCTGCCCTCAAACAAGAAACGGATTTAATCTCACGCTGTGAAGAGAGTACAGGAACGATTTTCGAATAACTAAAGGGCTTGAAGTTATATAAATATGCCTGTCTGCATGAGATTCTAGCAAAGGTGCTCTGTGAACTTACCCTAAAGCTGGAAAATCTGCTTTCCCTTTCATGCCAACAATGGACATACAGTGGACTTTCCTTCACGTTAGATATTTGTACGGATCAATTTGGAAATCCGCAACCTTATGTTTAATGTCCAATACATGAGCATATCCAGCACTATTCTAATACTTTTATAAATTTAGGACAATTTCAAAGATATGCCATGCATAAAATGCAGAGTCGGAAGTCGAAACTAGCGCCTTCTTCGTCTTCTAACGCCTGATGAAGAATCGGCCACGGATCTCGAAACAACAAGCAAATAAGAGTGTTGTCTCATCGATCGAGTCTTCTTCCTCTAAACTTTGACTCCACACACTCACTTCGTCCATGGAACGTCCGAATTTAAGGAGCGGCGACCATCGATTTATTCTGTCTACAGAACAGATCGCTGTTAGTTGGCATTTTTGCTTGGGTGTCAGCGAAAGGCGTCCGCTCTGGAGAGCGTCAGTGATGGTGTGTTGCTTATACAGGGTGTCCCAAAAAAATGTATACACATTTTACCTATTTGTAAAATCAGTGTTGATAGTAATTTTATTATTCAATAAATGCTCAGATATTTACAAGTAGCATTTTATTTTTTATCACTAAATGTTCTCAAACTGGCGTCCATTTTGATCATGACACAGCTGAAAACGCGAAGCAATGGAATCACGCATACCATAAAACCATTCCCATGGTATTCGGGTGCATTCATGTTCCGTAGCTTCTCGCAATTCAGTCACTGCTGCAATAGTCAAAATGCAGTGAAAAAAAAAACAGTACAATGATACTTTTAGATATTTTTATGTACTTGAAATAACAAAATTATAATAAACACCAAGTTTACAATAACTTAAAATGTGTATGCATTTTTGGGACACCCTGTATAAGTGTGACTTGTTATGCTGTACTACCACTCGTGTTTGCGGTGCTTGTCCCGGATTTCGGTTCATCCACTGCGTCTTCAAATCCTTCTCCAGGTCTGGGCTCGTCGTCAAACCAAACAAACTGAAGAGAAGAAACGTAGCCTAAAGCGGACGATTGTATTGAACGATATTACAAGAGGGCTAGTAAACTATGACATGCGAAAGGACAGATGAGCACAAAGCGTTGATGGTGACTTGTTTTAGAGAGGCGACCATGAGGGCAGAGATCTCTTCTTCGCAGACTTGCACAAAAGGATGAGAAGAACGGGACCAAAAACACAGCCCCGGAAGAGGTGTCTTACACGCCATCAAAAAATTAAAACAATATCACTCGGGTACCTCGCTACAATACCAAAATAGGCGAGTGGTTAGCTGGGCTTCGGCCATGTGGCTGTTTGATCACGGGACTTAGTCGCGGGAGCATGATTTCGAATTTTGAATTTTGAATTAATATTTTTTCAGCGCCGGTACGGCACTATCTGTACAAAGTTAATTTCGAAAAAAATAAAAATTCAAAAAATAATTTGAAAATGTGTGCAAGTAAACGTAGAAAGTCGAAATAATGTCAGCAGAAATGGTCCTTTTGGGGCAACATATAGCAATGTTTTGCAGGTACTTTTGAACTAAAAACGATAAGTTAGGGCAGTTAAAATAAAACTCTTACAGTGAAAATGGAGACAGTGTTCAACGGGCCTCCATGTTCAAAAAGTGTGTAATAGATAAAAACTGCTTAGGAAGATAGTAGTAGGAACATAGCAGTAGAACAGAAATAGGTGTGGGTGGTCTGATGAAGGTGATTAGTCAACGAAACTGCAGCATTTTAGACTAAGTACTTCCGCGTGGCTTCGTTTGATTCGGCGGTGGTTAATGGAAACATCTAGGTTCTCGGGGATACGACGCAGAGAGAATAGTTTCAAGCAGATCTCCTAAATTCCAAATGGTCCTTTCTCGGAGTCATGGAGACAGTTGCTCGGAAAAGATGAGGAGAATAGAAGGTTAATAGAATCAGTGTTAAGATAAATGTGCAGTCTCCGTTTGAAAGCAGACAGTCTAGTGAACGACCTAATTTCGATTGGCAAAATATTCCAAAGAAAGCTATATCTGGAAGCAAAAAACCAAGAGCGTTTACATGACGAAGATGCAGGAGAGGGTATAACAAGTGCCGAGTTTCTTAGGTTGTAGGGACGGCTAACGGGGGTAATGACAGAAACCCTGGGTAAATTTGTGCTATTATTAAGCCGAAAAAGGAGACAAAAGCCTGCTTCCAATCTGCTGACCCAAAGGAATCTTAGTTTCGTTAATTGACATCAATTTTAGTAGCAAATATTAGAAGCTGTCGGATACAGCAGTTTTCATGTGAACTTTTTTTGAATTTGTTCAATTTTTGAACGGCTAACTTCATTAATGAGACCGTAAAAGGGGCAACAGCATTCTAAGATGGGAAGCACGAACAAACGATAAAGCCTAAATTTCATTTCAGGATTTTAGAAATTATAAGAAATAAAGCCGCAAATCTGTGCGGCTTTGGCTGTAATTCTATCGGCGTGAGGAGAAAGGTCTAATTTATTGGTGTAGCTTAATCCTAGGTCCTTGATAATGGAACATTCAGTCATTGGGTAACCTTGAAAAATAACAGGTTGTGGCAGCCTTTCAGGCCCAAAGCACATGTATCGGCACTTAGAAGGTAAGAACTCCATGTTGCCATGTTGAGCTCCACGCCGAAATAGCGTACAGATCAGAATGAATTTGTTCTAGGCATCTCGCGGCCGTAGAGTTAGAGAAGGAGTAAACACACTTGAGATCATCTGCATAAATATAAGATTGGGAGTGTTTAACACTCAATGAGATATCATTTATGTCAAGCAAGAAGAGCAGAGGACCTAGTACGGTACCTTGAAGGACACCACTCAAAATTGCTGTAGGAGAAGAGTATGAGGATCCCACTAAGACCATTTGCTGTCGATTTGAAAGATAAGATCTGATGAAGTCAGTAAGAGGACTACGAAATCCTATCACCTCTAGTTTGGCTAGGAGCCTCCTGTGAGGAACTTTATCAAATGCTTTAATAAGGTCAAAATAGATAACTACCACAGATAGATGATCATTACGGAGAGAAGTAAGTAGATTTAGAAAAGACATGTGACATGTTTCACAAGATCGGTCCGGTAAAAAGCCATGCTGTGAGGAGCTGAGAATGTTATTGTTTATGCAGAAATCTGTAATTTTTTGGCAACTAGTTTTTCAAAGAGTTAAGCCAGAGAGGGCGTTTTATGAACACCGTGATAATTGTGAATATCTGATCGGGAACCAGATTTAAATACGGGAATTATTATAAAAGTTTTCCAGTAGTCCGGGAAAAAGCCATTCTCAAGAAACACTGAAAATAACTTACTCAGTAAGGGTGGAAAATCTCTTAATTGTTTGATGAGTGAGTTTGGGATGTTATCAGTTACAACCGAATGTGAATTTTAAGATAACTTATTTCTTTTTGAATACAAACAGGTGAGAAATTAAGGGTACTGCGATTTGAATCACACAGCAGGGGATTACCCTAATAGCAAGTGGAATCCTACTGGAGTTCTACGGGAATCCTACAAGTCTACGCAGTAGGACTCTACGGGAGCTCAACCTGAAACAACATGTAGGATCCTACGGGAGCTCTACATTGGGTCTACATGTAGACCCAAAATTTTCCGCCGGACAGGGGTTACCTCCTTTATCGCGAAAAGCCCCCTTTTTTAAAAACGCCGTTGTAGACATGTTATTGAAGACGTTTAATAGTTGGAAACTTTATTATGTAAGAAAAGGGTAAAAAATATTAGTGTACAAAAAAATTCGTTGGCGGTCTTGTAAATTTTATATACATATCACAGATGTGCTTGCGGACGGTAGTGATTGGCCAGTCACTGCGCCAGATGAGCCGGGGCCGTCATCGCTGGGGCCGTGGTCTTCTGCAAATAAATAAAATTATTTAATTTAGTTAAGTATGTATCAGTTTTGTAGGCATTACTGCAGTATTACTGCATACATGCATGCAGTAAGTTGACTGATGTAAGTAGAAGTGTTAAAAGAACTCACCGTAAAATCGTGAACGTTTCGGGGTGATATATTTGCCCCTGTTCAGTCTTTTGTAGGCCTTCTTGAAGGCCTTTATGAATGCTTTTCTAATTTCTGCACGATCTTCGTTGTGTGATAAGCACCACACAGTTGCCACCTCTGCGTTGTTAACAGATAAAGCGGAATGCACAAAAATTTACCTGTCAGAAGCTGATACAATGTTGAATTTTCAAAAGCCCTCTTTGGGCTGTCAACATATGCCCCGGTGAAGCTCACCTCGGCGGTAATGCTGTCGGAAAACAGGGCTTTGAAAACCCTGTCCGCAAAGTCTTCCAAGCTATTACCGCCTAACGAAAGTAGGTGGCTTGTCTGTGAAGGCAGGTCAGAAGAAAATCATGACATACCAACTGGCGTCGGAATTCAGCGTCGGACAGGCGAGACAGAAGGCCGTCGTATTCCAGCAGGTTCGATACCCGCGAGGAAATGACGGCGTGCGTTTTGATAGGATTTAAAGTGTTTGCGCCCCGTGCTTCTATCGCCTGCAGGATAAGCATCTGATTTTCCAGTAACTGCTTGTTACTCTTGACGAGAAAATCAGAAATACTGAGCATGAAGTTATTGAGATGGTTTAGGTACTGTAAAACCGCTTTCTCAAAACCTCGTCTCCTGTGGCGGTGGCGTTTAGGTATCTGGCTGCCTACAAAGCGTAGTCGTTGTAGCGCACATTCTTACCAGTTACGGCCGAAGGCGTCGGTGACCGACACGATGGCATTGTAACTCCGCTAGCAGAGGAACTACTATCAGATTCCTGAAACACACCATGTAGGCAAATGAACTGCTTACAGATGAGGACGATGACGAAATGCGGACCTTTCCGCGGAGATAATCGTGTAATTTTGTGGGTGTACGTTTTTCGCGACCAGATTGGCGTCGTGAGCTGTTGCCGTCAGACATGACAAGTCTAAAATGAAAAGGTCGCATTAAGCGCCTATTAAACGACTGGTTGCTGTTAAAGCAGGAACCAGGCTAGGTAAAAGTCGCTTCCAATGAAACTGGAAGCTATGGTAAAGGTTTTATTTGTGAACTGGCATGTAGTACAAAGGCAAGCACAGCATACGAGGAAAGAGCAAAGTATGTTTAACAGGGAAACTTACCTGCTAGCCAACATTTAAATTAATTTGGCTCTTGACGTCCCAACGGTCATTAATCTCGATGAGGACAAAAAGATCGTCAACGGGGAATGACGTGTACTTGCGGACTTCCGATGGCAATGGACAGCAATGCAATATGTCACCTAACTGTGCTTTGAAAACTTTGAAATTTGATGAGTTTTGCGGATAAGTACAAAAATCCTCAACATTAATATAGTCAACATACACCAAATGAATGACACCCGAAGTTGAGCGAACAATGTTCTTGATGCATAACAACTTACCTTCTATTGCAATTGAGCCGTTTGATGGTGTCGATCCCAAGAATAGGGAGCCCTTCGATAAAGACCTAAATTGCGTAAATAGTCCACCACATGGAGGCAGTGGTCCAGCCCAGTGCTCCGAATTACAAGTCCAGTCTACTGGACACGGTGAATACTTCATTACACTTTCTTTTTCTTTCAGCGTTTTAGCCACTTGCTGTAGTGGTTGATCTTTCTTATGTATCATCTGTTTCAACTGCCCTAAGTAGCTCTCAAAGTGAAAAGACGAAAACTTCTCCAAGGGACCGTGACGCTTAACATCTTCCGGTAGGTGTACGATGCTGTGCGTGTTGTACACCAGTTCTTCTTGGCCATACAGCTTTTCATGCTTCTTAATGAACAATTGTAGAATGTCTGATGCATATGTGACCCACTCCCGACAGGAAGATGGGCGAATGAGACATCTAATAGCTGTTGATAGAAGCATGAAATGCCTCCAATACTTTTTCCGAAGTACATCCTTCAAAACAACGACTCCTGTATATAAAAGGAACTGACGCAATTCAGTACCCTTCCACGTATCCCACTCTGTAATCGATCTAGCTCGTTGACTAAATTCTTTAGGTAAATAAGTATTAATTGATTTCAAACGGTCATCAACATTACTTATGGACTCTGCAGACAACTTATACTTTGTTCCTCTAGGGCTTTTCATCCATAATTTTAACAACCGACGCATTACACCCAGGTAAACTAGGTGAAGCGGGTCTAACGGTCTAATCTTTCAACAAAAAGCCCATTTATTGATAGGAAAGATAGTTCCCTAAGCAAGGGCTTACAGTACGCCTGAACATCAGACGGTTTGCCTTTTCCACAGTATATACCTACTGTGAAGATATTACTTACAAAAGGCTCCATTATTCTAGCAAGAATGGGCCAAAAATCACATCTACGCTTCCTATATAAAGGCAAACCATCAATAGATAAATAAATAACTACCTCATTTCCTTCAATATGCACCGTGGGTTGACTTACCTGGTTAGTTACGCCATTGAGAAGTCCTAAATGAACATACAGCCCGCTGCCCATTGCCGTCACGGGCGTCCGCTTGCTAGAGCGTTCCCGAATCGTTCGCCCATCGCCCGGTAACTCCGGGTGAAACCGTTGCAATATTCTAAGCAGTTCCGTGAGATGGCTTGTTGGTGGGTCACATTTTGCTGCCCACATCTTCAGTCCATCTCGAAGAGTTGGCTCCTCAATGGCCTGTTGTATACTTGGTCCTTCGTTTGGAACCTCAAACATTGGAAAATGCAGACAGTTCGACTCCTCCATGAAGTCTGTTCCGTAATTTGACGTTCCGAATGAGGAACAGCTGGAAGATTCACTAAACGAGGAATCTTCATCAGAATCCGACGTCGTCGGCCAAGATTTCCTGTCTGCCTCCTCAACTTTACGAAGCAACGCATGATAATCACGTTTAGCTTCTCTCCAAAGGGTAGTCCTTGATTTAGGCTTCCACATACTACTAAAAAAATTCAGAATGTTAAAATTTTAGCAACAAATAAAGCCACCACAATCACAGCCCACTTACGCGTCCAGCGGCTCACGTGCTGTAGCGTCCGAGGCGAGTAGGGTACACTGGTTGCACAGTAATGGATTCGGTATCGGCGGCTTCTGTTCGACAGACTTCCTGTCTTCGCACTCCTTTCCTATTGGGGTTTCTTCATCATCACAAACAGACGCACTAGAACTAGATTGTTGACTCATATCCGAAGAATATAAGTGGTAATAGGGAAGTAACGTTTATTAAGGAATACAGGTTATCGAGGGCGTAAGCAAGGGAGCGAGTGTAGGATAATGTTATAATGAAGGTGAATATGAAATAGAGTATAGAATAGTCGACGAGGATAGGACTTAACGGAGTCGGGAAACGGCGGCGTGCGACGGTCGGTCGTCCAATCAGCGTCCTGGTAACCGAGAGAAAAAAAGGTGACATAAAGGGTATCAAGTAAAACAAGGGAGGTTCGGTTTGGGTCGTTACATAGCCCCCCTTTCAAGGTATAGCACTGTCCTCAGTGCTTGTGGTGATAGAGGGTGATGGAAATGTGACCTCTAAGGCAACTGGGGGGACCTGGTCGGGTGGGACGATCGTGAGGGTGTCTGGTGTACATATGGGAAGCCTGCCACGGTACGGCTTGAGTTTGTCGAAGTGAGCCGTAAAAGAGGGGAGAGTGGGGTCGATGGCGTCGCGGAGTAGTAGGGTTGTAGAGGAAAAGGTGTCGAGTACGGTGAAGGGTCCTCGCCAGGGGTGGTGGAATTTAGCGGAGGTTCCGCGAGGATGATTTCGGTTATAATATATCACCAGGTCACCGGTTCGGTATGGTGTGCTTGACATGCGAGTGTCGAAATGGTCTTTTTGGTGGGTTGCTGATGCCCCTAGTGTGTTGCGGGCAGCATTGTGAGCGCAGCGGATAACCTCTCGGAGTTGGCGGGCGTAGCTATTAGGCGTAGTAGGATCCGGGGAGGGAAGTGGAAAACGGAGGTCGACCGGAAGCCGGATCTCACGACCTGTCCACATGTAGTGTGGGGTAAACCCTGTAGAGGCGTGAACGGACCTGCGGTAGGCGAGCATACAAAGGGGTAGATGCAGATCCCAGTCGTGTTCGTGGCCGTCTTTAGAGAACGCAAGCAGAAGGTTATGTATGGTACGGTTCGTCCGTTCGACCAGACCATTACCTTCTGGGTGGTACGGGGTTGTGCGGGTTTTCCGAATTTCGAGTAGGTCGCACACGTCCTTGATGAGTTGTGATTCGAAGTTACTTCCGCAGTCGGAATGGAAGCAAAGAGGAGTTCCCCAACGACTGATCCATGTGCGACTGATGGCGTTAGCCACCGTGGCGGCTCTTTGGTCAGGTAACGGGATGGCTTCGACCCATTTGGTGAAATAGTCGACCATGACTAATATGTATTCTAACCCTCGAGAGGATATGGAAAGCGGGCCGATGATGTCAAGGCCAACTCGTTCACCGGGGAATCCAGTGGTCATGGGCTGTAGGGGTGCTCGGGGAGCTGTATTGGGTGATTTGAACGAGGAACAAATTGCGCACCCTTGGCAAAAATGGATGACTGATGAGCGTAACTGTGGCCACCAGAAACGTGAGCGTGCGGCTAGTTCTGTACGGTGTTGGCCACAGTGTCCTAACTCCGAGTGCAGGTCCGTTAGGACACCTTCGATGAGGCAACCTGGGACTATCGGGCGTAAGTGATGGGAATTTCCGTCTTTATAAAATAGTACTTCTTGTTCGAGCCAGAGGTTCGGCCACTGGTTCAGCAAAAGGCGGGCGTTCATACTAGACCCGCGCATTTCTTGTTCGTTGGGTTTCCGCCGTTCTTCAATCAGGTGACGGTAGATTATGGCCGTGTCGGGATCACTAGCTTGTGCCGTTGACCATTCGTAGCGGGTGGTTTCTGCTAAGTGTACGGCGTGGACCGATTCTGGGAGAATGGCCGTGACGGTAGTGTCGGTGTTGGGAAAACGGGAAAGTGCGTCGGCGTTGCCGTGTTTAGTGCCCGGACGGAATTCGGTTTCGAAATCAAAATCCTGTATGGACTCTTGCCACCGGGCGAGCTGATCCATGGGGTCTTTAAAAGTTTGGAGCCATTTCAAAGCGCGGTGATCGGTACGCAAAATAAAACGTTTTCCGATAAGAAGGTGTTTAAATTGTTGAAGGAAAACGATAATCGCTAGGAGTTCCCTGCGGAACGTGCTGTAATTGCGTTCAGACTTCGTTAATGTTTTGCTGGCGAAACAAATAGGGTGCTCAATGCCGTGGGAGTCGTTCTGTGATAACACGGCGCCAATGGCAAAACCACTGGCATCGGTGTCCAGTATAAACGCCGGAGCATCTTTCTCGATGTTTGGGAGTGCTAACAGGGGCGCAGAGCATAGGGCCGCTCGAAGGTCGGTAAATGCCGTCGCGCATTCTCTGGACCATTTGAACACACGATCCTTTTCCGTCAATTTGTGGAGGGGACCGGCGATGATTGCAAAATGTCGAATGAACCGACGGTAATAAGAAGCGAGGCCGATGAAACTCCGTACCTCTGTTTGGTTGGTTGGCACTGGCCAAGTGCGAATGTGTTTTATGCGGTCGGGTAGGGGTGCGATGTGTCCGGGGGATATCTGGTGACCGAGAAATTCCACTTCGGAACGAAGAAAAAAACACTTTTTCGGATTCAGCGTGAGACCGGCATCGCGGAGTGCCTCCAGTACACATTTTAAATTCTGATTGTGTTCTTCGATCGTATGGCCGAAAACGATAATGTCATCTAGGTAAACTAGGCATTTATAAGGTATCAGAGGTCGTAGAACCTGGAACATCAGCCGCTGAAACGTCGCTGCCGCGTTGCAGAGACCGAAGGGAAGTGTATAAAACTCAAATAGTCCTTGTGGGACCGTGAACGCTGTCTTCTGTCGGTCATCCGGGTTTAGTTCGACTTGCCAGTATCCCGACTTAAGATCTAGGGTCGAGAACCATGAAGCCTTGCCGAGTGAGTCTATAGTGTCGTCCAGCCGGGGTAATGGGAATGAGTCGCGTACGGTAATTGCGTTAAGGCGACGGTAGTCAATGCACAAGCGTAGAGAACCGTCTTTTTTGGGACTAAGGTTATCGGCGAGGCCCATGGGGACGAGGAGGGCTTTATGATGCTATTTGCTAAAAGCTCGTCGAGAAGTTTGTCAACTTCCTCGCGATATCGTACGGGAACGCGACGGGGGGGTTGCCAGACCGGTTTTGCGTCGCCGGTGTCAATCGTGTGTTGCACGAGGCGTGTCCGGCCGATGTTACTTGTAGACCAGGAAAACAGTTCAGGGAAAGCGTAAAGGATATTTCTGAGTTGGACATAAGCGGCCGTACCAACAGTGGACGGCGGGGGAAGAATTTCGTCTAAATATGTAGGGTCTAAAGCTACGGCCGCCATAACCGTGTTGTAAAGGAGTTCGAAATGCGATTCAGGTGCGGAGGTAGGGGGAGGGTTTATGTTTCCGGCCAGCTCCACGCGTCTATCGCGGGTGTGAATAACACAATTATAAACGGTGAGGAAATCTAATCCCAGAACTACAGGCCAGGGGCTATCGGAAGTAACCAGAAAATCGTGTATCACATCGGCACCGTTGAAGGAAAACTGTAAGGAAATACAACCGGAGATCGGTATTTGAGTGCCGTTAGCGGCGTGAATAAGACGAGGCCGTGATAATGGTCCTATTCGGCTAAAGAGAGATCTCGGGATGCAGGCCGGGGTAATCAGCGAGACATTGGCTCCTGTGTCTATCAAAGCGTCAAAAGAGTGCTTATCTATTAAAATTGTAACCGTAAATGACGATACGGGTGTAGGTTTAACCAAAGAAATATTGGAAACGAATGACTCACAGTATGCATTATGGCCGCAGTGACGTGCTTGGTTTCCAAAGGCAGCGCAATACGGACATCCGCGGTTGTGGTCAGGAAAACGGACTGGTAAAGCCGTTTTTTGTGCCATCTGTTGTGAGTCATGCGGTTGTGTCGGCTGAACACGGGGTGAATACCCTCGGTTGTAAGGCGGACGTGGTGTGTTGGCTGGGGGTTGTGGGGCGTCGGAGTGGAAGTCGTCAAACTGCCGACACGTAGACAAAGCCGCAAGGAGGTCAGTCGGCGTCTGCAGCAGGAAATGGTCTGTCACTGTGCGGTTGCGGAGACCCGTGGTGAACCGATACAGGATCATTCGGTCTAGCGCTGTTTTGGGGACGTCAGGGAACGCAAGCCGTGCAAAACGCTTCAACTCTAGAGCAAACTCATCCGCCGATTGGCGGGGTTGTTGATTCAGGCGATTAAACCGGTCAGCAGCTACACCAGCTGACATCTGGTGGTCAAAAAGCGACTTGAGGATGGTTTTGGTCTCGTTCAAAGTGGACGTTAGGGTAACTCCTGATGAGAGGGCAAGTTCGCATGCATTAGGGGACAGGAAATTTAATGCATAGCGCGAGTGGTCAGATGGGTCCACGTCTGCGAGAAAAATATCTAAACGAACGAGCCAATGATGCAGATTTTGGCCCGCTTGGAAAACGGCTGGGGCGAGTAATGGGTCAGCACGACGGATGGGGGCCAGTGGCACGTGGGGAATGACGACGTCGGGTTTTGAGGTAACCACCGGGGGTGAGTAGCTTCCAGCACCGGCTGCCGCCATTGTAGCGTCCGAGGCGAGTAGGGTACACTGGTTGCACAGTAATGGATTCGGTATCGGCGGCTTCTGTTCGACAGACTTCCTGTCTTCGCACTCCTTTCCTATTGGGGTTTCTTCATCATCACAAACAGACGCACTAGAACTAGATTGTTGACTCATATCCGAAGAATATAAGTGGTAATAGGGAAGTAACGTTTATTAAGGAATACAGGTTATCGAGGGCGTAAGCAAGGGGGCGAATGTAGGATAATGTTATAATGAAGGTGAATATGAAATAGAGTATAGAATAGTCGACGAGGATGGGACTTAACGGAGTCGGGAAACGGCGGCGTGCGACGGTCGGTCGTCCAATCAGCGTCCTGGTAACCGAGAGAAAAAAAGGTGACATAAAGGGTATCAAGTAAAACAAGGGAGGTTCGGTTTGGGTCGTTACAGTGCAACACGACAGAATGCCGTCCAAACTCGCCGCCAGACACAGCAGTTCACAGGGCCAATCAAATTGCACGCATTCGGATTGAGGCGTTCTGACCAATAATTTCCCTGATATTTTAGCCAATTATATTTGAGATATTGTGTGTGTATAAGCTATCAGGTCTACAGGTCTACAAATTGCTATTAGGGTTACAGGAGTGGGGCTAGTTTCGATGGTCAAGAAATTGGCGAAAAATGAATTTAGCAATGCTGCTTTCTCCAAATCCTCTGTAATAAAATGATTGTTGCTATTGAGTAAAGGTGGAATGACTTTCTGAAGCTTAGTCGACGACCCAAGACGGAAGACTTGAGCAACAGATCTGGAAAAATTCGCATCACTTAATGCTGTGGCCTCTTTACGCCTATCTCGTGCAAGCCTTATTTCAAGCGCTAATTCAAATATTTGCGCTATTCTTAAGTGAACTGATAAAGAGCTATTAGACGTATCCTTAAGTTGTTTTTGTAATTTTTTAAGTCTATTTTGGAGAAAATGTGGCACAGTAGAAGAAGCTGAATTTGATTTTAAAATCTTAAGTGGGATAAGAGCCTGAATATTTTCTATAAGGTTTTGCAATATCTCCTGGAATAAGTATGGATCATTAGTTGAAAATATGCTTTTCCAATCTAGGGTACTTAAGAAATCATTTACTAATTCATGGTTTACTTTACCAAAGTCGAGGTTATTGCATTTTACCTCGGGCTTTTTAGAAAGAGAGACTGGAAAACAACAGTGAATTAAGGCATGGTCACTTGTGAAAATATCACGATGAAAATTCATAAAGAGAGGGTGGACATCATTTGTAAAAATTAAATCTAATATGTTGTCATTTCTGGTCACTGAACTGACCAGTTGTGCCATGTTTGAAAAGTTAATAGTGCCAACCAATTTCTGAAATCTTGGTGGACAGGTATTTCCTTGCCAGTCAATGTCTGGCAGATTAAAATCACTTACAATTATTCTGACATCGAATTGAATCTCTGCAACTTTTTCAAACATTTCACTCAGCTGCATAACATTACTTGAGTTACAGGGGGGATTGTAGACACACTTAATTATCGTTTTTTTATCGTGTGGCAGGATGACTGAAATAAGACAAAAATTTCCAGAAATGACGAAATGCTCAGGTGATAAGGGAAATATACAGAGGATGATTAAATATAAATAAGGCAACCACCGCCACGCTTTTCAATGCGGTCTTGTCTGTACAAGCTATAATTATCTATGGCGAGTGTCGAGTCAGAAATAAGAGAGTGTGTCCAAGATTCAATGACACAGAGCACATATGGAGCAAGCTCAACTGCTACTGTTTCAAGTTCTGTCATCTTATTAACAACTGATCTCGAATTGAGTGAGGCTTTACTGAGCGTATCCTTCCAATGCAGGTTACGCTCATCAGTACTTATAAAAAAGGAAAACTTGGTGGCGGAAAGGGAAACGAAATGGGAGAAACAGAAGGCGGAAAGCAAACTGGCCCTGGTCTACAGTTTGTCAAGTAATTATTATCAAATGAACGGTGCATATGTAGAAAGGCATATAAGAAAGGGCTACATAGAAAGGACGGCTGAAGTGTGGCATGGTAAAACCAGGAGGGGGCATAAAAATAGGATTTTGAGGCATTATATCATAATTTGACGGAAATTTTGCCTTCGAAAATTGCATGACTGGTTTTGAAAAACGGTTACTTTTATTAGCTGGCTGAATTATTTGGGGATGTTGATGAGGTTTGGGGAGAGGAAAAGTGCTAGCTTGAACGGTTGGGTCTTTGTTAGATACTGAGTTGTTATCGGTAATCATATTGCCGAATTTGAAAGCTGAAATAGATTTACTAGGGGCGTTCGTATGTTTATCGGAATTTAAAGCTATCACAGACGTGGTTAGCTTAGAAGGAGAACGACTTGACGAGGCTACAATCTCACTCGAATCACGAGTAAGGTGAATGGGAGAAGTATCAGTGGAAACTGACATTGATCCAGAGGGATGTGGGCTTACCTGAGCGGGAGGGCCGGCCTCAGAGACAACTTTTGGTTTTGTTGAACCAGAGCCAGTGTTCTCATTTGCTACTTTGGATAAAACCCGACGCTCCATTGGCGTTTTATCCCTGCATACGTAAAGTTTATTTTCCATTAAATAGTTGGCTGACCGTTCATGCTGAGAGAATATAAGGTCTACTTCTATCGCCGAAAAGCGTTTTACGAGAATTGGCGGGTTTTTACTTCGAGATGAGAGTCTTTTCGCTTCTGCAACTTTAAAATTCAAGCCACAAGAGTAAAAAAACTGAACAGCAACATCTATAGGTTGTTTATCTTTTGAAGCATTTTTCAAAAGAAAATTAAAATTCCTTTTTTGCCGATCACGGGTCTCAGTAGACACCATATTGACGAAAGGCTCTAGTTTCTCACATTGCTGAGAAGTGAGCGTAAATACCTTTCCATCAAAGATGGCACCAAGGACCGTAAACAGACAAGCATATTGGTTATAAAACTTACTTAAGTTGTCTAAAGCATCAAGATAAAGTTTAGTCATGCTTAAGATGGGTGTATCGTTAGGAGGATTGGTATTACGGGTTAATTTACGTCTAATTTTCGGCTTGGGTATCATATTGAATAGGAGGTGAGTGATAGGATATGTTCTAAGCAAAGTTATGCACAAAATTTCGACAGAAAATTTGAATTACCGAAGAGGCTACGCAGGATGAAAATTATCTCTAATAGTATATCGAGTAATACAAACTATTTCTTGCTGGAAATCGATATATTACCAAATTTTAGATATTATTCTGTATTAACGCAATAGATTACTTGCTTTTTACGTAAATTTACCGAAACTAGAATGAGGTTATGTCGGTGAAACAGTATAAAAATTTATATTCTGACCCATCGGTAAAAAAAGACAACTACAGGTGTGTGCAGTTGCTAAAGGGTTAGATATACAAATAAATAACAACAATTAAGCTAGTAACTTTAGCAAGTAACGATGAAATCTGATAAAAATATCTATTTCACGTGAAACCATGCGTGGCCTGCCATGTCTGTCAACGCGGGCGAGCTGGCACCAGTTTGTGAACACAGTTATGACGCAGTGCAACCGAACAGGGGGCGCCTTAGCACAAGCCGGGACGTGGCCGTGCTTTGACAGTGTGCCTCTAGGTAAGCAGGGTAGTCAGGGCCGTCCAGTAATTAAGAGACAATAGAAAAGGATTAATTGGAGCGTCTGCTAAAAGCTCACGCTACGTGAGAGAAGAAAACTCCTAGGGATTCAAGCACAGAAGCGTGATATTTGTACTATTAAATACAAGCGGGAGCTAAATTAGAACACGTCTTTTTTCAAGTGAAAAACTGCTCTTGTGTGTATATTTTAATTTATTCAAATACGAGTACGCAAAATTTTAGGTGTTTAAGGATGCTGACACAGCTATTAATAATTACCAGAGTGTGATCAAGCTCACGGCCCACGAAAGGGGAATCTTAGCCACTTGGCTAGAGCGTTGGCTGTACTGAACCATTTCTCTTATTGTCAAGTTCCAAACTCACCTAGTCCGCCAATATTTTCACAGGTGGATTAAATAAATTATTTATAATTACCAAAATCAGCCAGCATAATAAAACTCAGAATTTAATGCGGCATAAGTTGTTTGAGAAACATTTAAATGATAAATGGCATTTAATAATAAAAATATTGCCGCACAATATCATAATTTCAAATAATTACAGAAACCTAAGTTTTATCGCTCGATACGCTGCGCTGTCCAATCAGCTCAGTCCAACATAGTTTCCGTGAAAAAAGATCCTGCTTTGCAACGTTTCATACGTCGCTGGAATATGTGCCAAAGGCCACGGATGAAGGACGTCCGTGGAAGCAACTTACTGGGAAGACTAAAATGAAAGGCGAGTGTAATGCAGGAACCGTGTTACTATGGGTTTTAAGGGTGGGGTAAACGGAAACCCTGAGAAAAGTCGATAAACTGGCTCGAGGTAGAGGATGCAAGCCTTGTAAACCGGGGTTTTTGAAGTAAACAAGTAAATAGTCGCTAAGGGCCTGCGTGGTTAATAAAAAACAGAATTGATAACCAATAGAAAGATGCCGACCGAAGGAAGACTGTTTCCGGCCGCGGAAGGGAGTCAGCCTGCATCGACTGAAGACCAACCAATAGGAGGTTTCAAGGTCAAGGTCGCAAATCAGAAGACGTGTATATGGCGTCGAAGATTTGTGGAGAATGAAAGACACTAGAAAGAACCCCAAAACTAACCCCGAACGCAGACCTCAAACTTACCGATAACCTAAAACTAATCCAACATCAAAACTACGGTAACCCTGGCCCAAAATGTAAACCTAAATTCAGGTCGCAAAAAAATTATAACAGTAAGGCAAACTCTAACCCAAGGCCAAAAACTAACCCTAACCGTTAATGCAAAACGAACCCTAGCCAAACACCAATGCAAACCCTAAAATGCAACACCTACCTCAAAGTTAATCCCAAATTCATGCAGTGCTAAAACTAATCCTAACGACAAAGCTCAATGCAGAACAGAGGCAAACGAACAGTTAACAGAAAGGCCCGTTGGAAAACCTCCATTGCTTGAGGACAATCTGCACTGTGCGCGCACATCCGGATGACAGGTAACCAGTCAAAAGCCGCATTAGTAACCGCAAGGGCTCGTGGATAACGGACAGCTGATAACCAACAACCCTCACACCTATGGCGGCTCAAACATGCGGGAAGCCCTTGGGAGGGCGCAGGGCTCATGATCGCGTCAAAATTAACCACTGAGTACGGGAAATTAAATTAAATTCCATTGATGGTGACATTTCGAAGCGTGCGAGTGGCTTGTGAACAGCCAAGGTCATCCTTTAATCTACCCTGAACCAAAGGCCACCCGGCACTTACGAATCTACCGTGCCCAACGCTCGAGTGGGTCTTTTTTTATACCTACATAAGTGCCTACTATAAATAATTTCAGTAGTGATAACGAAAGCAATTGGCCCAGAAGGGCGACTTATTGTGCTTCCGCCTTAATGTTTTTGACTTCAGCAAGGCGTTTTATTGCGTTCCACGTGAGCACCTCATTTCAAAGTTTTCAGACCTGGGATAGCAGAAAATATTCTGACCTAGCCTCAAGCTTTCTTAAACGACCGTAAATAACGAGTCACTACAGGCGGCTACTGTTCGGAATGGGCCCCTGTTAAAAGTAAATTCCCACAAAGGCCGTTTCTTGGATCGCCTATTCATTTCGTATGTAAATGACCTATTACGTGGGCAGTGAAATCAACATAGCGCTCTGTGCAGGGGGGTAAAATACTTAGCAGTCTTCCAGATACTACAAGAAGACATGGACCGGCTATACGTATGAAGCAAGAACTGGCACCAGCAAGTGTGTGGTAATGCACGTGATATCATCGAGATGCAGAATAAATGCATTCTCATGACAGTACCTCTTCTAAAATCAACCACTTGAAACCGTATGTGTGCAAAAAGACCTTGGTGTATTCATTTATGTCGACTTAAGTGTCACAAAACACTGTTCCAAAGCCGCAGCAAGGTCAATGACATTTACGAGCACGACACGAAGAACATTTGCTAAGTTGAATGTGAATTGCTTCAGTAAGGCATATGGAGTATCTGTGCGGCCACACCGATGGAGTTTCAAATCCATTCAACAGATCGAAATAACAAGACCAAATGTGCGCTAAATTACCAACTCGAACTTCGATTCAGACTTTGCATGAGTTAGGCCACCTACCGAGACCGTGGTTGTAGAAAGATATAGGTTTTCTTGAAGGTTTTAAACGGTGGGCTGAAAAGGCTATTCAGGAACTCAATATTTTTACGTAAGAGCAATGCCCAGCTGCTTCGAATCTCTATACCCTTCACTATAAACAGGACTGAGGTGTACTTATGGTCAAGTTTTAGCTGCTCTGGGTACTTGATCTGGATGTCGACTGGGAAGACCTTTTTTTAAATGACAGCGAAAAGGAGTCTTTGAAAATGATCAGCTTAAGGTCCACCTGTGCCACATCAACCAATGCTTGTTCTTTTTCTCACAGAGTCATTGAACGACGCATGTTGCGCATTCCCCCATTGTGAATGTGTTCACGAGACGTCTGGATAATCATTTTTTTACGGCTGACCTGAAGTCTCCATATCCGCCTAATGCATTTATGAAATAACAATAATCGTGGTAGTCTCTTTAGTTCAAGAGATCGTTTCGTTTGCATGAGCATGACTCTGATGAAAATTTTCTAGTGGTCGAGAATACGCGAGGCCCAGGTAACTGGATAGAAGAAGTTAAATCGTTCTCTGGGACCAGGAGTGTATTTGTCCGACGTTTCGAACTCTCCCGCGAGCTCATTGTCAAGGAATGAAAAAACGTACAGCTCACAGTGTAATTAAGTCAGTTCCGCTGAGATTGACCTCTGCCCTCGATCTGCTCACTCAACGCGACGTAGGCCTCAGGAAGCTCGACAGCCTGTTAATTTAGCCCGCGTGTGAATGCCAGGCTTCCTGCAGCAGGCGTGAAGTTCAGTCGTCTGACCGACCCAGTATTCGCACGTTTTCGAAGTCGAAGCTGTGCCCTGGCTTGGATGCGTGGGCGGCCACCAGGGAATTCTTGTCGTTCCGTTGCACGGCGAGGTCATACTGGTGCATCCTCGTGAGGACCCGTTTGCCGGTTTCACCAACATAATTGGCTTGACCACAAGAGCAGTCAATACGGTAAATGACACCGGACTTTTCATTAACGGGTACTGAGTCCTTGGGCCGCATAAGTTGCCTGCGGATTGTTGCTTCCGGTCAGTGAGCAACGCCAATCCCAAATTCGCTCACCAGTCGAACGAATTCTTCAGAAACACCAGCAATATACGGTATTGCTCGCCAGCGTGTTTGTTCTGGTTGTCCTGTTGGTTTTCTTCGTTTGGCTCGTCGCCTGAATTTTTCGACGAAGGCGCCAGGATAGCCATTCATTGTGAAGAGTTTCTTGAGATACTGGACCTCGGCCTTCTTGTCGGCTGGTTCGCTGCAGTGAGTTTCTACACGACGATAGAGCGTTCGCATGCAGCTACGTTTGTGCGAGACGGGATGGTTGCTGAGGTAACTCAGGATGCGAGAGGTATTCGTCGCCTTCCTGTAAACTGTTGTTTTGAGTTCCCCACTTGAACAGGCATCTCGAGCTTCCTGAGGCCTACGTCGCGTTGCGCGAGCAGATCGAGGGCAGAGGTCAATCTCAGCGGAACTGACTTAATTATACTGTGAGCTGTACGTTTGTTTCATTCCTTGACAATGAGCTCGCGGGAGAGTTCGAAATGTCGGACAAATTTTATAGTGTACATGGGCTGAACGTGTTGATCACTGTTATTTTGCAAATGTTGTACGTTTTTAAAATTCATGTTTCATGATATTTTTTATGAGCGCTGCATATAAAAACGACCTTCAAACAATTTTGCAATCTAAGTGTTTTTAGGTATGCCTGCATCGTTTAAATGGAGTTTTTTAAGGCTTCGTCCTTTTACTCCTAATATACTAATTGAAATAGGCATGGTTAAGCTTTTAGTGACCTCGTATTCTAAGCCATGCTTTCCTCGCCCGCCTCTGTGGCAGACCGCATATCTGTCTCTTGTGTCCGCTAAGCAGGTAAGCACCAGAGTGTGGCAAAGGCAAGTTAAGTTCACGGACGTGTCTTCACCCCCTGTCTGTCCTAACTGACCAATCACTTTCCAAGGCCGGTTCATAAAGGACCTTATTGCGGTGATTTCCTACGCTTAGGCACGCCCGGACCCGGCGACCTCACTGCCGGACTGAGACTCTGGACCCAGGGTGCTCCTAGTTGGACTCAAATTTTTCGGGAGTCAATTACCCATCACTCATACTCTACTCTTTTTGCACTTAATTTAATCATTCATAACACTCTGGTCTTCCACGCCTTATCTTATTTATTAGTTTATAACCGTTGGGATACGTTCTTCTTCTATTAACCGGCCGTACTACTTCGTATCCTCCAAACTCTTTGAATGTGCTTGCTGTCATGACCCACATGTAATATTAATGCTGTAGTTCAGTTCAGTTTTATTTGGGAAATATAGGTAAATACATTTGAACTCCATCTTTGTACATAGCTATGATGCAGAACATGTGGCGTTGCCAGTAATGGAACTGAGGTAAGGGGGCAGACAGTAAAAAAACTTCTTAGGCATCCTTCATAAATCTAGCTTTGAATGCCATTTGTGGGATTTTAAGGGGAAAAACTGTCACCTGTAGGGGGAAGGCAAAAGGTATATGTAAATCGGATGTCCTGCTGCTGAAAGTGTTGGAATGATGTCAGGAGGAGGCCATCGCGGTTGTTTAATACCCTAATGATCACACGAAGAGAAGATCACGGTGGTCACGAGAGCATCACCGAGTGTCGAAGATGCACCCATCATACGCCCTTGCAGGTTACCGGGTCTGCCGACAAGATGACGAAACACGGAGCCCACCACGATCATCAAAAGTTATTCTGAACAAACATATGACTGAAAATTTGCAAGCAGTATGTTTTTAGGTAATTACTGCCAGAGCAGTCTGGGGGCAAATCTTACTTGCTGACGGGTGGTAATATAATTAGTCTAGCATCATTACAGAGAACGTCTTTTTTATGCTGGTCCAACTGCATCTTAAACGTCTCCACAGATGGGGACATGACAATGTATGCCAGCCTAGCATTCCATGCCTGGATTACCTTTTGGAGAAGAAGAATTTTCGTGTGTTCAATCTTGCCCCAGACACACGCAGTTCGAAAGGGTGTCCGCGCAATCTAGCAGTAGTGGCCAGCTCAAATAAATTGTTGGATGCTAGGCAACAATTCTGGCCCCGCATCATGCGAAATGCCTGTATTTGGTCACTGCGCAGCTGTCTGTAATCCAGAGGAAAAAAGTCAAGATTGGTCAGCCGTGTCTCATAAGGAAGGTACGCTTGGCCTCTCACTAACTTAGTTGCCAATCGTTGCACCCTTTCACAGGTTTTTTGTCTTTGACTGTGCAAGGTTTCCAGGCTTGAATGGCAAATTCCAGTTGGGGTCGCACAAACATGCCGAAAACCTTGCCAAAGACAACTTTATCAAACTTAACAAAGGCGCGCTTGATTAGATACAAGCTCGACATTGCGGATTTGGCCACCTTCAGGCTGTGGAGTGATGGCTTAAGTGAGGGCGTGAACCACACCCCAGATCCTTCTGGGCCTCTACTTCAGGCAGCGGCGTGAGATTTAGGTTTTACACCCTCCGATACGAACAGTAAGTGCTACCGAAGCGCATAATTGCCTGTAAACTGGCATAATCAACATATTATTATATAGTGTTGCATTTGGCGACATTAAATGGCAGGAGCCACTTGTTTGACCATTGCTCGAGTCGGGGCAAATCTGCCTGCAGATTTTCTTCGCCATCTTTGCTAAGAATGACCTTCCAGAGTTTTAAATCGTCGGCAAACATTGCGGTTTCGCAGTCTTATCCCCTTATGCAGTCGTCGAGATCAATAAGGAAGAGCATGGGGCCCAGAACGGAACCCTGGGGGACCCCACTATCAACCGCCACCTCCGCCGATCGCTGATCACCAAGTTATACGGTCTGAGTTCGACCAGTCAGAAAGTTTTCGATCCATCGGAAAAGGTTGCCTGTTACCCCTATACGTCTAACCTTGTATAGGAGGCACAGTGTCTAATACCTTCTCAAAATCTACGAAGACTGCGTGCACCGTATTTCCTTGATCGAGTGCTCTGGTCCATTGTTCTAGACAGTAGAGCAAATTTGTCAAGCAGGACCGTCCTCTACGGAATCCGTGCTGTTTGTCAGAAAGAAGTCGATTACACTCTAAGAATTGCATCAACTCTATTTTGATAATTCGCACCATGATCTTGCAGCATATTGAAGCAAGGCTTATTGGCCTGTAGTTGTTTGCGAACGCCCGACTCCCACTTTTGTGTATGGGTGGGATCCACGCTGTCTTCCAGTCGGATGGCAGTTGGCCTGTGTTTAGGGAGGCCCGAATAGTAACTGCAGGGGTTCTGCCAACTCCACGGATAGCTCTTTCAACAACTTTGCAGGTATGCCATCCGGACCTGGCAACTTCGTGTCTTGGAGCTTAAGAAGTGCTTGCAGAACAGGAACTTCCGTAAGCTCAACTGAGTCAATGGTCGGAATCTCGTCTGTACTAAAATTGGTAACGGTTAGCTTGACTTCCCTCGTAAAAACCGACTGAAAGAACCCGGATAGATGCTCTGCCTATGCTTTGTTCTCGCAAATTTCGGCGCCATCACCCGTTTTTAACAACGGGATGGGGTCTCTATTTCGGGTAGATCGCCTAATGTAATTGTAGAAAACCTTCGGATTTCATACTGCACGGTTTATTAGGTCACTCTCGAAGCTTTGGCGGGTTTTTAGTACAATGTCCTTAACCCTATTTCTCTGCGCTTTTTACTTATTGTGTGACTCGGTGGTCTTCTCTCTCAGATATGTTTGCCACAGCTTTCGGTTACGATTTACCTCCCTCTTCAGTGAGTTTATTAGCCACTGGGACCTATTTGTGGCTTTCGTTTTTGAGATGGGGCAGAAACCGGTGATAAATCCATATAATACGGCCTTAAACACCGATCAATCGCCATGCACCAGTGTTGCAGTAAATTGCATCACTTCAATTTTATTGTGGATTTTCAGACAAAAAAATCTGTGCCACGGCACCGATAGCCATTAGAAACCCTACCCTTGAACATTTTGCAAGAATCAAGTGGACTTACCCAAAATTTCACCGTAAAAAGTAGAACTTTTATACCTCGTTCCATGCTTCGAACAGCACGCTACATGGATGTCTCTTTGTGGACAAGCCCTCAGCTTAGCGGGAGGAACAACCCCTATTTGGCGTGGCTGCCTTACGGTCAGTATTTTGTTTTTTCTGCCCGACATACGACCTTCCCATCAGCGAGCCTGCGTTGACAGTAGCAGAGGTTGCTTTAGGAATTTTCTGTTCCTCAACATTTTGGGGACCCGCTGGTCTCAATGAGCAATACAAGGAGCCTGCGGTGGTCCCACCCTCTAGGGGGTACCCAATGAATATTTCGCCTTCTTGGTTATAACGCAATACTTAGACCGCCACTCGCCACCTATTCTGCAGACATTTGTGAATTTTTCACACAGTTTGCGGTTCAGCTATTGTGGCACCTTTCTCGCATTGCTCATCGACTGTCTAAACTACCAGTGTCTACTGATGAAGGCCTGCATGTGAGCTGTAACGGAAGCGATGAAAGCTTACTACAAGTGAGGCAGATTTTGTCGTCCAGGACAATTCGGACACGCTCGAAGTTAACTTTTGTGAGCGCTCAGACGAGGCCGTTTTTTAGCTCAAGTTATAGGCATATAGAGTAGTGCGATAACTCACCAAAAGGTTAATCTGAGTACGCCTTCATCCACTGCGCAACACCTGAGCATGCTGAATGTTGTATTTCTCACACTAAAAGGTCAATTATTTTCCAAGTCGTGCACGGGATTAGTGGTAGATACGTTGATAAATGTACTTTCCTTTCACAAGCCGTGCCACCGAACGGGGCATACATTAGTAAGCTTGTGAGTGAACAGATGAGATTTCACTTCGCGTCAAGGGAAAGTACCGCTCCAAAAGGATTTGTTCCAGGTCCCTTCTCCCCCAGACTGCCAGTTCGTGGGGCCCACGACTTGTGATTTGAAATTTCTGGAGCAGTTGTGTACTTTTTGTTAGGATATTAGCCGGACCAAACGCTAGCAAAGTTTGGAGGCTTCCCTAAGGCGTCGAGCCTAGCCAAATCTTTGTTGGTTAGCTCTGACCGCATAACAGGCGATGAATGTCCCCGCGAGATGGTTTAGACCGCACGCACGCACATGAGCCTACGCAAGGCACAACTGTTCGCTGTTTCCCGAGGGTCAACTGGCCGCGTGACGTTATTCCAATGCGGCCAGCCAGGCCACAAGAGAACGCGCACACAATCTCTTATAAGCCACTGTCACCCCTGACAGGGAGATTTGCAGCCACACCGGATAGTGAGGACACGCTAATCCGCTCCCAATGCTGGGGCTTGCCCCCGAGGCGGGACAAAGAGTGTGCTGGAAATAAACCAGCGACAACAGCCACCCGAGACAGCTCCTCCGGGTTTTGTACACAATAAACCTCCTTCTCGGTGGATTCACAAGTTACGCCCTTCCAATTGTGTTCTTCCTTAGGGATTTTAACAGGGCATAATTTCACGGTGACACACGTCAGATGTCATCGTTGTATCTCAGTGCGAACTCGCATCACTGAATTCCGAGAGTAAGCCGGTTGGCTCGAGATTCCGCATGCGTACATAGTTCCTAAGTAAGATAAGAGCAATCATAGCATCAAAGCAGCTCGTCAGTTAACCGCTCGAACATCTTGGCAGAGGATTTTGCCATGCTGAGGGTGTACCTATTTCAGCTGTCGTATACTGACAATGAATCGGTTGGGCCAACGCCTGCCTGCCTACCAATCCTGATAAACCGACTAAACGGAAACCCTACGGGTGGTTTAGGGGCCTCACACGAAGATGGCATTCGCAGGATCTGAGATTGCTGTCGCGCTCGCCCTTCTGATGCAACTAATATTACCTGCGCCAGAGTAGTAATGAATTTTTTAGGATTTTCATATGACTAACCCTGGCCAAAACTCGATCCGCGAGCTCCTTCAACGTGACTAGCGGTCCTGTAATTGCGGGCCCTCATCAAAGCAACTACTGAAGTTCTCAACTACGACGCCTTTCGCGCGCGCAGCCACCCATATTCTACGTCATGTGGACGGTAACTGGAGCCAGTTGGCTATCAGTAGCCACTGCCCACTCTTCGTGCAGAAGCTAACAACTCCGGTTCGATATTCTTTACCGGCTGTAAACGCCCACATTAAAAACTGTTTTTTTTTCTAGAATTTGAGTTTCAGGCATTCCTTAGTGCTAATCCTGATTCTCGACCCCTTGAATTTATCCGTGTTCTACAAAATTAGTGAAGTACAGGATGTTGCAATACCTGTGATCGAGTATGGCTGTCTGATAATGGCTTATAAACCCGAAATGACCATCCCAATCTCCATTCGCTTTGTCGCTGTTCTCATGTCTATAATATCAGCTACTGACGGGCCCCGAGGGTTAGCATTAAAGAATAACAGGACCTTCGAGTCCCGTAACGCGACCGGTGAACACCCCTTTACCAGAGACTACTCAGTTCCTTCGTGTGACTGGATTCAAAATGAGGAATGGCCCAAATATTCTACTTTTCCTTAATATAAAAAGCCCATCCCATTGGATTGGACAGTCTCCACCATTTCGTTCTCGGGCAGTCAGCAATCGCCAAGACTCTTAACTAATTTTGTCCCTGCATTTACACGCCCAAGTATAGTCATCCGAGAAATCGGGCAACTTAGGTCCTGATCATTCTATCTAATCCTTAAACTCCAAAATATTTCCCTAACTGCCATACATATGTTCGTCTATCTTTCTTCGTCGGGACTTTCTCACCAGCGTTTACCTATTATTTGACCATTAATAACCGGGAGCATGTGGCGGTATGACAGGAAAAACTAATCAGGGAGCTTCACTTCTTTCCAGTTTCCAACCTATTTACCGTCCAAAACTCGATAGCCGTTGTCCATTTCGGTACAACCCCTCCAAATATATCAGAGTCGCGCGTACCGACTTTAACTTCGACACTCTTCTGATCACATCGCATCAGAATCACAATTCCCGCCCGTCCCTTTCCAGTCCCATATTCTTACATATTCTTATTTGGCTGTGGTCTAAGTCGACCTCAATCACCTGTTGCAATATGGGATCTTCCGCCAAGCGAAGAGTTCGCGAATACTCCCGCTGCACATTTCTTTCAAGTAGCCAACTAAAGTCCCTGTGACAATGGGGTCCAACCCGATATCGTTCCTTTTGCCCCATAACCGGTACCTCGTCTCCAGGACTTGACAGGCGCTTTATATGAACACTCGAAAGCTCTGAAATTTGGTACCACTGAACAGCCCTTCCGGTTCTAGATACAAACCCGAAATTTGGCATTATTACCTTGAAGGTACTCTCTCGTCCGGCTCCATACCCTCTCTATTACAGGTCAGCCATAGAATAAATAGGCAAAGTTGAACCAACAGCCATGCTTTTTCATAATAGTCCTACAACTCAGTCGAGGCTCGTGCACAGGGCTTTCCGCAGTCCGTTTAAGGCCGCCTTTAAAACAGACTCCGTAATCGCACAACTTAACAGATGGAAAAGCAAGGCTTTTTATGTCTAAAAGTATGCGACTTAACAGAGAAAAAAGAAGGATTCGTAGCGATTGCTGAAGACCGGGGTAAGGAACCCATGGACCTCGCAAAAAATTAAAGGACGACTCTTTTATTGGCAATATTTTACAAACGACCTTGCAGTCACAGTCATCACTTTTGAAGGGGAGCATAATTCAGAAGCTTTTCTATCAAGTCCACGTGGGAGAGAATCATACGTCGACAACAGTAGCGACGAAGTCCCAACGTGTCCAGTGCGTCACCCTCAGCATACTCAGCCTGAAGAAGACCAATATAGCTCTCCCATTTGTCTCCGACCACTTTGCCACAGGTGAAACACCTGACCGGAATGATCATAGTTGGAGCTAGGTGAAAGCAAGAAGACGTGAAATGGAAGTTCAAGAATGAAAGGATATTAGGACAATGAGAAAAAATAAAATATGGAATGAAAATGCATTGGTCTCAGAAAAAAAGGTACAGGTTCCAATAATTTTTTTGTCGTGCAAGGATGAATGAACAAGGCGCATTCGGTTAGGAAATTTTAAATGCCGATACTGCAACTATTTTGAAGAACAGTCTGAGTAATAAGTCCACATATTCTTTTGAGCTACTCGCAAATCACAGTCCCGGGATCCACCTTGCTGTGCCCAGTGGCGGACTTCGTAGGTAACAACGGCAGAACTGTCGTGTGGTCCCTTCGAAGGAAAAAAACGCTCAAGACAAGTATGTGCAAATGATCGACATGAGTGCGCTTTAGTGGCCCATTTACATAACTCTCCAGTAATTTGCTACGGTCGAGATTATCGTGAAGAATTGGATGAGATGAAATGATATCAGCATTTCCTCGGCGTTATTTTGACGCTTCTTATTTTTTCACCATAAACTATCTGTTGCATAGTCGACAAAGACTATGTTTGCCGTACATCCCACAACTTAATAACAAGGACTACTATGATATTTAATGCCAATTTACAGTGCGAATCGAGCAGGCTTGCACGGCATTTACCGCACTTTTCTTCACCACCCCCTCCCCCCGGGCAAGACAGAGTCAACCGGAGGCAACCACAGACGCAGTGCATTACAAGACTACATTTCCCATCCACGGATGCCACAAACGACTTGATCCGCGCTTAATAGATTCTACAGAAACAGGAGATACGATTCGGATCCCACTTCAGTAGGAGAGTCATAGTAGCCACGTTAAACAGTGACTACAGCCCTACTGTTAGTCCACTAGCAAAACCTTCGAATGACAGAATAATACTCGGTTCAAGTGAAGGTGTGACTTCAATTGGCTATCTATGTTTTTACGACGACTTTAACACACTCATAAACGTTGGTCATGCAACCTATGATCAAACATGATGAAATGCGTGATACAGGGTTTTCGCAGTAGGCAATGCAAATATTTATCAAAAATTTTGAATGTTTAACGACTTGATAAATACTATATACGTCTCTTCATTCGTAATCACTCATGCCTATTCTTATACAGAACACGTTCTCAGCAGAAAACACTAAGGCCGCACTCCTATCCTTCCGTATATATGCCGACGTAAAAACTGGGTAACTAGTGGGCAGTTTCACAGTCCACTAGGGAGAATAGCAACTTGCACGTGTGAAGACATTCCTCCTTGCTAATTTAACAAACCCCATGTTGCAGATTTGACGTGTCGTAAGCTATCTTCTTCTTGAAGGTCATGGAAATTTAAGCGATTTCTGTGAATTTCCAGATCATCAAGCCCGGTTTTAGGTATCTAATTTGTCCGCGAGGTAGCTGTGACTAGAAGGGATAACGAAATGGTAGTATTCATTCGCTATATCAAGGTGTCGTCTTGGGTCTGTTTATAAGACTGCAATCCTCCACATTTTAATAGCACTATCACACACTGGCTCAGAAATACATATGCAATTCTACCCGAAATGGACAAGACGGGTGGCCCTAATGTGGCCAACGGGTCTATAAGGTCTTGCAGATATGCAGATAAATATACAAGGTTCCCTTGTCATCAATTGAGAACGTAAAATAGAACCAAAGACTGTCCAAATTGTCTATTTTTCACCTGCTTTTTTGTGAAGGAAACCGCAACAAGTTAGTCGATTTCCGGATTCATAACCAAAGCGATCCTGCAACGGTTAGTCGCTGGTCTTCTAGCAATAAAAATCCCAATTACGGGTTCGGTATGTGGATGATACCTTCGTCGTTATCTATGGATTAAGTTCTAATTTCTAAGAACGCTTAAACAGCGTCTTCCCAGACATGCAATTTACGATGGAGGGGGAGGAAAACGACTAGCTAGTCCCTCTTGATGTCCTTCTCTGCAGGTAATGAGCCTCAACAGCAACGGCTCAATTGGCCGCGAACATATCGGCGTGTGGAGACCAACTAAAGTGAACCGGAAGACGATGGTGCCGAATTGCAATATCTTCATGTGGTGTTTAGAGAAAATGGCAACTCGCGAAACTTCGCCGATCGGTACATGCGTAAACGAGACAAGCGTCAAGGTCACCCCGACCCCACATTTTTTCAAGCGATTTCATACATCAAAAACGTCTTGGAGGCCTTCAGCCGCCTACTCGCACCAACTGGACTTTGAGTCCTACACAAGCCGAAGGCAATCATTAGGCGTTAAGAAATGAGATCAAGAGTCCCACTACGATGCCAAAACACATCTAGAGTCGTAGATCAAATCAGGTGAAATAGCGGACAAAGCAACTACGTCGGAGAAACTGGAAAAACTGATTCGGACGCGAATTACCTAACAGGCAACAGCAGTGCAGGGAAGTGATGCCAATTTTTAATTCACAGCTCATTCAAGGAACTGCTCGTATCTGATGCTACTTCTGTTTAAGGGTTTGAGAGTGATCCCGAAACGTTAGGCGAATATAGATCTTGTTCCAACGATCACGTCTACTTCTCAATCACTTCCTGCAACCAGCATTTCCACTTGTATTGGCAGGTGTTTTAAGTCTTATCTATATTGCTCGAGTGGTTACTAGGTGCGCGTGATTTAAAGATTCACGTTAATCTTTCCCGGTTCCTAATAAGAAGTTGATACATCAACTAAATATTTATGATGCGCTGCGCTCTCGCTGGCCATTAAAGACTTCGATAATCCAAAGCTATACATATTTTTGAATCTGCTACAGCGTTCATTTATGGTTCACTTTAATTGTTGTGGAGAAAAGTGAACTAGTTTAATAGCCAAAAATTAACAATGTGATTGAGACCTACCACTCAAATTATGTATATTTTCAAGCCAAAATTTTTCAACAAGGATACATCCTGTTGATAGTTATACCTAGCAAGGTAATTGATAGGATTTCGTTAAATGATGGTGGTTTTAATTAGGTGTTCGCTGTTTATCACCAAGTATAAAACTATCAATGTAATTTAGATAACGCTAGGATAGATAAATAGGTACTCACAAAATTCTCAAGCATACGGAGTAAACACCTATTTTCACGCAAGTCAATAAGGTTGGCAAGCATTTATATTCACCACAAATATTTGTATTTACCAGGATTGTTTATGCCGAGCTATGCGCAGACAGAACAAAAACTATGTTGATGAATAAGTCACGGACAGAATAACTATAAATACTTATTTCAGATGATGACGATTGGGCAACGCAATAAAATTGCCTATCGACAAAACGAGCATAATCTAAACATACCCTCTCACAACGTTTTGCCTGTCGAGCGCAGACGGTCACAGACGCAGTCTCAGTCTAGCTGAGCCTTCCACTGGGATTTTTCATTTTTTAAAGGAATTAGTCACAGGGCTCGTATGGACAGGACACGTTTACTGAAACATCTGTTACACTAGCTTGTCCATGGAAATTAACCAAGTATTCCTAGGCTTTTGCTTTTTATTGGGGAAAATTGTTACGATCAGTCCCGTAATGCTAAGATACAACGGATGGGAGGATGATAAAACTAATTTTCAATAGTTGGCCTGATCATGAATTGCAGAGGCTACTCCGGCACAACAGGTTTAACAGCTCGACACCCACGAAATTTTGGAAAACGTTAGACATACGTTTACTCAAAATTAAGAAAAAGATAAATAAAACGACTGCTTTCTGAAACATCCCGTCCACACAACAAGGACGAAACGGCGGCAGTAGACGGAACTTGTAGCAAGAACAAAGTCTGCTAATTATTGATTGACACATATCTGTAAAATATATTCAGACACTGTATTACACGCTATGGCTCCAGGCGTGCCCATATGGAAAACTGAGCTAAACAGGCCGAACGAAGACTTCCATCTTCTCGAATAGCTTTCAAAAAAGTCTGTTTTAGCCCTTATATATATATATATATATGTATATATATGAGAAGAAGAGGCGATCTCGGGAATAATGGGTATAATATCCTGACGCTACGGGCAACGTGAACCAACAAGAACTCCTGTCGGGCTTGAACGCAGTTGCACGTGACAACGGTCTCTGCAAAAACACTGATGGCGGAGTTCGATATTCCGCCGGCGAGATGAACACGGGAAAGTGCCAACGGGGGAAGCTAGCAGGACATGCGGCACCGACGCGATCGATGCAGACGCGAGCAATGACCGCTGGCAGGCGAACACTGCCCTCCCCCTCCGACGAGGTGACGGCGAGAAACCCTGGTCAGCAGGACGATGACGGAGCTCCAGCCCCGCCCCCGCAGGGGATCTAGCGCCTATAGACGGAGAGCGAACGAGACGTCAGTTGTAACACCTATAAAAGACTGTGAGGCGTGTACAAACACCAACCTCCGACGATGCAAGCCTGTACGCTTTCGAAACGTCAGGATATTATACCCATTATTCCCGAGATCGCCTTTTCTTCTCATTTATGTCCGGGGACACGCATTTTCACTTCAATCAGCAATATATATATATATATTGCAGACGACAACAGAGACTATAACGTGAGAAAAAAGTACTCATATGGAACGGTCAACAAAACAGTATCACGATTTATACGAGTTGGGGCAAATTAAGAAACTACCGAAATAGTTGAGAGTAGATTCTTTGAAGTGTGATTGATTGAAACACGTGCAGACGGTTGTAAACGCGTGATAGACAAGTATGCTTGTTCATTCTATGGCCTGTGATGTAAAATTAAGTGCAACCTAAGATTCATTTGCAGACTCTGGAAAAAAATGCCATGTTTTCGAGAATAAAGAGAGTATATATACATAGGGAGCTCAAGGGCGAAAGCCTTCTTCCCTTAATAAAGTGGCTTATCACCTCTTTCCAAACTTACCACCCCCACAGACACGAAAAACAACCCGCGTTACCGAATATATAAGACACTGGAATATTAAAACAAATTAGGGATATCATTTAGGCTCCTTATATTTATGGTTTATTCTGTAGAGCAGGGATAAGTTAAGACATCGAAAGTTCCTTCCAATGTTATCAATTTTTGATTTTTATCTATTTCTTAACCTGCAGAAATATTTACTTGAGCAACGTCATACATCAAATTACCAGTCGATTGCTTGATAAATCAGATCTACTTGCAATAAATCCCCCAATACCATCATCAGCATTTAACTTTCCTTATATATTTCGAAAACAGGCTGTACTCTAAGCTTTGAAAATTCGGTTTACGTCAACAGTCATGAAGGCCCAATTGTGAAAAGTTCAATCGTCACCCAGGCGTAGGACGGCACCGAGGATCAAACAATCTGCACTAGCTGGTATAAATCAATTTCCTTTTCATCTGGAGATTCAAACCGTTCTCACCCGCATGCTATGGTGGTAAGACCAATTACATACCTTCTCCTTGTTTCAAATCCGACGATGGCTGTCATACCCAACATCTGTGATCCGACATCCTATACTCTGCCACCCTTGATCACGGACATCATCGTTCCCCCGAACTCCCCCACCACTCACTCCATCGATCACACCGTTAACCTCCATTGACACCACTTCCTTCACGCCCACTATCGTTGAGACTATCTCAGACAACCCGCCACCTGCAACCTAAACCACCCTCGCCCATTCCACCAGCAATAAACCTTGAAGTCTAACACGTCATCATGTTGATCGTATATTAACCTCACGCAACGACCTGATCAGTCACTTGTGAATCACGCGCACTTGAGTAAAACACACAATACAGACCACTGCCTCCTGTGCCCTGCAATTTAGCTCGTATACTGATTACTGGCAGTTGTAGGTCCAACAGCACAAACACGTGTTATTCCCAAATTTGAAAAAAGCACTTTCACGTATAGCTGGTTCGTCGATATTCATTAACCCATCATCCCAAAAGATATGCTAACTGTAAGAAAATTTTGGTAGCGTTGCGCCAAAGATGTGCTCTACAAATAAACCTTATTATTATTATTACCTCCCGTTGTGTACGCTCGAAGCATTTAATCCAACATATTTCGAGTTGGGTGCCAAGTCAAAGCCATATCAATAGTCTCCGTAATGTCGACACTGCAAGGAACTATTATAAAGTCCGAGAGCAGATTTTAAAGTCTATCGAGGTACCCAATACTATAAAAAGTTATTCATTCATTTACTGCAATTCTACGGGCAAGGTTATTCAAAATCTCTGTGGAAAGCTGAGCAGACAGTCGTTTTAAAATATAAGGGCCAGAGGAAATGTGAAATATTTATATTTGCATTGGTCTGTTGCCTGTATTTTCGCTGCTCCGCTTCAATGCTAGATCAGAACTCATGAAAAATCTGCAGACAGCGCCAGTCGGTAGATTTTTCTAGTGTTCTCTTCCAGCCGTTCTTGTTTTCCCACACAATAAAGCTTTCCAAGCAATTTCATTTTCCTGACCGATGACACGGTGCAAGATAATTGTTGTGGCTATCAGTAAACTGGAAGAAGCGAAGACTCCACAGGTCCTCATAGGAAATGTCGAAACGACGTATCCACGAATGATGCAGTAGTGACTTCTGTGTGAATTAAATTAAACTGAAATAGACACGCGCTGAAGCTCTCATCATCTTTTATTCACATACATACACTCACGATCTGAATGGCCCTGTGACTGACATGAGGCGAATTTTCTCTCAAAATAGGATCGCTCGGAAGAAAGAGAGGATATATCCGAGCCGTTGTTGTCTGACATTCGCCAAGGTAGGAATAACTTGTAAGGCCGCCTAATGGCGGAAGCCTTCCAGCTGAGGTGTCTGATAGAATCCGTGATTAAAGCTTTAATGCTCAATTTATGCGCCGGTACTGTGTGTTTAATTTGTGGAATGTACGCAAAGCAGCTGAGATAAATGTACGTTTAAATGCTTTTTCTGGAATAAATATAATTGAAAAGTTTGCGAAACGAAAAAAGTTAATTAGAAACTCCCTTTAGTTATGAAAATAAGCCTGTCGACCAAGAACAATATTGGAGCAACTACTATTGCCATAAGCAGCCCAACGATTTATTCCTACCTTCGTTTTAAAAGAAGTCCAAGTCTGTCAATTGACTTATGATAGGATTTTATGCAGTGCTTGATGAGATATAAAGACTGGCTAACGCCTGCAACGCACAGAAGCACACAAGTTCGTGAACAACTGGCAAACCTCACTGCAAGGTTGATGTGTGCAGACCAGATCGACTTAATTCATTATAATTTAGTATATAAAACGGAGATAGGCAGAGCCTTTGAAAACCTTATTTATAGATAAATGTTGTCAGGTCATGCACATTGTTCAAAGTCATGTATGCATTATATAAATTGTTGTTGTCTTCCAAATGTATGACCAGTAAGCAAAGTAAGATCAAGCCTTCTTTTGAATGCATCGACGCTTTCAGCAAGAACAACGGAGGAAGTTTATTCCATCCTTCAATGACCCACTAGGAGGAGGAGTGGGCCCGCACTTCTATTTGGCGTGGTGTTTCTGCAATTTGTACGGATGACCGCGTAGATGCATTGTTTGTGAAAATTCAAAGAAGTCGGTCATCTGAAGAGCACAGTCTATGCCCCTGACGATTTTAAACACCATGATTATATCTCCTCTTTATTGCCTATAATGTTTGCGCATATGACCGGAGATGTTGAAGGAGTTTTAAAGTTGACAACAACAAGATTTCCTAAATCAGCAGTCAGGGAAAAAAGATTAGCCTAGGCAAACTTTTATTGGGAAAAAAAGCGTACAAAATGTTCTGCTTTAATTGCTACTAGCTGATTCTCTTGGTTATTTGTGCCTGGTGTCTACCCTGGGTCTGTGGTGGTTCTGCAGTCCACCTTTTCCTAACGCGAGACGCCACAGTCGATGTCACATAATGGCAATCTTGGTCGCCCGGCCATGCTCGCTCCAGCGCAATGTCCCGTGTCGGCATGCAACGCGCAGCCTTTGCCCTTGCGCGACTGGGGCGCCTACGTGCACTCCAGACTGGTTTAACCTATCACCACTCTGAGGCTGACTCACACAAAACCCACTCTGCATCCTTGTGACAATTCCCGTACCCACAGACAGGCTGGAATTCGCCCAGACAACAAGAAGACGCAGGCAGCGTCATTGGTCGCTGTGACAACCCCGCGCCTTCACATGACCCCTACGATCGAACGCCATGCCAGACTGAGCCGCAACTTCCTCCTAACTATTCTGCAGTACTTCAGTACATAATACACGTTTCCTACCACTGCGGCCTCCCATGATTTTCTATTTTATAATAATAATATATTTATTATGCCAGTTTACAGGCAATTGTAAAGAGTTGGTAATGCACCTCTTGGGCGCCTTCCAACACCTCGAAGACCGGGAAAACCTATAACAAACTCCCTATGTTGCAGCCAGTATTGGTTTTGTTTCAGATTTTGTGTTGTGTAAATACTGGGCGAGATAGGGAGTTTGTTTCAAGTAAAAAACCTGCCTTCAAAGGTTTGATACAAACGAAATAAATTCACAGTTGTAAGCTGAGTTGACTCATCAGCAGGAAAAATGTTGCATATTGTTGATGGACATTAGCTCGAGACGTAGATGGGTTGGCACAAGTACACAGTGTTCTCAGTCTTCCTTCAATGGTTGTCGGCAAAAGTTGCGCGCTATCGGCTGAAGTGTTAGCAAAATGCGGGCTGCTGCTTCAGCAGCATTATCTTCAGCATGAAGCCTGGCGGGGTTCATAGTCCACGAACGCCATCAGATTGAAAGAGAGATTCCACCGAGTCAGCACCCAAAATTCGTAAAAGTTGTCCTGAATGTAGAAAACTATTGATAGCTCTCTTAAACATAGGGTAGCTTTGCTGGGTTTTAATACTTTTGGGCAGCTTATTCCAGAGTGATATGGCGTTTACTGAAAAGAACTGCCGGTGCTTAACTGTACGTGCCATAGGAAAAAATAAAATTATGTCTCGATGACTGGCGCTTCGAGAGTGCTGAAGCTGCTTTATTGTACTGAGAGGATTAACGGTTTGACCATTCAAAAGTTTAAACAGCAAAAATAGACCCTTCTGCAATCAACGAAGCCACAGTGGATCCAGCTTTATAAGTTTGCACCTTTTTGGTAGGCTAAGTTACGGTGTTCTGTAGTGAAAACTCTTCTAGTGAAGAAGTACTGCACCGATTCTATTTTCTTCCGTTCACTATTGCGCAGAAGACTGAATAGGGGCGAGCAGTATTCAAGACTAGGTCTCACGCACATATTATAAAGGCTAGTTCTAATCTTTATGGCCTTAAAATTTCCAAGGATAAATCCGGTGGTTCGTGTCCTTTCGAGACTATCAGAGCACAGTTCTCTGACAGATTGAGACTTTTAGAGTAGGATATGCCATCAATGATTAATTCCGGTTGATGATCGTCGCCAACAACCATAACGGAACATTTGTGCCATGAAAGGGTGAGGCGCCATGTGCAACACCACTGGGCGAAGGCCTAAAGGTCCTTTTTTATCAGCTCGAGCACGATGTTGCGATCTGTCAGTTTATATCGATAAGCGACTTTTAAATCATCAGCGTACATGAAGGGTCTGCAATGTCGTTGACAAACCGGCAAAATAGGAGCAGACCCAGTACACTACCCTGTATAACTCCACTCCTCACATGTGTTGGGTTGGAGATAACATTGGAAATTTTTACTCGTTGTGTGCGAGCATCCAAAAAGGAAGATATGAAGTTCAGAGGCTTGCTACTTACGCCGAAGGAGGCCAGTTTCAGAAGGAGGAGGTTATGATTGACCCGATCAAAGGTCTTGGTAAAATCAGAATAGAGGCTAGAAATGGCAAAACCACTGTCTCTAGATTGCAGCACATAATCAACGAAAGAGAGCTGGCAGGTGCCACAAGAGCGTTTCTCAAGAAAACCATGTTGAGCTGCATTGAGCAGGTTGTTCTCTGTCAGGTGACGCATCATCTTTTCTTTGATCAAGGTCTCCAAGATCTTTGAGGCTGTGGGAAGTGTATTTATTGGCCTAAAGTTGTCGAAGGACGTCGATCGGCCATGCTTGCGAACAGGCATTATGTGCGATTCCTTCCACAACGAAAGAAAGGTTTCGCTCTCAAGAGCAAGATTAAATACCTTACAATGAATAGATGGAAAGATATCATTCGCTTCAGCTTTTAGAAGGCTAACTGGGACGCCATCTGGTCCTGGACTATAAGATTTACGATAATGACGAATGGCTACAGTCACGTCCTAGAGGGTAAAACTTATGTTTTCGAGAATGGCACCGGTCCAAGCCCGGATAGCCGGAGGTGCAGTGAACAAGCTTTCACTAAAAGTTTTGGATAGGAACGCATTGAAGCTATCGGCGGTCAACTTAGCGTCAGCTATGGGGTTTCCTAAGGCGTCTTGAAGTATGGGATGTTGCGTTTTCCTCTGCGTTTTTACTGTACGCGAAAAGAGTTTCGCAACATTAAGGGAAGGATTTTCAGCGAAGTGGGCCTCATCGGTTATCTGCTTTTCCTCGGAGAGCTTCTTAGCCTGCTCAAAGATTAGTGTGATCAAGGGCAAAACGGAAGTGTCGTTTTGTCGATGCAAAGGAAGAGAGAGAGTTTACGCAGCCTACGACGGAAAGACAGAGGAAGATACACTTCATTCTTGATATGTTTTACTTTCTTACGGGGGACAAAGTGGAGGATGAGTGGATCCAGCACTTTGTACAGTGAATCGGTACAAACATTTACATCCAAACATTGGCAAAACTCAGACCAGTCGAGAGCGTTTAGATGTGCCAGTAGGTCAGCCGTGTTTGCTGATCGGAAGTCATGATAAAAACTATACTTTTGGGGAAATGTTTCATCCGCCTCCAGTTCTAGTTCACTAACAACTGTAAGATGGTCTGAACTCCCAAGTGCGTCTAAGGATGACACTGAAAGTGGTTCGCATCCCCTACAAAAAATTAGGTCGAGTATGTTTGCTGCTCGAGCTGGAAAATTGACTACCTGATCCCACATGACGATATCTACTGCCTCAAGTAAGCTCTCGAACTTTGAAGGACCGTATGGTGGAAACCATTGCACGTCAAAAAGGTTAAAATCACCTGCAATCAAGCAATACTTAAGATTCAAGTCAGCTGCGGCATGAAATGCCTGCGAGAGACAAAGATCGTAGTCTGCATTGGCAGTAGGTGGGCGATAAACACAGCCAACAAGTAAGGAGTATTTGTTTTTTAGAACAACTCGTAGCCAGCAGCTCTCCTCCACCGCTGTGAATTGTGGATAGTCCAACGGGAGAAATGCAGGTGGCTGCTTTATATAGATGCAGCTTCCTCCGCCACGGCCATTGTTTCGATCGTTCCGAACGCATGCATAGCCTAGAACAGAGAGTCCAGAGTCAGCTACACAGGCTGATGCCCATGTCTCAGTTACCATAGCAATGTATGGGCGGTTGACGAAAACCAGGGTCTGGAGCAGAGGCATTTTATTAATCAGTGATCTGGCATTTAAAGCGACCAATTTAAGAGGGCATTTCTTAGGTTTCGGTGGCGGGACAGCTAGGCCGTCACTGTTACCGGCTTCGACCAGAGAGATGTCCTTTTGACTTGAACTATTTGTCCCTTCCTTTTTTGAGATTTGTCTTGCCATTGGTCCTCCGTTTCTCCAGTTCTATTATTAGCTGTATCATCTTTCTCCGCTCTTTCAACTCGTAATCCAGCTGAAAAAAACTTGCGAATGGAGACTCCGTAAGGATGGTTTGCGCTCTAGCAAGAGTTTCGCCTGTACTTCAGTTTCTACAATAACTTTAAGAAGTCGGGGCTGAGAAATTGATTCTTGAGCTGTTGGAGCCTTCCCTATTCGAAATGCCTTAAAAATGCGGAAAGACTCGCCTATTTTTAGCAACGGCTTGGCGTAAACTCTCACAAGACTCACGTCATGGTCAATTCGTTCTTGTGCAATTAACGACTCTGAGTCTGGGGCCCCCTTTAGAACAATTTCCTGCTTGCGACTCAATGGGGCATATCTTGCGAGCTCACGTGTTTTGGCCGAGGGAGCACTTGTATCCGGTACATTCGGTTCTGATGAACTTGTTATTGGGTAAGCTGAGTGCAAACCCGTGAACCGTTTGGCCTTCGTAGGCTTATGCCTCTTTTGAGTTATTATCTTGTCAACCTCTTGGTCATCGCTTCCTTGTGCAGAGTCGAGCAACGATGTGGTGCTAGGATGCAAATCCCGATAATTGCTAGCATTGCTGAAGCCGAGTGACGATGGTGTAGCCAGTGGGCTTGACACATAATCTGATATGCAGATTTCAGGTGTGTCGTCCAACATGTCCAAATCCAAGTCCATATCAGTGTCAACGCCTTCTTGTGTAATTGTTGACGCTATTACTGGAACCCCTTTTACAACTATAATCTGCTTGTGACTTACTGGTGCATCTGTTGCGAGCTCACGAGTTACGACCAAGCGGGCATTTGTATCCGGTACTTTAGGTTCGATGGGTTCTGATGTGCTGGTTTTTGGGTTAGCTGACTGCACACCCCTGGCCCGTTTAGGCTTTCGAACCTTTCTAGCCCTATGCTTTTTTGGCTTGATGATCTTATCGACCTCTATATCATCGCTTTCTAGTGCACCATCGTGCAACGATGTGACGCTAGGGCGCAAATCCAGATCATTGCTACTGCTCTATGAGCCGAGTAACGATGGCGTAGACTGCGGATTTATTTGAGTTTCTTTGCGATCGAGCGAGACGTCTGCTGGTTTACTTGGTTCGGTAGATGATATTCGAGTTTCAGGTTTACCGGTCGAGGCTATCTGAGCATATGTTCTTTTATTTACCCCCGGTTTTTGACCAACAAGGGCTGCTTTAACCGCTGAATAAGAAATATGCGTTTTTAGATAGGCTATGTTTTATTTCAGTTTATTTACTTCGTGGTAAAGTTCCTGCTTCATCTCCGACACTTCTTGGCGGAGGACGAAGTCCTCACAATCTAACTTCGGTAAACGTAGTAGACATGTTGGCCGTTTGGCGGGAGGTGGAGTATTAATAACATTATCTAAGTGGCCATATCGGCAGTTACTTTCTGGTTGCATACTGATATGGTTGTCAAGGGCCCGTGTCGAAGTGGCCGGGCTGCCTAAGGTGCTAACACCGCTAATAACCAGATTTGGCGACCCGGGTTCGAGATCCGGCGTTGGCGACACGTTTCGTGATAACGGACTTGTAGCATATAAACTCTCCATGCTATGTAATATTTTTTGTATTACGACCTACGTCTGATGCTGCCAAACCCAAGAGCCCGTAGGAGTGAGGCGGAGAGAAGATCGATTGGCCAGATAGTGCAAGTTTACTGAGACAAGCAGGTTACAGCAAGTCATAGTAAAATATTGAGTTCCTGACAGATACAATGAAATGTGTTTGGTTATAAAATTGCCTTAGGAATAACGTGAGAGTCACTTTTATCCCAACGTGAGAGTCCTAACGTAACAGTCAATTTTATCCTAAATATTATGAAAATATTAGGATAAGGGTAGATAACAACACAGTGATATAGCGACTCAGCCTCGGAGTGAAATTCGGAGATGTGTAGATTTTTGTGGCGCAGAGGAGTTTTTCACAAAATCGACACGTCCAAGAAGCAATTTCTAAACTTTGGCCCCTTAAATGCAATTTGTGGACCTGTGAACCTGTCAGCTCATACACACACAATATCTCGCATTTCATTGGCTAAAATTTCAGCGAAATTATGGGTCAATCGAGTGGGACGCCCGCTGGGTTTCCTAAGGAACTGTGCCTGGAAGTTCGTATTGACAAGTGTGAACTTCGCTAACCTTAATTCCCTCGATAACTAGTGACTCTGATGTGAATTACTATTATCAATTCATAACAGCTTGCTCATATTGTTGCTGTTCCTTAGCCAGGGTACGGAGCCGATTTCCATCTTATCAGGGTATTGGATTTGACTTATCGTGAGGTGTTATTAGAGTGCTTTTGCAGCATTGATTGTCCTTCTTAACAACTTAACGTCTTCTGTCGCCTAAAAACAATCAGGTGAATAACGCACGTTGATTGTTCGGTGCCAAGATGTGGTAAGCACCAGCAAGTAACCGGCCAGGAACGTTAGGCGGACTGAGAGGCATAAGTCAGCCTTTGCACTGATGACCACCCGAGGAGGCTACCTCGACAAGGTGTGAGATGGACAAGAATACATAGCTAAGTGGTGTGCGTTCGAATGGACTGCCACAGTGTCTATTTGATGACCAGATGTGTGTTGAGGCATAAGTGATAGGTGTGGGTCGAAATTCCAGGACTTCGTCTTCCTGTCACACTGGATGAATTCATAGGTTATGAACCAGGTCAACACGTAATTGGAGTGCGTGGTCGCGATTCAAAAAAGTCTAAATTGTGTCTATACTGCTGGGGTTTTTGATTTTTCGCGAGTGTGTTGGCAACTTCGAAATTTTTAAGGTTCAGAAGTTGTGAAAAAATAGCTCCGGACCTTGACCACGCGCTAACTTTTGGGATATGACGAGGGTGGTTGCAACACGGTGACCATAGCTCGCAGTTTCCTTACAGTTTATGCCTTGGTCTCCGCTCCTTGGCTACCTTCCAAAGTTACGCCTCCAGTTTTAAGCGCCGTTCGCGATGCTAGTCAGCTCTGTACTCTGCCTTAGATACCTTGTCCAAACTGACGACATTTGAGGTAGATCATGAAAGTTACCAGATAGGCGATTGAACCCATCAACAAAGAATGATTACCAGAATGGGGCTCCCGTGAACATAAAAGCCTTGTAGAACTATAAAAGAGAACTGGTTGTCTGGGTAGGGCGATGTACGAGTATGCACAATTAATATGAATCAGAGGTATTTTTAAAGCAAAGATTCCCAGGTGCAATTTTGTAGATTGCATGAACACCAGGATTTATTTGATCCATGAACTTCAGGAGCGCTCATCAGCTGCTACCTCTAATTGCATAACGTGAATAACCTAAGAGAAAATACAAAATTGAATTAATGCAGAAAAATCGATGCAAACAGCAAGGTCATACGAAATGGCCAAGAGGCTAATCAGTAACGTAAGAAAGTTAAAACACAGAGGGCAGTAAAAAGGTGGGGAAAAAACATCTAAAACACAAAAGTTCGGAAGGGGACTGTGTAAATCTGGGAACCGGATTTTACCAGGGCAAAGCTAGGTTAACCACATGCTCCAACTTTTTACATAGGTCTGGTTTTGACCACCGAATATAGGCTGCCTCCAGGTAGCGTAAGGTACAAGTTGTTCGTGCTCGAACAAGTACTTGGAAGGAAGGTTTAGGTTCAACTTCCCATGACCTTGCTGTTTGTATCGATTTTTCTGTATTAATTCAATTTTGTATTTCCTCTTACGTTATTCACGTTATGCAATGAGAGGTAGCAGCTGATGAGCGCTCCTGATATTTATGGATCCAACAAATCCTGCTGTTCTTGCAATCTACAAATCAGAGGTATATAACCGTGGAATAGGCAACCAAACACCAGGAGAGATAGTGGAACAGTCTGCGACCAGGGCCAATATTACTCACTTTTTCTTCGCCCATTACACTTTGCGTAACAATCTCCTGCGCACTCTCTTCTTCGACCCGCTGCGAAGGCTATGTACATTGTTCTCTTGTCCACCTCACGTCCTCGGTGGGATGGCTGCGGCGCGAGTCTCGGTCCTAGACTTGCGAGATCTCCAAGTCAATCAGTGTGCAGCAGTTGCCTGATTGGCTGCAGGCGACAAAAGACATGCCCGAGGTCACTTAATCCTGACAGTGGACACAACAACAGCTGGTTAAAGCAGACCGTGAGTAACACATGCTCTCGGAAATCCCTTTCTTCCAGTAAACGCTGTTCAACCTCATCAGCCTTCTCTGACTTCTGATTTGGGAAGCCTATGGTGACTCACTCCACATAAGCAAGCATGCCCCAACGCCCACCGCTGTTAACGCGTGCGCCTGCACTGGAGGCGGCCTCTTGAACAGCCAATCACAGATGCCGCAAAACTGGTCTCTTCCGGCGGCGAATAAGACACATGCTCGCCTAGGTCGATGCAGTCTCTTCAGCCAATAACCTCCAAGGCCCAGACAATGAATGTTCTCTCCGGCCACTGGGATTCCTACTGCTAAGGCATCACTTCGGACCACGCCGCTCCAGCGGAAGGACGTGCGCTCCAAAGTCAAACTTCTTCCTGCTCATTCTCCATTCCTCTGTATGCAGAATAAACTATTCCTACTATTCTGGCCTCCACCGACCTCTTCTTTTCTACGGAAACATGGTCTGAAGATCACAGTTGCGGTGGTTTAACTCACTTGCAGCTGTTCTCAGTTACTTGTAGGCAGTTGCGCACAGTACACGCTAGCTTCAACTGCATTTGTATCGTGTTAAAACACAAAACAAAGGTGTTTCTAATTTATTTTCTGTCTTCGCATCTGAAATAATAAAACCGCCTTTGTGCTTCTCTTGCGCATTCAAATATTTTTCTGTGCTCCTTGTGTTTTCAAAGAGTTTTCGTTGCTTGTTGCGTATTTGGACAAGCTGCTCTGACTTCTTCTGAGATTGTTTTTGTATCTCGTTCTTCAGCTCTGATATCCTGCTTCCGATTGGTCGGTTTTCATCCCCTCTTTGAAGCCCTTTTGGTTGGAATGTTACTTGCTCACGAACTTTTGAGCATTTTGGTATCTTCGCCCTCGTAAGGCTGCACCCGCCTAATCCCTTATCCCATTTTATGAGCAAATTACCACTGACCTTAGATAAGGATAGTCTTATTTCAATTTAACAGACGAACAAATGTAAGTGAATTTAAAAATGCCCCAGCACTCTGAAACAACTCGTCGAGTCTGCAGACAAGCTTGCGGTCGCGATAAAATCCAATTGCAGCGGAATCGTCGATTTGCATTGAGCTGTACGATACGATGTAATCCGGCGGAAAATAGAGGAAGAACGTATCCCAACTGTTATAAATCGGTAGATAAGATAAGGCATGAGAGGCCAGAATGTTATGTTTAATTAAATTAATTGCAAAGGAGTAGAACGTGTGCAATGGGTCATTGACTCCCAGACGAGTGCAGTCTAGCCATGAGAGGGCGAGTCCAGAGTTGCATTCCGGCGGTGAGATCGCCGGGTCCGGATATCAGCAATTGGCATTGAGGTCGCCGGCTCCGGGAGTGTCTGCGCGTAAGCAGTCACCACACTAAGGTCCTTCGTGATCTGGCCTTGGAAAGTGGTTAGTCAGCTAGGATATACAGAGGGTGAACACACGTCCGTGAAATTAACCTGCCTTTGACACGCTCTGGTGCTCAAGTGCTTAGTGGACACGATAAACAGACATGCTAGACGTGCACAGAGGCGAGCGAGCAAAGCCTGGCTTAGAATACGAGGTCGCTACAGAGGTATCGCTACGTGTTTCCCATACAGCTTCATTTTTTATTCAATACCATTAATTGCTCTCGTGATGCAAAGGATCGATGCGGAGATGTATCGTAAATCTGTGTAAGTTTTGAGTAACCGGCCTTTCGTAAGGTCAGCGTCCATGCCTCTCAGCTTGGACTGGTAATAAATTGAGTATGAACTCAAAAGCCCCTTGCTTTTTGCTGCCGAAAAATAGTTCAAAATTATAGTTTATGACTGATCCCGTACTGGTAACGTCATACCACTGAGTGGTAGGGTGCCAGCTTAGAGCCTGGGGATAGAATTGTCACTTACTTGATAGAGGCTGGTAAAATAACGGTTATCGTTAGATAAATTGAGGCCTTCCAGACTTTGGCAATATGTTATTGGACGAAGATTTCCTGCATAATCCTCCATTACTACGAGCGCAACAAGCTACCTCACAGAAAAAGGACTGTAAAAATACTCCTTTAATACAAAGGGAATAGATAATTATCATTTAGCGGTACACCGACGAGGTGATCTATTTAAAATAACTGCAAGAAAAGATTACTTGTACATCGAAAGAAAATATAATTGAATGTTCCGCTTTTTATAACGATTAACGAGTAGTTTACTTACATTAGATTCCCAATCTCGTGAGATGTCCTCCGAAATTTTCAAATGCGTTTTCAGTTCGAGCAAGACTAGTTGAGTAGGGCTGCAAGGCAGTCTAATCCCAAGATATTTCAGGGACGCCAGGATTCTGGCTTTTGAACGAGAGTCCTCCTGACCGTATAAAAAAGATTGCCCTGTAAAACAAGGCTACTTGAGTATTATATATTTTTCTAATTGGTTTTCGATACTCTTAGAAACTCAAATTTATGTTATAGAAGAACATGTCCAAAATATTGTTTTTTGTACTGGTTTGGTAACAAATTACGTAATCCTCAATTTTTAGACTTGGAAAGGGTGTATTTTCCGGTTTCAAAAAGTTTCTAATTATGAGATTTTTTAAGAAAGTGGAATGTCCATTCATAATAACTCGTATCCAACAACATGACCCACCCCCATTGCAAATTCTTACAAGAACTATCTGACCTATTCCTCATAGCGTTGAGAAAGATGTGATTTTCCTTAGATACAATGTATACACCATGTTGTTCGGAAACCTTGAGCTAAAGTGTAACGAGCGGGAGGGTTCATAACTATTCGGCAATTTAGAAAGTTTTTTCAAAAACATGAGGTACCTTTTTCCTTAAGTGTAGAATTAAAATCAGACGTAATTGGCTGACAAACCAGTGCAAGAAAGAATGTTTTAGGGCGAATTTTCGATAAAATACATTTGAATTTACCAAAGCATCGAAAATCGATGGGGAAAAATGCATCCAACTTCATGAGCCAATTTTTACAGATCATGCTTCTTGCAGGTTGTTAGAAAGAAGCTTATTCAAAAGCCAGCATCCTGGCATAACTGAAATATGTTGAGATCAAGCTGACCGATAGTCAGTCTTACAGCCCTACCTGCTCATAATTGCGTTAACTCCAATTGAGCAAATCTGCCAAACCTCCTAATAAATACCCGAGCAATTTGTTCAAATTGAAAACATGTTTCGGCATTTGGTTTACATTTCACGAGATAGGGAAAAGAAGGTTCGTTATCGAAGAGCTTACTGTGGCAAATTACTGGTTTACGAAGTAAAATAAGGGCATAGGTTCTAGCACTAGACGTTAGATGTTCACTGTAATAACATTAGCGTTGAATATAGAATCAATATAACTGTGGTAAAGCTTAAGATTTTCCAGACCCATAAACTGATAACTGCTATTACCTAAGTTAGTGTGGAATTCCGAATTAGAAAGTAGACCAGCTGTGGGTGCGAAAACAAATTTTCGATAGAAATCGATAGTACAGTGGTCAGGAATCGGTCTAAAATCCTTAATTAACCGAATGAGGTCTTTCGAACGTATTTTAAAATGTGGATACCTATGAGATTTCGTTCTTTATGTAAAAGATGTCAGTCAGAACATTCTCCTCGGGCAGGCTTCCTTCGGTCAGGAGTCTGGTTTGCTTGGAAGTAGGATGAAGAAGATGACAGGCATAATCTTACCATGAAAAACAATATAACAACGGACCTGGATAATCTAAGGAGACATTGCATAATAAGATGAATTTTACCGTGACCAACAAAAATCACAAACATACAAGTCAAAATAACATTGATTTGATTTTCTAATCAAATGTAAGTGAATGAACTTTCTTCTCGGAATAGCATTTTGAGTGGGACGCCAGTGAGAGTATATTTTTTTTAATTTGGGCTCATAGTGGCCTATGTTGGAAGACTCCATTTTAAGTCTTATAAAGGGAAAGATGGGCGAACGCCTTTGAATTTTCTCTTGGTTACAATAACACGGCAAAATAAAAACGCTGATGCATACAGGGTTGTTGATGAAAATGTTAGAGAATGATATTACTGAAAAATAAGGGGTAGTGTAGTTTATAACATGTAACTTTTAGGGAATAATGATACACGGAGAGACCTGCGTTAGTTTTTCGATGGTGTGGTGGTACGCATGGCTGAGGTGGTCAAGCTTCCTCGTAAAAGTCTCCAGGGCGAGAGACATGAAGATGTCCGCAGATAGAGCATTTCATGTCTGAGTCACTCTTCTGGAGAAGAAAAAGCTCCTTGTGTCCCGTCTTGCCCCAGTTACATGCGGTTTGAGAGGATGTCGTCTCAAACGGGTGGTAGCGGCCAAGCCAAAGAGGGACACAAAACGTTTCACCCAACTTACTCCATCATTTTATAAGTTTCCCTTTTCTAATAATGTGCTTAAACTTTAAGATGCATTTAGGCGAGATGTAAATGATTATGTACGAGGCTAGCAATTATGTGAGGTCATAAAGCTACTTAAAAGTAATCGCAATAAAAAAGGGAATGTGAAAACAATCCATGCCGACTGCGACAGCTCAGTAAGTAGACAAGATAAATAAATAAATATATAAGAAAATGATTAAAATTTTGAAATCTTATTTTAAACACTTATGAAATGAGGCATGAGTTCATAACGGCGCTGAGGTCGAACCTACATGCCGATCTAGGGGTGGTTCTAGAAAGAAGAGCAGGCTAAAACAGAAAAATGAACGTCTTGCAGGTATGGCTAAGTTGCTAAATATTGACTGCAATCCTTGAAAGAAACGAACTCATGATACCCTGGAGGCCGCATTTTTTATTGCTAACATGTCAGACATCGAAAACCAACTAAGAAAAAACATTATTCACAACGCTTCTTATTTATCCCCAGTTGTTCTGCCAAGTCCCGAGGCCTGCAGGTGGAATTCCCTCGTGGTAGCCACTTCCTTAAAAATAGTAACAAAACCCAAGATAAAACCATCTAGATTTCAGACATGAAAACAACCAAACGTTGAGGCAGCGGACGCGTTTGCGCAATGCCTGCAGTAAACAACTAGGCTCCGTGACCTATCATCCAAAAATTTCACAGATCGAAAACTACTTCAGCACGGGACATGTGACAAGATTTTCTAAATTCCCTTAGTTTCACTGTAATTCAGGCGCCATTCTCCCCTGGCAGTCACTTCCGTAAAAATTGTAAGTCAAAAATACAACTGTTTAGGCGTCAAAACAACAGACTGCGGGAAAAAGAGAAAGTTCAAGCGCAATGCTCACCCTCTACCCCTCTCTCCCTCCCTCCGCTCCCCCAGTAAGTAAGCCGGTCCTGAGATCCATAATCAGAAGATTGTTTAGGTTAAACACTGCCAAATCAGCTCTTGTGACGGAGGCTGCCGGTCCTCATGACAGTCGCCAATCCGATGGCTGAGTTGCGACCCTCGGCGTGGATTTAACCTGCCTGTCTGGTGGCGACCGACTTGTTCGCCAGGCATCGGTCACCTCCCACGCTGTCCTTCGAGTGACTTGATAAGCTATCCACTTGGCGATAGACACAAGGGCTTGGTTTTACTTCAGACAGATGGGAGGTGAGGAGAGAATGCGATAGATGCAGTACAAGTCTACACTCATCATAATCTAATTCACGCGCAAGTCGCCGCGCCTGTTTCCAGCCTGCTGTGAAGCGCGCGGCAGACAAAGCCAGCAACGACGGTCGAGCTCATCTTCCATTGGCTGATGGATGGCGTGTTTAAGTTGGCTACGGATAACTGCGACCGTCTGGACGCACGTGTGTCTGGACTGGGGTCGGTTGAACGGCCGTAGGTCAGCGCGTCTGAGAGTAGGTGGAGTTACTTTGCTGCAGGAGTCTTTGCGATGAAAGTTGAGTGACCTTGAGTTCAGTGAGCTCCGAAGTAAATAAGATGACCGGTACAATGAATAGCAGCCTGCCACAGCTCCCAGATGTTGGATTGCAATCCCTAAAAATGATCCTATCGACTTCATCTGAATTGCTGTCTTCTCTAGTCTTTTTCACAACCATTCAAGAGGAGGCTAAACATCCGGAAAGGTTATTTGTCTGCAGTTAGAAGTGGCGTTTCTGTTTGTTGATTTGCGCCACGCCCAAACGTCCTGGCAGTAAATTCACATATTTACGAAGCATCCGTTTGAAGCTTATCACCCTATGGAAATAAAGAGAGCCTTTTATACATCCCCTGGTTCAGTGTGATAATGAAAAATACCATTGAATGAAACAACCGCTGTGGAAGAAAAAGCACTTGCAACTTCAAAATCTCATATAACTTGCAGAATATAGGAAGCAATATAATTAACTCTGCAAGCAAATATGCATTACTAGAAGTTCCTCGAGGCATTTTCTGACAGAAGAAGCTATTTCGTGTCCAAAGAAGCTTTGCGGGTACATTAAATGTACGAGGAAAGATAGGGATGACGTTGTGTACCCCAAAGGTAGCACCGAAAGCAGGAGTCCGCGAAAGTAGGGGCATGGTCTCTGTTATTTCAATTAGTGGTTACAGGGGACAACCCCCAGTTAGATATGAGACAGGACCCTGCCGGCACTGAAACCATTATCGTTTCTGTTTGCGATATAAAACAGTTTCTCGGTCACATTAAGTAAGAAAAAGCTTCGGGACCAGTTGGACTATCTGGACTGGCTCTCTATGAGTTATTCGCAGACCTACCGAACCCTCCTGCATCTCCTTCGGCATTCTCAATGCGAAACAGGAACGTGCCTTCGGAGTTGAGAACCACCCAGATAGTTCTTTTATTCCAAGAAGGTAACTGTTGGGACGCCGCGCGTCCCATGATGAGTCAACATACGGACAGGCCTCGCCAGAGCCTCACCGCTGCCACTCTTGTCTACCCAATTCTGATTGGCTCATTTTTCAGACAAAGAGTTTGGCCCCCCTTAAAAGTACATTACCGTTGTCTGACACGGACTTGCAGGCAGGAGTTTCCTTGGTAGTGGTCTTAGATACAAAAAGCCGTAGGTAGTTTTCATACGGTAACCGTGAGAAGGGTTTTTTTAAGTTGATAAAACTAATTTACCAAAAAAGGATTTTGTGAAAATACGAAAAAGAAAGTTGTATAGTTTTGTTGAAATAATTTAATACAGTGGTTATAGGCCGACGGCGTTGGGCGCGTAAATCGAAAAAAGCCGCCAAAACAAATCGAGTTCAAACTGAGCTCGAATTAAGCACGAATCGCTGTCAACAAATTTGGAAATGTGGAGTTTTATACCGAAAACTTTCCTTTGCCCAGAACCCAGTAAGAATGGATTTTTTGAAGTCTTTTTGTAATATTAAGCAGAAACTTCGGGCTTTTTACACACACTGAACCTAACACTAACCCTAAACCTAACCCCTAACCCTAGCCCTTACCCTTACCGTAACCCTTACCCTAACCGTAACCTCTGACCCTAACCATAACCCTAGTCCTAACCCTTACCCTAACTTTAATCGTTCTCAAATCGAGCTCGGATCGAGCTCGAATCGCTGTCGACAAACCTGGAAATGTATTGTTTTGTTCCGCCACTACCAAGGAAAAACCTGCCAACTTGCATTGACGCGCTGTAACGTGATCTTTTCTGAGTAGACTTCCTCTCTGGCCGACTGGTCTTCTCTCTGTCTCTCTTACGGGCTTGCGACCGTTCGTGTTTATTACTAGTACCAGGCGCGGGTCATAACAGTACCTGAATGGTTGAGAACAGCTTTCGATCAGTATGCTTATCTCACCTTTATCGACAGAAAATGGACTTTATTATAAACCATTCCAGAATGTAACCTTCTGGAGAAAATCACATTGCCCCAGTCCTGAATTCCTAGACATTCTGCCCCACGAGGTATCCTCCTTCCGGTACCTTGATGCTACTCTGACATCTAAGCGTTCACTTCCTCTTCTTATCGAAACGCTTTTCACTGAAATTCGTAAACCCCTGTTTCATATATCCGTAGGTTACTTCCCTACCACAAAATGCAAGCCTTATCCTGTTGATTTGTAGATGCCTGCATTCTACTCCCGCATTCTCTGCTGCTCTGTGTTTATTTTTCCAGCCTTACTTTAAAAAGATTTGCTGATTTTTTGTTGTACCCTCTGAATACTCTCTCCAGCTGCCAGTGTTTCTTATGTTTTTTTTCGTAAAATACGGTGACGCTATACAATGGTCAAACATTTCGCTGACCAAATTCTTTACGAGGTTGCTCATCCCCTCCAATCCGAATTAATGGCTAAGAAGTCTTCCCATATTATGCGTCAAGACTTCCGAGATATGTCCTGCCATACATCGGCATATGAGCATTCTGTACTGATATTCCTAGCATACTAACGCATGCGTAAAGAAGCTGTGAATCCAGAAGCTAAGCTTGGACCTATCTCCATAACAGGCGTGTATTTGATGTAAAACTCTAGATTTTTGCGCAGTTTGTTAATTTATCCCGTGGGCTAAGTGAATGAAACAATTTTTTCTGAACATGTTCGATGCTCCCTTCGACATAAAGCGTTTCTCTCTTTCCTTCTTTCTCTCTCTCCTTCTAACAGCTCACGAAAGTGGAACACAGTCAGAAGGAATCAGACATGTATGATGTGCATGGCAGCTAAGCTAAGTCCACGTCTAATCTGGCGAGACAAACGAAGACGACATCAAAGACAGTGCTTCAGAGGCACGAACTCTACGATGATACCTTCTGAGTGCAGCGGAATGTCGCATTAATTCAGGGTAAATTGTTCCGTGCTCTACGAACTTCCTTGCTCGGCTTAGCCCTTTTTAATTTCCTAATTATGGATATTCTTTGACGTAGCATACCTCTTGCGTAATTAGGACGCTCTAAGAACGTGAAGAGACGCAGGTCGAGCTCTGATAGTTACAAAAATTGTAAGATTGTCTAACGGCAGTTTTCTTAAAGGACTTCACTTCCAACAAAGTAAAAAGCAGGTAGTTGTAGTCGGCAACAAGAAGAATAGTGCAAGAAACCAATTGAGATTGCCTTCTCTCCCACAGGAACTTGAAAATACCGAATGGGAAGCCGACATAACACAAGGCATGGAATAACCTAAGACCATCTTAAATACTTCCCACTGGTAGCACCCAACTTATCCAATCGAGTTAAGCTAACGAACGTTTTCGATTAATTCATCATCAGGCAATACAGTATAAGGGAGGGTAGAGTTAACGAAAGTTTTAGGCAAACCAATCAGTAGTAACAAGGGGGAGAGAGGGGGGAGAGGTGTAAAGGGATCCTCCTGAGTAGAGGATCCGATGGATCAATAATTAGAAGTGCATTTCGTAAGAAGACCTGGACAGGGCAATACACTAACTTCTACAGTTTTGTGCCACTAAGTCAGAAACGAGGCCTCGTCCGCTGCCTCACGAACCGAGCTAGGCGAATATGTTCTCCAGAGACACTGGAGGACGAACTCACACTGCTTAAAAATACCTTACAAGAAAATGGGTTTCCCGATAAGTTCATCGATAAGTTTATGGAGGAACGTCCACCAAGACCGGAGGTACCGACGGCTGAGAAGAAAACCGTATTTCTTACATTGCCGTTTCAAGGTGATCCAGCAAGCGAACTTCTACAGCTTCGTCTGAACGCTGCAATCGCGCGTACATATCCAGCAGCAAAGTTACTATTATTGTTCTCAAGCACTCCACTTCTTCGCCTTGAAGGCAAGGATAGACTGCCGTTCCAGACCACATCAATGTGTATCTACAACTTTACATGCTCCTGTGGGGCAAGTTACATTGGTCGAACGATTAGACGTCTATCCAAGCGCATGCGAGAGCATCACCCTGCGTGGTTAAGCAGAGGCGAAACTAAGTCGATATCAAGCGCAATTCTGGCTCACTTGGTAGACAGCGGTCATCGGGTAGACGTCAACCAAGCATTTAGAGTCGTCTATAAAGTTACGGCTAAACACTCTAAGTTCCTGCGTCAGCGGATACTTGCGACGGCAGAAGCAGTCGCCATTCGCCTCACAAACCCAATTTTATGTGCGCAGAAAGCATTTGCAGCGGCCCTAAGGCTCCCGTGGCCAAAAGCCTTTTCAACATCCGCCCTCATGCCTCTTACTACGTCGCGAAACAATGATGAGACAGCGGCATCAAGCATCCAAAGGCCACCGACACAGTCTCAAGACGTTGACACCTTGCGTCCTCACACAACCCAACAAAACCCGAGACGAGGACCACTGGATGACATTAACTAATTGTCTGACTCCCTCCCCTTCCCCTCTCCCCCACCCCCATTTCTCTGTCCCCAATTAAGACTAGAATCTCATCCCCTTGAATCCCCCTTGATCCCTTTACACCTCTCCCCCCTCTCTCCCCCTTGTTACTACTGGTTGGTTTGCCTAAAACTTTCGTTAACTCTACCCTCCCTTATATTACTGTATTGCCTGATGATGAATCAATCGAAAACGTTCGTTAGCTTAACTTGACTTCCTTAATGCTTACATGGGTATCATCGCTGAACTTATCCAATCGACTTGCTTAAAAGGGAACCAGTAATTGTGCTACTAAATGCAATAGCTGTTTCATGCCCTGATTTGTAGTGGGGGAGGGGGTAGCTGAATAAGGAAATAGAGCTTTACCGAAAAAAACATACACTCAGTTTTTTTCCCCATCACGGTTCGCACGCTAGTTAGTCGGAATGAATAGACAGCACAGAGATGGTGTGATCAAACGAGTGTTACTACGTAATCCCGGTGACACAACGCATGACTGCGATGGGCCCCCATAAAAAAACAGAATGAGAGCACGAAAGAAATCGCGTGTACCCCGCGCGCAAGGGCTCTTGAGGATAGTCTGCCGAATAGTTAACATAAGCGTAGACAGTAAGCACCGCAGCATGACAACGCACAGTCGAAGCGGGTGGAGGCCGTTGCGCAAAGAATACGTAAGATGACGAAATACATCGCCACCACAAAGAGGCGCAGATACATGAATACGATATAGTTGTAAGTATAGTAAAGTCCTTCAAATCTAACTTTATTTACATCTCTCGCTCTCTCTCTCTCTCTCTCTCTCTCTCCCTCTCTCTCGTATAAAGTAAAAGCGAGAGTTTTAAATATGGTTATCGGCGAGGACATTGCTGGCCCTCAGATCTGATGGGCTCAAATTGATGACCTCTGAGCAGAAACCGCACATAATTGTATTGACAGAAACCTGACTGACTGATGAAATAAGGAGCAGTATTTGAGCCTTCCAAATGCTCCGGCGTACAGCTTTCGAAGTAAAGGTGGAGGCTGCCAGCAGGAGCTATCACCTGAAATCTTGCGAAATCAATTAATACTCGGTTGCGATCTAACAATTAACGACTCTTAAAGTGGAGGTCGTCTATCGACGTCCTAGCTCCAATGAGATTTATGAAGTGAACTTACCCAGCTCACAGAAACTAATATGAAAACGAGAGAACCTAGTAAACATGGGTGAAGGTAACGCCCCTCGAATAAACTGGCGAATTTCCACGGCAAACACCCAAACAATACAATTCGATTAAAAACTTTAGAGTTATCTCTATATGAATACTTTCAGCATCATAGATGTCAGAGCAAGGCTGTGAACGGGACGGCGTTCCACCTAGTTGATATCCCATGTTCAGTAAAGAAAATTGACTCATAAAGGAAGTGAGCCCGCAGCTAGAGTAAGTGATCACTTCGCTTTCATATGCGTGTGTTCTCTGTGGTTCATTGCTCAACTGCAAGTCAAAAGGAAGATACGTATCTAGAAAAAAATATAATGCCGCGATGATATAGTTTGTTGCAGAGGAAGCGACACTAAAAATTCCTGTTGGTAATTTCCGAGGTCTACATAGCGTCTAACAGAAACAGCATAACGAATACTGCAAACAAATGTGGGCTGTTTGAACTCACTCGAGCGGCAATGGACGACATAAACCATTGCATACCCCCAAAACGGTTTTACGGGTACATCCGCAGTAGGCGAAAGGACGGGAATTAAAATACATGCCTCGAAGATAACAGCGGAAAGAGATTCTCTTGCGACCCTCAGGAAGTAAAAATTATGTGCGGTTTTTTCCGGTGAAATTTTAATAAAGACAACCCAAAGTCTTACCTGGCTCTGGACACTGCTGTCACCAGAACTGCTGCCTTGTTATCAAAGCAGAAAGATGATTTCGCAGTCCAGTGTACACAGACACGTCTCCTGGACCGAATAGAGACCCAGGGTTGATACTTGTGAAATTATCTGCAAAGCTGGTGGCCCCTCGTTCATTACTCTTCGGAGTGCCAACAGTCAACGTACCTCCCTAATAAGAGAAGAAGACTTCGAGAAATAAATTTAATGTGCTTTTCATGCAAAACAATATAATTCCTTATAAAGCATTTTGTGGCACAAGTTCCGACTAGGACGCAGTGCGCGACTCCACTCAAAATAATTATTATATCTACTTATTTATTTTGTGAAAGTAGGGGTGTTTGATTTCCACTCTGGTGTTCAGCGGTTTGGTGTAGGTTGCTGCCGTCTGGGCCCTTACTCATACTCCTGTGGGTTGGGTTTGACTAGGAGACAGCTTTAGACAACATCTCGCGTCAGCAATAGGCTAAGAGGGAGTGTTTATCAGTTTTTACTCGGTCTCCTGTTCAATGACATAATATACAACACCTTCCTTCGAGTCACCACCTTGCTCCTTTATTTGACAGCCTTCAATAGACAAAGTTTTTGACGAAAATGACAGAGTGCTGCCTTTTATTTATTTATTTTAAGCACATTTTTCAGCGAGGACGACGTTATCTCTCAGATCCTTAGGCTTTCCTGAGGAGCAGGAGGAGGAGAGAAATGGGCTTCGAGTAATGGTAGTAATTGTCAAACAGTCGACCTTGTCGCACACCAGCATATTCTGCAACAGAGGACAGCTTATAAATTTGGAAATATAGCATCATAAGTTGACCAGAGAAAACACATCTGTGTCGGAGAAGATCAATGGGACCTAGTAGTAGCCTTCCTCGGGGTTCGATTGTCGGACCCCTAGTCTGAAACCCTTCCCGAATTCAGCTGCGTTAAGTTCATGCCTGTCGATGACGGTGAGCTTTCGGCAGTTATTGGAGACGCGGATTACCCGATAGCTCTTCAAAATATCCTGCAAACTGCGAACCTGGTCTGGGCGATGTCTGTCCGACGTTACTATGCAAGACTTTTCATCTTCAATCCGCGTTCAACCACCAAGATGGCAGTATGAGGCCATATTCTTTGAAAGGCACTCAAGGCCTCTATTTTTGAAATCATTACTGCAATTAGTACAGACTTCGTGCTATCAAAGAAAATTTGCCAAGTCCTAGCTAAAAATTACTTGAGGAAATATTCATCCTCACTTGGAATATGGTAAAGAGTCCTAGAGGCTGCGGTTCGCAAGAAAGAGGTACGTAGGACGACGAGAGTTGTGGAAATCTCGTAGACACGCGATTCTCGGCCACCAACCAGAAGGTCGAAAGTGGCAGGAAAGTCTGCACCAAGAAGGGTACCGAAAATGTCCCACTGATGAATACCCAGGAAAAAAGATGCCTGAGACCAAAGACAAGATTGTGCGAGTGGGAGTGAGACCCGAAAGTGGGAAGTTTTTTGTCAGATTTTGGGCAGCAGTGGTCTGTAAGAATAGGGAGCAGTGCTCTGCTTGGGTCACATAAAGACACCTGTGAGTAGAAATGTCACAGGCGTAGAGACTGTGGCGGGGGCTAGAGTTGCCAGGGCGATTTGTTTCAATGACCTTCAAACTGGCCCGTTTAGCCGAATGACAGTGTTGGGATATGAAAAAAACCAGGGAGGGGTGGGGCATGCGTTGACAGTTGTTCAAGTCACCAAGTTATGGTGACTGTGCTGGGGCGAAACATAAACAGGCTGGACTCGCCGGGAATTGACCTTGGTGAGCAGACTGAGCAGACTGTTCTTGGCTTGTGGCTGGCCGTTCTCACGATCGTCAGTGCCACGACGTACTCACATCACCTTTCCGTCTGCCTCACGCCCCTTGTGCATTCGCCACGGGAATCGCTTACAACTTGGCACAGGCTTGCGAAAGCTCGAAGCCAAGCCCGTTTTGCCCTTCGCCCTTTGCCGGGGCCCCAAACCTCAACGCCACACCCGCAAATGTCATGTGAGGACGCTAAAAGTGCTGCCTGTATGCTGTCTACTGAATTAAAGGCGCGAGCCCTTTGAGCTGTCTACCACCCTTCCTCGACAAGCTTAGAAGAAAAAAATCTCGGGAAAGCTTCTCTATCTGGGAGTGTCTATCTGGGAGAAAAGCTAGGTAGGTTTATATTGGGACAAGTTTGGGCGTGGAAAAGTCGCGTAAGTCCATCAAGCGGTCGGCCATCTGTGTGAGTTGGGCTGTCAAAAGAGAGCCAGAAGTGGGTGGGTTGAACTTCTGACGAAAGAACGTCCTCTGAAATTACCTGGCCATATCGGATGCTGGAAATAAGCAAGACTAGGATTCCTGTGGAGTCAGCACTTACTGAAGTGCTATGCTGGACAATAAGTTTTCTCAAATTAAAAACGTTGACTTCAGAAATAGTAAAGTGGACTGTACTGTGGCGAGAGAATAGAGACTCAACTCAGAAGTTAGCGGCACTTCCTGCTCCACCACGCTGGGATCAGGTTTTTGGTGCTAGTCCCGGCGCTATGTGTATGTGCGCGCCTAGGCCGCCTCCTGCCTGCAGCCAATAAGCGAAGGAAATAACATTGATCGCCGTTAATTTTTCGTCACGCCAGGGGGCTAATTCACGCGCAGTACAGGCATTCGATTGACCGGGTGTTAGGTGACCTAAGGCGGTATAGGAAGGCAGCTACGCAGGTGACAACGAGCCAAGCTGCCATAAAATCACTTGTCAGGACTTCAAGCATGTATTCTGAAATGTTTCATCACGTATCTGATCGTGCCTTTCTTCATTCGACCACCGTTTCCAACGATACCCACTGTGTGCTCCATGGCATAGCGGGCGCAGGGACGGTTTCTTGTGCGTGAATTAGTTTGTATTAATAAAGTACTTGCGCAGCACCTATCGCACTTGCTTTTCCCTGAATCTTCTGGACCTGGAGTCGAGACAGAGTCAATAAGACCATAGATGAACTCGAGCGTAGGGGGCTGACGTGCCATGAACCTCCGTTTAGGCATTTCACTATAACTCCACCACGTATGACATTTGTTATGAGTGTTCATGTTCAATAACTCATGTTGCATATATTGATATTGTAAGTTACAACGTCAATATACACTACTACTCTGTGCCTGTTGACAGCATGCTTATATTATGCAAGTGTTTGAAGGAGTTAAACCCAAATATCCACATCAAATTTTGGTCATTACTCATAGACCGCATACTGATGTATACGGCAAACAGAAATCAATTTCTAACAAGTTAAAAAACTGAACTCCTGTTGTCCCCTGATCTGACGCCCCTGTTGGTCTAGTGCATCTACCACGTGGTTCTTTATAGGGAGGATTTCTTTATGACAACATTGATGTAAGAATCATGACCATTCTGCTGCTTCAATTATAGTACAGGTATAACGCGTGTTTGTAGGCTAATAGAGTTTAACCCTGACGGCTACGATCTTCCAGACCCGGTTCCTTAGGAGAGGAGTGAGAGAGAGAGAAGTATTGGGATTGCCAGAGTAGTAGGAACGATGTATTGTGTACACAAGAATTAGGAGGAGTCTTGACTGCAGGGGTGATCGTCTAGCCACCAGGCGAGCTAGGTCCGGAGTGATGTCTGGGAGCAGACATTCGAGTGGCCACCGTTGCCTGCAAATTTGAAGGTCATTGGTTGGACCGCGCGAGGGCGTGGGCGCGTTAGTAGGTCGCACTTCAGGCTGCCTCGGCCGAGGCACGCCGTCAACAGCAGTGGGACGCGGTGAGTCAACGATAACGGGTTTCAACAGTGGCGCTAACGCCTACTACAGATACTTAAATTACGAGTTGTTCAAAGCGCCACGTCCAACTGCCAGTTGGGCGTTCATGGTCTTGTGGGATACGATGTAATCCAGCCGGATAATAGAAGATGAACGTATCCCAACAGTTATGAACTAGTTGATAGTATAAGGCTTGGAAGGCCAGAGTGTTAGGGATGACTTTGCGAATGTAAGTAATACGTAAGTGACTCCCAGACAACTGCAGTCCAGCCATTAATGACCCGGAGTCCAGAGGTGCAGTCCAGCAAGTAGATAACCGGGTCCGGACAATTACAACCGAACAGTAGATCACCAGTTCTGAGAGTGACTGAGGGTTAACGACCCCGCAGTGAGTTCCTTTGTGCACTGACCTTGAGAAGTGGTTGACCAGTAAGCCAGATGAAGGGTGACCTTGAACGGAGGGTTTTAATATCGGCTCTTGCGCACGCGTGGTGGACATGACAGACGTGGCCTGTCGCCGCGGCGTCCGAGGAGAGCATGGCTAAGAAATACAAGATCGCTACCGTCTCGCGTTGGTCGGGCAAGTCACCCCCTAAGCCCATGCGCGAGTTGATGGGGGCATAATGAAGACTGATAAAGGATACTCACTAAATGAACGCGTGGAACCCACATCCGCATACCATGTGTTAAGGCCGAGGACTTGTGGCTGACAGCCAACATTGCTGTGTCCGGTGTCCTTGTTCAATGCCCACTGTCACAAGCTTATGCAACTTCGCAGCGAGGATTTTGCAATCGCCAATTCGCAGATACTTTTTAGACTTCGACTCGCACACACACACGCGCATCCAGATAGTTGCGGCTGTATAAGGGCCTTTTGAACAGGTCACCCCTCAGTCGACACAGCATGGGCCACACATACGACACAGCGCACACGAACTAAACCCCCTTGCACTTGTTTCATAAACATTAAAACAGCCCCCCAACGTCAACCTCTCTCAGACAGGACTGGACAAAGTCGACACTAGCCATGGCTCCGTCAGTAGCCACTGCTGCTTGAGACAGTAACTCAGGATTCTGTGCGCAATAAGCTTTGGAATACGATGTAGTCAGGCCAGATAATAGAAGATAGAACGTATCCCAACGGTTGTGAAGTAGTTGATAATATAAGGCATGGAAGGCCAGAGTTTTATGGATAGTTTAATCAAGCGTAACAGGAGTTGAATGTGAGTAAAAGGTAAGTGACTCCCAAACAGGTGCAGTCTAACCATGAGCGGGCCGGAGTCCAGAATCGCAGTCCGGCAAGTATATCACCAGGTCGCCGGTTCTGGGAGTGTCTGAACGCAAGCAGTCACTACACATTAAAGCCTTTGTGAGCTAGCCTTGGGAAGTGGTGGCCAGTTGGCCAGACATAGGGTGACCTTGAACGGGGGGTTGTGACATCGTCTCGTGCGCACGCGTTGTGGACATGCCAGACACATGGCCTGTCCTCGCGTCGTCCAAGGAAAGCATGGCTTAGAAATACAAGGTTGCTACAAAACCGCTCATTCTGGTGCCTGTATTTTCCTACAGCTTTGGTTCTGGCCTGATGATTGTAGAGTTCTGCACACAAACACTGCTAAGACGCTGCAGACTGCAAATTAGCCCCTGGATTGCTGACTCTCATAATGATTGAGGTAATCAGCTACAAAGATATATAAATCGGGCCGAGTGGCTAGCTGACCTCTCAACTTAGCCGTTTTCCTGGTCCCCTAATTATGGACTCGCGAGCCAGTCTGAAAGCCAATTTGAATAAATTAATACAGTCACGCCTCGTACGTTGGCAATTCTGGCATCGCAACTTAATGGCTTCGTGAAATTTCCATTTTAACCTAATTACTTTGCGTCCGTGAATTTTTCGTAGGCCTGCCAAATGTGCGAAATCCTCGAAAACCCCGCAAAATTTCTCGTTTTGGAGAAGCGAAAATGCCCTTTGAAAAATTCAAAATACAATTTAGTGGGTGTACATTTTGCTTTCGATAAATTATAATCGGCCCTTTAGATGGATATCGTTATGTAACTAAGTCCAATATGCAAACAAGTATAAAAAATGTAGGAGTCATAGGATGAGTTGGGGAGTGAAGAATAAAAAATAGCGGCCAGTTTACTGACCAACGTTAGGGGCTGCTGTCTACCGGGGAAGGTAATTATCTGCGGGCGGCTGAATTGGTCGCTTTTGGCCATGGTAGCTGTGGCGCCTCTATGAAGTGCTTGTGGACGAATAAGCCCGAGTTGGGTAACCTTATTCCAGCCACTTCTGCCGTAGTCAACAGACGCCACCTAAGGAATTCCGAATAGCTTGAGAGAATCTTGTAAATCATCCAGTAGGCCTCTCTCGCATCTACGCGATGATTCGCGTCTACTATATATGTACGAATACAGTTAATTAGGTTCTTTATTTGGCCTTTTCCTAGTCATGATGGTACGTGTTTTCTTAACCTTTTAGACAAATGCCGGCTCGTGTGACCAATAAGTTCTGTCCCACAGGAGCAGGTAAGGAAATGAAAGCAAATAGGGGTATCCCGGGCTACAGTTTTCCCTTGCCTTCTCTCTATAGGACAGAAGTAGTCGAGAACAATACATGGGCACCAGTTGCTATGAAGGTGCTTGATTCGTCTTGACTTAGGTGTCCTTTGTGTAAAACAGTGCACTAAATTATGCTGAAAGTTTAGCGATACATAACTCCCAAACTAAGTACATTGCCCGGACCCCGTCAACTTAAGATATGCACTACGCTAAATACTCCCGTCAGACCTACTCAGAAGCAAGCCCAGAAGAGGGACCGATCCTGACTGTTCTTCTTCTTCTAGTGTAAATTGTATTGACGGGCGCGCCTGATTTATGGTATCCAGTAGAGCTGAAATGTCAGTTTGGTCAAATGCACCCGGTAATATACCATCCACGGAGTGCCCATAATATTTCAGACTGTGTATCTGGCAGTGAAATTTTAAGAATTCCAGTTTTCCCATAAACATATTCTCCGGAAGCAGGCCGATCAGCGAGCCCATAACTATTCCGGCTAAATATATCTGTAGGTTGTTAACAAACAGGGATTGTGCATTCAAAGTACACCTTAAGAACAATTCCTTGAGAACATTCACTAGTATTCCTACATTCAATTGATTGGAGGCAATTAATTCATAGGCTTAGTTGACTTTTTATGTGGCTGGCACATTCGTAAGAAAAGAAGATACATCTAATGGAAAAATCACCATGCTGTTCTGCTGGAGGTCTTCCAAACCATCAACCTATTTAAAGGTATCTCGGTAGCTATATGGCCCTAGGAGATACTGTATGTGCTTAACTTTGTCCGTTAGCTATTTTATTATCGCATGATATGGCAATTTTCTCATAGCTAGGATGGAATGAACGAGTGTGTAAGGTTTGTGGGTCTTTGGCATGCCATGTAATCGATATATATAGGTACCAATGGAATGGAGACGCTCTAAGTCATGTTCGCCCATAAAACCGTCTATTTAAAGTTTTTTCAGACAGCCTAACAGTTGGGTTTTAATGGCATTCATACGATCTTTCTCGTTTTGGGTTCAACGGACTTAATTTTACTGTCATAATTTAATCTGCTCTGTCCAACGCCAGTTCCCTTATTTGGCCACGTTTTAAGGATATGCTTGTTTTGCCGGAGCTGTTTTGATTTCACCGTGTATGACTTCATTAGCAAACCCTGACATGTTTGGCCACGGTTCAAGTACTGATAAGAGCAGCTATCTAACGTATCCTTTAGGCGTTGTACGCTTTCTGACGAAACTGGCTGAATTTCATATGTTTGATTCAGGAGGTTCACGAACTGTGTTTAAAATGGGAGCAGCGAGACGTAGAACAAAGTGACAAGACATGGCTTGACGTTTGTCGAGGGCTATAAAAAAATATTTGTTGCGGTCATTGCTTCCTGAAGTAGGCGAAGAAAAGAGTCGGGTTCGTGGACAAAATTGTTTTTGTACTGACGTTTCCGAGACCTCGTTTCCCTCATCAGAGTATTGTTGCTGCTGTGCCTGGTGGTTTTGAGTTTGTCAGTCTTGCTGCTTACCTCGCATTATAGCCATGTTGGACGCACGAACATTGACCTCCCCGAGATTTACCGTTGGCGGATTTGCGTGACCTTTGTCCTCTGTGGGGTCGGTATAGTTGTAGGTCGGTCAACTAAGCGTGACGTTTGAAAATGGTTTTGAATTCCAAGCTCTTTATGCTTAGGATGTTTTCAGTCTCTACCTCTACCTGAAATAACTGGCAAGGAAACTGTATATTATCCGACCTTCGCAAATACTCAAGCAGCGTGAAATGCTTACTTGGTTTTCAATATATTACTGAACTGTGGATTATACCACGCCCTGGATGATATCCCTACAAGCATCACTTACCTCCCCCCCCCGCAAATCAACATCACTCTTCCTTGGCTATGTTTGCAGCAGTGAAAGGATTCGCTAAAATAAAGGTTAAGTCGTTTTGCATTTCTATGAATTCTGACTATTAAAATTTATTGAGCAAGCAAACCTTTGTCGCTACATCTGTGTTATTATTATTATTATTATTATAGGATTTATTGCAGGCTTATAGATTAATGAACTTTCATATTACCACCAGAAGCATGCGTAGTATATGCGCGTATCATCAAACTCTGCAAGAGGGATAAAATGATCATCGTCGGCTGGATTTGAGCACCTGATCTCATCCCAAAATGTCGGGTGGCTCAACCACTCGGCCACCGTACGGCAATAGTAACTTACGTAGGCCCACATATTCACCCTACTCCTTGCAGGTTGCCCTACTAAAACGGTGGTTATAGGGTTTTATGTGTGGGGAATTAGGACATGCAGTGGAATATACTTTAATAAATGCTAAATGAATTTTTGTTTTACTGTATTTAGAAGTGTTATTGATTGATATCTGTAGATTTTCCTAATCTGTATTATCATTTAACTTATTGGGGAAAAACCCGATTATCAAATTGCAAGTTTCTTGAATTTCCCGCAAAATTGAACTGGTGGTTAGGAGGTCGTCTAGTTCAACTTACCTAAGGTCTAACTTACCGTTCTAGAGTTAGATTAGCATAGTCCGCGGCGTGAAGCGCCGTCCACACCTTCAATTTACATGCGGAATAACTTACTTTCAGCGGCCGCGGGAAGCAACTTCGACTACATTTTTTCACTTTACACTTATCTCTTAAAATTTCCTTCTCTGCCTATCCTATTTCCCCGCCCCACCCCCGAAAAACTCTATAACTCCCGTTTTTGCAGAACAAAATGCTGGGACTAGGGGTATATGAGTGGGCCTACATAAGCTACTTTTGCCCACCATCTGATCATCGATCCGCTTATATATATTTGAAAGGGCGTAGCTCCGCTAACTTAAGTAAACCGCTTATTACTTCCTTCGAACAGGTCCTCCCAGAAATAGTACAGGCACTTTCGTTAAGGCGTAACGAAAACCAGGCCATCAGTCCTGAAGAAAGATGCATTTTTCTACCAAAGGCTTCAGAAACGAATACTAACGAGGCAACTACGTTTGCGTGTGCACGCTGCGATGGTTGTCTTGATCTTGCCACCCGAGTTAGGCGTTTGGAGGGAAACATTAAAGTTCTCTCGGAGATAACAGCAGGGCTGATAAAGCACAACAAAAGCACGTCACCCGATGTCGAGCATGCAAAGGACTCGAAAAAGGTTGAGAAATCGGGCTACAAACACCTGAACGGAAGTAGCAACATCACTACTCACAACCTGATGACGAACGAGAAGGGACAGAGGCCAAATTCCTTGGAACCAACTCCAGACGCGTCAGAAGAACGATGCAAATGGTGGCCGATGCAGGTTATTGCAAAAACACCCTATACCCCAGTACTTTTCACGAAACTGCAGTCTAGCAAGGTCAAACGCGGGAAGATCCATGTGTTTAATCTGTGATATAATATGCCAGTGTGCTTGTTTTAAATGTTAAATAAGGGAGTTTCGAAATTATAATTCCACTGTTTTGAGGAATTTAAATGCGTACACGGGAAGTTAACTAATATACCTTCCTAACAATCACAAATTAAACGCTTGTTATTAATTTTGCAGTCTTGTTCATTTCTTGGTTTTACCTTATTGTGAGTGAATAATAAAACAGCAGTCAATCAAGTACTCTAGGGGTAACACTATTATACTTTACCGTAAATGCGCTAATGTGGCAAACATACATTAGACGACACTGTACTCTACTTTTACGTCAAGTATAGATTTCTTTTTTAAGTGTAATGGATAAATCTAACTCTTAAATGAAATTAGGGTACTTTCGGATCATAAGTTGGGACATAATTGGTATAAAAACTCTAGAAAGAAGCATTTTTGGTGACTAACGAATCTGGAATGCGCACTGCCTCGGTGATTCGGAATAGTAATTAGGCGGGAGCGCCAAGGTCAAAGTCAGTAGCCGATGCGCGTGAACGCCATAAAGACTTTCAGCCAGTGGCAGGGGACTTCAGTGAACCACGGCTACGACCTACCATTCGTCATTAGAATCGTTTTGGGTAGCTGTCATATGTAGATCAGTGCATTCATTTGCACCTTCAGCCCTTTCCAACATTCCTGTTCTCAGAGGCAATTTAGCGTGTGATCTTAAGCGTCATTCATAGCATTGCATTCGCATCACGCCTATCACAGTCACCACTGTGGTGGATTAATTTGTCAGTCATCATCCCCCCCCCCCCCCAACTCGCGCCTCTAACGTTGTTACCTTGCCAATTTACGCCTAAAATGCCGGCATGGCTGGGTGCACGGAGGGCAGGGGGGATTGAACCTCGCTCTCGCCGGTCAGGCTTACTCTAATAACGTAATTCTTAGGGGGAGAACTGATCGATTTCCTACTGCGGTCGTCGTGAGACCGTCCGGGTAGTAGATCATGCCAATCGCTGTTCTCATGCCAACTTAACTCGAAGGTGCACCTTTTGCTGCCTAGGTCCAGGGGGGAGTACGTGGTGGCTGTGCACGGCCTTCGGCCCACAGTAATCCGAAGACCGGCAGAGCCAGCTGGCAGCAACCGGCTAATCAACGCAGGAGTTTCAACTAACTAAGCTGCCCTGTCGTGCTGCATCGTGAACTACCAATAACAAGTATGGGGTATAGCCTTATCCTCACTGATACTCCCTACCAAACCTAACCTGCACCAGCTCTCAAGCAACCTTAGTCCTGCGAAATGTGATCCCCTTTCCTATGCAGCACTGCTAGTCCTTCTGTTAATAGCAAAACAAACACTATTAGCCAGCACCACAGTTACTGCAGTCGCGTCAGGCTGTCCCCGACAACCCCGATAAAAGGTAAGCTGCGTTCTTGTTCCTGTTCTACCTGTTTCTGTTCTCTCTCTCTCTTCTCACTTGTTCGTTTGGCTCTGCTCTCACTTCTCACTTTGTTTCACTCTTCCCTCTCCTGCTTTCTTACCCCTTCCCTGCTTATGTTTGTTATCTCCCTCGATTTCCTCTCATTTCTTGCACTTCTCTCTCTCCCCTCCCTTTTCCTTTTCTCTCCTTTCTTCTTCTGCCCATCCACATTGCGAAGTTCACCAGCTGTCTCTCTCTCTCTCTCCTTTCAGCCCCGCCCACGGATGCCAACCGACAACGGAGCATGGGAAGTGCCTTTCAGTCGTTGACTGACTGGTTACCCATCTCAGGAGGGTGTTGGCCCAGGCTTCATGCAAGGCTGCTCTCACCCTTTTGAGATCCAATGGTCTGTATGCACATGCAACGTCAGTCCTCAGTCAACCACGGTCCCTGCGGCCTGGAAGGCGCTGGCACTTTCTCTCACTTCTGATTCCCTGTTGGTGATTGCGTTCGCGCTTCCACTGGGTTTCAGACCCCACCTCAGGTTTCCGGAAAGCTAGGCGGTCAATATGCGGTGGGGTAGAGAGTGAGGTCAACCTCGGCGCGTTTCTCGCCTCACTATAATAAATCTGAATGCGTCTGAATCTATCACGGTGCGCTAAAAGCCGTGGCTCGGAGGGTCTGCCAACTAACGGGAAAACTCGGGTCCTCTACGTTGCTGCTCCTCCTGTACGCGAGTGTTTGTGCGTGCGTGTGGGAGGAGAGGGAGGACTGAGAGTCAGGCTGCAATGGCTCCCTCTTAATGTGGCCTTTATGGCGCTCCCGTGCAGTTGGGAGCATACCTAGCGAGATGGCTGCGTCAAGTGTGCGCGTGCTGAGTGTTTATCGCGCCAGCCACCTACACCCTCCCTCATCCCCAGTCTTATTGACTTTGTCTTTACACCGGATACGGAGGTGGGAGTGGCGAGCGAGTGGGTAGATTCTGCGCGAGTCTGCCTAAACTCCGGTTTTCTCTCGTGCCAGTTCTCTGCGTTGCTCCTGCTTGCTGTCGCTTTCGTGTTGCTTGCCCAGCTTTCCGCTGTGTATGTTGCGGCTTGCTTCAGCGTTTGCTGCGGCTTGTTGGAGCGCGTGGTGCCCATCGTCGAAATCGACGGGGGAACTGGCGTAGATCAGTGAGCAGTGGAAGATATGAAGTGCACAAATTGAAAATTCTGTCAATAGACGCACCTTTTGTAAATATCCCCTGTCCTCGTACATTGTTATCTTGGTCATAAGCGGTTGAGGTCTGGCTTTCGAGTCGAAGAAGCAAACGCTGCCTGATAGTCCCCTAACTTACCCAAAGTTTTCCACGGATTGTGGTTTTTTTATCTTCGGCTATAAATATACACTTTCGTGGGTATGCTTTTCCTAATCATATTATAAAAAACTTTCCAGGGAGTTAGACGCAAACGCAGTTTTCAGAAATGGCGGTTCTGTAAATGATTATCTTTCTGGGTGTGCCTTTTTCTGACGTTGTCACCTCTGCATAATTAACAGAATAAAGAGTTCTTAAAGTTTGCTTATGAGTGCTTTGGTTTGAGGGGAATTTTCACAGATAAAGCATACTTGAAAGAAGAGGGGAGAAACAGGTGGGTTGGATTGGGTGTATGTGTGGTAGGGAATTAAACTGTCCTGATATCGAAAACCATGGTTGGTCGTTTGGGGTTGGGTAGGAGCCCCAAGCCAGTCATCCGTGGCCCTCATGAGATTCTCATCATTGAGGGTTATTGCTGGAAGGTTTTTTAGTTGATAGACTTCATTTCTGCGCGTGAGGTAGAATTAAGAATGAGAATCTCCTAATTTGCAGTTCAAATAATGCAAGTAAAATCGCTGAATTTGTAGTTAACCCAAAACCACGAGATATCACCCAAGCCATCAATGTCTGTTAGCACCAAGGTCATATTCCGTGGCGTTATTTCGTGTTATTATGTGTGCCTCAGCCTAAAAAGAACATTATGCTGTTTTTTGCAGCTTTATGGGTACTTCCCACCTCAAAAGAGGCCCATGGAGGCCTCCACGCCAGCGCCTGGTTGCTGAGCAGACCTAAGGGCGAACATTTTAAAATCACATCAGTGGTCTCTGTGTGGTTGACACAAAGTAGGGGAAATAACCAGTGGGAGTGACAGCACAAATACGTGGCTGTCTTCCTCGTTTCATAGAAGATGGAGAAGAAGACTGAAAATCTAAGATAGTGATGGAAAGAACGAAGAGACAGAACAGCACGAGGTCTGCGCTGTGCTCGTATGTTGTCTTGGTTTTTAAATGGCGTATGGGATGTAACGTCAGTCACCATAACGTTTCGAAGGATTACCATACATGTTTTTGCACCCACCCAGGACATAAAGTAAGTTCACAATAGTAGCGAAAATTCGATTCCCAGGTGGTAAGTCAGAAGGAGAAAGGGCGTTTACCGGCAGAGGTCTATTTGTGGTCTGGCGTTTCGAATAGTTATCTCGACTATCCATCTTCAGAGAATGAATCCTCTGGCTCTTGGCTCTCGATATATGCCGCTCCTTTCGTCCGCGGGCGTAGTCTGCCAATCCAGTTCGAGCCGCTCTTCATAGGTTGCGTCTCGGGGGTGGTAACGGCTCACCATACCAGCCGCCCGGTACACGCCCATCGCGCATCGCTCTGCGTTGTCACTGTCTGCCCCTAGGAAGTCAGTGTTTGTTTGGATTCCCTCTGTCTCGCCATCCCCTGTCCTCTGGTAACCGTCGCCCGTGCCCGCAGCCTGGTAACCATCTCCCGCTGTCTGTTCTGCGTTGGGGCTGGCTGTAGCCAGAGTGTCAGTGTTTGTTTGGCTTCCTTCCGTCTCGCCGTAGTCTGCCGCCTGGGTTTGTCAGTCGAGGGGGTCACCGGTTGCAGTAATTAAATGCATAAAAGCGTTTATTTAATGGATCTTTGTAGCAGTTTCTGATGCGTCCAAGTACTAGACGGGTTGGCGGCTTAACTGTTTCGAAGTTGATCAAGTTCTTGCGGTTAAAGCCTACTTTGGCGTCTGACCTTGTACAATGCCGAAAATTTTCGCTTTACTTGCGATCATTAGGGCGAAGCATAGCTCCTTCAATAAAAGTTACTTGGAGGGACTTTTTATGTAAATTTTCCTCTGCTTTTCTAAAGGTCATTTGGATTTGAAAATGACCACTGGAAAGTAAACATAAGGACGTCCTTTTTAATTACATCTAAAGTTCGTTGAACCTAGCGTGAAACCAGTTTGTAGGGACTCATTTATTTATTTATTACCAGTTTAAAAACAGTTTACAGTTTCATCAAATAGATGGAACCTTCGCTTCCCTTGTGACTGAAATTTGCATGAAGCTATCTCAACATTTTCTGCAGTCAAACTATGCAGATAAATGCATTTCATTGTTTCTGATTATTAAATGCATTTCATTGTTTCCGACTATTCAATGCATTTATCTGCAACCCTTATCGGTGCTGCTGTGCCAACCCTCCATAAATAGTCTTAGACCAAAAAGTACTTTTACTCCTCCACCACGAACAGCGAACACAGAGGTGGTGGCCATACAGAAATATTACAGACATTTATTCAACACAAGAAACCTTGTATTTTAGATAGTGGAGGGTGGTCTAGAAAAAAGTGTGCAATGCTGCAAGCACTGAATATCGCCTACCAGCCGTCCAACTGCGAGTGCATGCAGAGCAAAGTCATGCCGTTAAATAAGCAGCAGGGTCGCTTCAGTGTTCTGTTGAGGCAAGGTGTGAGTGCCTGTCCAAACACGAAAGCCGGTACACATCACGCCGGCGTTTTTCATGCGCCTGCTGTGACGCCTCAAGCCGGTGCGTTTCAGCTCCGATAGATCCTCCATCTGCCTCATAGTACGTACGGGCTGTCCTCCGAAGGAGTGTGAGCGTGGGCTCGAACTGAATGTTCCTTGCTGCTCGATGGAGACAGCGATGACGCCCACCTGAAGTAATCGGCTAGTCACTATCCTCCAGCTGTCTTAGGGTACGATGTCGGCAGAGCCGTTAGAGTCGTGTTTCTCTGAGCAGTCGTTGGCTGCTTCTCCATTTTTGCAGTTTCTTCCTTCTAATAACGATTTGGTTGCACGATATGATTTTTATGGGTAAAGATATTGATTGCGCATGAGGGCATGACAAAAAATAAGGACTGCGAATGAGTCAAATGTCGGGAAATCCCTAAACATAGGGAACATGTTTCGTTGTACTTTGCTTTTCCGTGAAAATGATAGAAATTGGAGTGAAGTAATCTCAATCCTATTTTAAAGATACCCTCGTCTGCGGTGATAACCAGATAAATATTGAAGAAATAAATGTCGGCCAATATAGGCTCGCAATTCTTCGTCATTCGTTATTTTTTTAAGCGTTCCAAGATCTTTTGTAGCTAACCTGATGATGAAAAAGCTTAAAAATGCGTATGCTGACTTTGACTCTGCGTCCTAACGGAAAGTATATCTTACTAAACAGTGTGGTTTGCTCTTATATTGCTTACCGGCCCTGGAAGTTCACACCACTTTCTTCGTGTAGCTGGTGACAACGCCTAGCGTCTCTTAACTGGCACCCAAATTTCATATGCGGCTCCCTGACGCTAGACTCTGCCTGGCAGCCACATGCCGGTAACCACTTCGGTGCTGTGTGCGTTCCCACACTCAATTCCGCTCCGCTCCCCTTCACTCCCATTCTGCTCCTCCTGTCGTTCGCATACCTCGTCCAACAAAGGTGGCATGCAATCCACTAGACAGCCCAGGCTAACTCGAGTCGCTCCTCCATTAACTAAAGTCCTGACTCATTTGTGACTCGTGGTGACAGTGACTCATAGTTGCACCCTACAGACAATCCGAGGAGCAACCGACTAGAATGGAGAACAGTGCTAGTCGCTCGATAACGGGCGCGTTACAAGGTGGATATCTCTGCTCCCGCTAGACCTGACTCTCCGAACAGGGTCAACTGGAAAGGGTACACCTTCTGAAGTGGCCGCCCAAAAGAAGCTCGACACGACGCTGGCGGTCTTTGCCATCCGGAACGACTGTTCTGTCTGCCGCAGGCCATCAACAACCGCTTAATGAACCTGCACCTGTCTTTTCGGAGACTCGCATTGGCCACTGCCGTCAGCGCCTACGCATCCTCTCTCAAAAATGACCAACTCTATGCTATTTGTTTTTACTAAGCCATACCAACAGCTAAACATTCACTGATAACATACTACTTGTATGTGAGAAAATCTTATGGTGGTCGTAAGAACAAACATATCTGGCAAATTAATTCTTACGCAACTCAAGTTTATGTAGTAGGATGACTTGTGTAGCTTAGTTGGATGTGCTTATTTCAAAATCTTGTAACAAGGCCGGATATTGCACTCGAATCGTTGCAACTTGTTCAACCAAAGTTCGATCACCTTTTCTTAAAGGCCTGCAAATTTATTTCTTAATTTTCTGTCTGATTGACTACACGTGGTGTCATGCCTGCTCATTATTTCATGTCTGAACAGAAGTTGGCCTTAAAACGTAAATCCTATGTACAGTGCTGACTTAGTAACATTCGGTCTGACAAAGTGCAAGCTCTAATGCCTTCCACTAAATCTAACACAGTCGAAACGGACTATTTTGATTGTTTTCTCTTACAGCTGCAGTATTAGTGGCAGTAGTCATTGTAGTAGTAGTAGACGTAGTAGTAGTAGTAGTAGTAGTAGTAGTAGTAGTAGTAGTAGTAGAAGAAGAAGAAGAAGAAGAAGAAGAATTTATAGCCTTGATGCCAGTTACGTGTTCGCACTGATTTTGATTACTACTTTTTCGTTCCCAAACAAGAGAGTTGTGCAAGTAGCTAGATGCCGAGGTGAAATCCACTGACATATTCATGCACTTCCCCTACTATCCTGCCTTTTTTAACTGAAGTAGGTACTCGAATGCGTTGCCTGAACTCGCAGCTTTCTTTAAACGGTAACGATGTGTAGGCTCCGATTCACCAATGAAACGTTCTGAGGGGAAATATGCGCCAGGTGCAAAAACTACCCCCAACTGCCGCCAGTAGAGGCTATTGATCGGGACAACGGTGCAGTCCACCTACCTACAGTCACGCACGGGCACGCGTCCAGGCCAGCACCTCTTCTCCTTCGCGCTTCGTGCGTCCGCCTTACCGGTCGATAAGGGGTTGATCCAGCAGCAATTCGACACGGACGTTTTTCTGGCCAAACAGATGGGCAACCACTGCATTCGTTCTTTTCATGGGCAAAAATCACCAAAATTTGTTGTAACAGAACTGCTGCACTATCGTCAGTTCTTTCTTTGTCTAAAGGACACTCGCCAAAAGTCCATGATACCCCCTAGGACTGGCGTATTCGTTCTTCCATAAGCGCCACGAGTGCACTACTCTATAAACTTACGCAAAAGGGTGCTAACACCAGTCGGGGCAGTGGAGATGTAGTTAGCGAACCCAGAGCTCTGTTGTCAAAAGCTGTTGACGCAGGCGGTCTTTCTTCCTTTGCCAATCACAGATGGTTGTCTCACTCCGCCCGAATTTCCTGAAAACAATCATACGCACGCACCGCGTGTTTGACGTGCGGACATAGCCTACAGCCTACCCTGAATACCCCCGCACCCAACCCTAACGTTTTTAACGCGCCGGCTCCGTCATGCAGATGGCGTCTGAAAGAAGAGATAACAAATCACTCCTCCCTCTCCCCCCCCGACAACCACATGCACATTGTACATAACTGAATCTTCCATCCCCCTGTCAGTGTAACGGCCTGATGATGAATGATCGAGAGCAATAAAAATTTGCAATCTTACGATTGAAATTTTCGCAGCAATACAAAGAATACCAGAATTTTCATCTAGTTGTCATCGGCAATTCCCTGGAGAACAAAGCTTTTTATGCAGCGATTAATCCCTAAATAAAAACAGTACTTCAAACAGACCCAGACCATCCGTTTCTTATGCTTTACTTAGGCGTTCATCTTGGGATGCATAAAGTTGATTGCCTATCTCATGAAATCCAAGGAATTTTGCAAGCAAATGCCTGGTACGCAGAAGCAACCCAAGCTGCGTCCCCCAAATCTTACAAAAGTAAAGGACTCATTCTTAAAAAAAGGGTATATTGTGGTTTATTAAGTAATATTATATTGTTTTATAGAAAAACGGAAAATGGCCTGAGTAAAAAATCGAGGCCACTAAAAAACTTGTGTGTTAAACACCGAGAAAGTCTATGCATACAAAAAAACTTATAAATAAAGTAGCACAAGTAGAATTACGTTTGAAAATAATCATTCCGGGAAATTTTTGGATTTAGATTTCTATCTTAAGCGTAAGGTAATGTGCGGCTTTTATTAAATGGCCCAAAGTTCGTGAATGTAGTCCGACATTGTTTCCCGAGAATAGTACATTTCTTCGCTGTATACATTGCATGTAATTAGTTCTGGTGTTTAACTGATGAGATGTAGGTCATCCTTGAATAAATGGTGTACACTACGATTTTCAGTGTTTTCAGTCGATTGTCTATAAATAAGGATTCTGTTGCATGTGTTTATAAAAACCTTCAAAATAAGATATTTCTTAAAAGCATTAACCTAAATAGTGCGTTTTTGACATTCTTTCTTGTGCAGCTGTCTGTTTGGTTCATCGTTTTAAAATCACCCAAAGATGTCCACTCACTGCCGGGAAAAACGCATGCCCACAACAAAAGTCACAAATTAATATGCATAAAATCAATTTAAAAAGCTTTCTGTAATAAAGGATCTCTTAAAAACCGCTTTAATTAGTTATTTAGATTTCGAATATTTGCGTAATTTATATTTTCGAAGGATAGGTTAAGATAACGATGGGAAAATTAGACCAGCTTTTTGACTCCTCTGAAATGAAGGGACAACCCTCCTGCTGCAAATGAAAGAAATCGCTTTTTGTGTATATTGGAGCACTTTTCGGCATATTTGTCTACCTTTAGGCCCGTTGTAAGATTGCAAATGCACAACAAAGGGGTAGACTGTATGCTTAGATTTTTCAAAAACTGATAATCTGCTGCCCGTTCGGTTCCAGGTTTCCGTATTCGTTCAGACTCCACTATAGGAAGACAATGCTTGGACATCGTTCGCATACGGTGTAACAAAGAAAAGTGATTGCATGTCACGAGAGTTCATTTATGCTTCTTGAAGGTCCTTAACGTCACTGTGGTAAAACAAACTGCATCTGCAAAAGTTTAGTACTTATTTTTATTGCACAAATCGTGCCAGATTTGCAAATCAGAATTGTTCAAACTGAGTGCCCTCTCCTTTTTCTGAAAACAATGCGATTTCTCATATTTGTGTTGACCTGATTTTCCGTTCTCGGGAAAGATAAAGTTAACATTGTTCTGGCTTAAATAAGTTTTCAATTGTAGTTCAACACACGTAAACAAGACATTTTTATCCTCAGCGTTTAACAGAGTAGGAAATTCCTTGGATATCATGTAACGTTGGATTTGGCCCACTTTAACTTTCAATACACTGAACCATAGTCTTCTGCGGTAAACAACATTTCACGCCTCAAATCAATTCAAGGAATACAATGTAAAACTTCAAATATACGTTAAACCACACCCTCAAATTTCAATCTTACATTTTTGCGAGTTCGGCGATCTGCTGTAAGTGTTCTCACTCATCTGATATGTGAGCCATCCAACCCCCATTTTTCTGAACTCATGGCGCTTGTGTCTAAGGGGTCAGATCCTGTACGTAGAAAACGTAGATGAGGTCATTCGATATATCAGCAGCTGAGCCCTTTCCTCGCACCAGTCCACTGGCTGGCCCAGACGGTGGATGGGACCTGAGAATGGGAATAGAGAGTGAGGTCAACGGCTCAGTGCAACTTTATCACTGACGCGTTTGAAGCTACCATGGTGCGCTAACAACCGTGGCTTGGAAGGTTGCCGACTGACAGGATAATCGGACCGCCAGTCAGCCTGATGTAGGGCTGGGATGAGTGGCTGACTGGTGGACTGATAGTCGGGCTGTAATTGCTCCTCTTAACGTGGCCTTGTAGTGGTCGCTGCTGCCCGACGCCCACCTTATTTTTGACGCCACGGACAAGGTCACTCAGAACATAGGTTCTTGCACGAATGTACTTTTTGGCCTGCCCCTGACCAGACGCAAACTGGCGCATTTTGGTGTCTACCTTCGTGCGGTCCAACCAATCACCATCAAGGCCGCGAGACAGAGCGAGGATTCGGCGGCCGCCCACCGATTACTGACGCCAGAACTCACGCGGCATTCTGCTTCTGAGCGGAGCGGACGCGTCGACGCGGCCCTCACGGTGAACGCAACGCCAGACCAAATCAACCTTTTTCCTAACTATTTTTCCATCCATCTGCAGAATGCATTATTCCTAACAGTCTGCCTTTCCCAAGACTTCCCTCATCTCCTAAGGAAGCGGGCCAGGAAGATCGCAGCCGTTAGGGTTAAACCTTAGTAGCCTTAACACTCTGCGCTATTCTTTATGGTATTCCCGCTCCGTGGGATCCGAGCCAGGTGTGGCGGCCCACTTAGGGGTGGTTCCTTTCCGCGCCAGTCACTTGCAGCCTCTCCCGCCTCTGGTATTTCTGACTCTTTTAGGACATTTTACCGTAAGACAAGAGAATCCAGGGTGGCCATTTCTGCCTCATTAGGCCTCGTCGGCTGGATTTACTCTACTCAAGTGTAGCAGCGGAAATTGCCGCCACCCTCGAGTTTCGAACCCACGTCTCAGAGATATGCATGGATAGGAAAGGAGTGGACGCCGGTAGCCTCTACACCCCGTTGATTAGCGATCGCTCTCTCTCTCTCTAAGCCGTTTCCAGCGGAGGCTCTGATGTAAAGTATGGGCCAGTCAACCACCTTGTCTAACAAGTCTCTTCATAGGGCCTGGAGAACTTCTATCCACTCATTTAGAGGTCTCTATTTAATTTTAATGCCAGTCAAGTTACATTTGTAAGACCTCTGGTTCTCCAGCAAATTGTGTGTCTTGTCGCCCTGTTTCGCTGCCACTGCACACCCCACACCAATGAACAAAGTGCTTGCGCGCCTTTTGCACCACCGGACTGTACCATCGCCTAAGTAAAATAAATCTTCGAGATTAGATGTTCTCTAAAGCACTTCAGACAGTTTCCGGCATAGAAACGCGGAGCACAAAAGCGCGCTGGAATGCGGGCCAAGGCGACGTTCAAGCCTTCTTTCGCGTTGCTAGGGTGCATCACGCGGTCACGGCGCGACGTGGATGGGCTACGTGACCAATCGTTCGGCGCAAGGGCACGCGTCGTAAGCAGCCAATCGGGGAATCCGACCTAGAGACAGCCCTGGTGCGACGCTTGTGTTTTGGCGCCATCGTGTGCGTACGTCCGCGTGGCCTACGTGCAGTCCACAGAGAGAGCGCCTCGGCGGACGTGACCAGCCTGGGCTAAATTTTGCGGTGTTTGTGGACGTGATAGTGGTGGCCGATGTGACGTTTTTCGGTTGTGGTAAAACCCACTAGGTAATCGCGCAAGCGTTTTCGGGGCCGTCTGACTTAAATGGCGGGCGACAACTACAACTTTCAGGCGCAACGCCGGTTGCCTTGCGGTAACGTCCTGATCATAAATATTGCGACTATAGGGCTGCACTTCCCATTTTTTGCGCTCGCTACCCGAAAGTTCCAGGGACTGTTGCCGGGCTATCCTATACAAGTGAATGCCGGTTACGAGATGGAGGATAGTAACGAAGGCAAATTAACAAAACCTTGTTGATCTATATCTATAACGCATTGTCCCGAAAAGAGGCGAATTTGTAAGTTTCAGCTTCTTGGTGAAAAGGAGATGGATGCATGATCATTTAGGGAGTAGGTGTAGTAGCACGAGATGGTGGACTCGTATAGTCGGCCATCATCAGAAACTCCGAGAGCACAACAAAAAATGACCAGTTTTACAGTTAAACAATTAGAGGGGGTGGGGGGGGGGGCTAGTGTCCGCAGCCGGGCTGGTTCATGCCGTCTAGCGCACAGTGTTCTCTCGGCTTGTTGACCACGTGCGTCCTTGACTGGAACCGCATCATTTGGCCGCGTACTCGTAACGCGTTATAGCAGCGGAACCGATCAACGTATCTATTGATTAAGCTGGTGTCGGACACTCGGACCCCTAATGGTTCTCATTCCGTCTTATTATCGGCTCGAGCCCTTATCTGTGTGCTTGAAAAGTCGAACCCCCGGCCTTCTTCCTACCTTTCGGTAGAGAAATAAGACAGCGGGTCGCCTCCCGAATGGCTCGTTTGTGCTCGATTATTCGTGTGATCGTCTCCTTTGCAGCTAATGATGTGCCGGTAAATGCTACTTGCTTGTTATTGATACTTATCCGCCACTGATATTAAAGAGTTATTCTGAAGAAAATACATGAAAATTGCACAAAAAAGCCAGCTTGTAGTCTGTAAAAATATCCTGCAACCCACGGAGCCTGGATTCAAACATATTGTAGGGATTAAGAGCACAAAGACGCAGACTTCGTTTGCCTATTAAATGGAAGAATTGTTACAAAGAATAGAGACTTCGTTGCTTGCATCTCATGGTGTGACAATCCAGTGAAGGAAGGATAGAGTATATTTAACAGACCATCCATCGCAAAGGACAACCGTGTGCTCCGTGTCCACTGTCTACCGTGTTTGCCCCACAACAGAGTAAGGGTGATTTGCGATAGATCTACCGCACTCCGTCTTCCCTCACGCACTTCAGTCCGGTGTCAAGACGGAGACAAAAACAACTGGATATGAGTTCGGGCCTGAAGTACATACAAAAGAGGGGGAGGACTCGTTCACCGATCTGGTGGCGGTGCAAATCATGTTCGTGAAGTTGTGCCTTAGAGCTTTGGGTCGAGTCCCCCATAGGTATTCACATAACGACCAGTAATAATTTTGACAAAAGCCGATCAGGCAGAACCTGGTATTCCAGATTCAACTGACTTTATTAGCAGTAATTTGTGGAATACACACGATATCAAGCGAATTTTAATTATGCAAAGGGTTATCTGACTTCCCAGTTGTGTACAATAGCGGACGACACCTACGAGTCTAGACGCTGCATGCAATATTGAAATAAATCGGTAAACTCTTTCTAGCGGTGAGATTTAGCCACATATTATCCCCAAAGCTGGAAGAGTACTATACACCTAAGACTACACAGCACTTGTTTTCTTGAAATCCTCGGAAGTGTACCTTTACAGATTAAGAAATTTAAAGAAAAAAAGCCCAGCGACAAGTCTCTGATGGTATTTGTAGCCTACTAAATATTCTCTGCGGTAGTTTCTGTGAAGGTGAATATAGGTGAGAGTAATTTCTTCTCGAACTTTCTTCGGGTTTATTCATAAAGTAGCAGAAGTTGCAGTTCAAATACTGGTTGTCAAAAACTGCTTATGCATTTCCTGGTTTATAGTTTGCCTATGGTCCTTTACCTTGTTACTTATTAACTGTTCATGTAAGTGGATTTCAGGCTATCCAAAAAAATGCGTGTTAACCTATCCTACCGTGCACAGTCAAAAGTTACAATGCCGCGGTCTTAGTACCGTTACAAGGCTTCACATGTCTGCGCCTCGCAGTAGGACTAAGCATCGGACTTTCGCCAGGAACCGGATTCGAAGAGAATAAAAATGCCTCCCTATTCATTTTCTATCATTTGCAATTATTTGAAGGCTATGCATTCGACCAGCGGTATTCATGGGGTTTAGGGAGCACAGCTATCCGTGGATACTTCCGACCTCTCTAAAAATGCTGATAACTACCTATTTTAATACTAAAACACAAAATACACCAGCCCAAAGCACCTAATATTATTTGAACTTCATCCTACTGCATTACTTTTGAAAATCTATAGCTTATAGCTAACGCATTTACGATTTTTACTGTGGTCAGGTACGCTCAGTTACTACTAGTATTTAAAAGGAAGCAACTCATTTTTAAATCCGAAACATGTTGTAGCGGTAAAAAGAAAGGAGAATTATTGACGAATATCTTAGATGTGCTTTGCGAAAAGTAGCGGCAAATACTTAACTGCCAGTAGGCGGGGGTTCAAGTGGATTTCAGATGGCATTATAAACACAAGCACCAGAGTTTGTCCAATGAGGTAATTTTTAAGCCAGTCCCACTAACACAAATTGCCCTACCTTTCGTATATTTAACGCAGTTCAGCCGTACATGTTGGGCACCAGGAAGTTGGTACGGGGACTATGCAGGTTGGTCGCATAGGTTACAGCCCAGATAAATCTTCATCCGACTTAGCACATTTTTTTTGCCTCATTTGACCTGCGAGCATTCCTCGACGTGCATGAATGTCTACGTGACTTGCAAGGCCAACGGTGTAACCTGATTGGTTTTCGTGACCATCGCACGCGACACAGCCCTAGTGGAGTTGGCAAGGCCGCCTTATAATCACGTTAATCAATAGACATAAGCTTCATCTGACCCAAAATACTGTCTATGTTGTTGCATTCTCCTCACCCAAATTCTCCTCTAAGGCAAAAAATGGGCGCTAGCCTGACTGCTGAAATGAAGGAAATTGTCTCCGGCCACACCTGCTTACTAAATTGTTAAGTGATAATAGTTATTGGTCTTCACACAGGCAGATAGGCAGCTCAACAAGGATTTGAACACGCGGTGCGTAATATAGCGCATTCAGATGTTTTCTTCGTCGAGTATTTTTCACTTTTCACCGACATTTATTTGAGCATACGCTGGCACTTGTACGAGCGACAGAATTAAGCACGCTTATTTCAACCGCACTAGTGAAGCTGGAAGCAATAAAGGCGTTGCATATTTTAACACCACGGTGGCAATCGATAAGGTTGCACCTATTTTCCTCGGAGAGATTCTCTGCCATAGTCGGTGGAACAACACGAGGATCTACTAGTGCTTTTGTGCCTTTATCGCAAAGGCGTTAAGGTTACGCCGGTTAACCTTAATGATTGCGATCTTCCAGGCCCGGTTCCTTGGGAGATTATAGAGAAGTCTTGGAGAACCAGAGTAGGAGAAGGTTATATTCTGTACAGAACAAGTAGGATAATAGTCAGTAGAAAAGTGGTTGACTCGGCCTGGCGTTGATTTCGACCATCAGCACCGTGAGAGAGCGCTGTAGCGTCGCGTCCGTCTCGAGCCGACGCGGAAGGCCGAGAAACTTCAGCGTCAGTCGCCGAAGAATTTTGTCTGTCTGATGGCCTTGATGGTGATTGGTAAGCGCCAAGGACAGACACCAGTGGGGGAGTCCCTGTCTCGTGCGATGGTTGCCGAGTGCGCGGCAAACAAAGGCAGACACAGTGCGTAGGAGTTTAGCCGGCGCGCGTAGCCACTGCACTTTCGCGGCTTTTGGCAACGAAGCCAGCGTGAGTCAGCAAGGCAGGCTCCCACACTTTCTTTGCATAGAACCGAAATGCATTGGATAGAACTATTTTAGCAGACAAATTAGCTTTTGATGAACAGGCGGTAGAGTAGAAGGAATGTCCCAAAATGAGTCAGTCATATTATAATTCACAAATTTCAGAGAGACCTGAGAAAGGATTGCCTCGAACTTCTCTCAAACAACGAAAATGCATAGGCCACCCTGTCAGCGCTACTCATTGACCACTCGAGTGGCCTATTTTTACTTAACAGGTTTTACATGGGATTGTGGGATACGATTTGGTCCGAGCAGATAATAGGCGATCTAACGTATCCCAACATGTATGAGCTAGTTGAATAGCACAAGGTGTGGAAGGCCATAGTGTCAGGGAGAATTTACTAAGGTAGGAACAAGCGTAGTATGTAAGCAATAGGAAAGTGACTTCCAGACGAGTGCAGGCCAGCCATGAATGAGCCGGAGTCCAGAGAGTCTACAACCGAACAGTAAGTCGTCGGCTCTGGAAGTGGTTGAGCATAAACAAATGTCCCGCACCTCGTGCACTGGTCTGACCTTGAGAAGTGGTTGGCTAGTGAGACTAGACAAGTCCCGACCTTGAGTACCGGCTTTGACTATGGCGTCTTGCGAATGCAGGCATAGAGTGACCTTGTCCCCACGGCGTCCGAGGGAAGCATGACTGATAATAAGGGGTCGCTACAGGATATTCAGCTTCGTAAGTGTCCTATAGTTGCCTTGGAGATTCTGCACGGAAACATTTTCCACATATCCTATGTATATCGGAGCAAAATTGTGCACCCGAAAGTTCTACGCCCTTGTTTTCTCCTTCGTTAAAACGATAATACGAAATATATCTACAAACTGGTGAACACGACTTTCTGGGAAAGCTGGAATTCGATAACCTTTTTACGGGTATTTTATTTATTAAAACGATCAATTTGACGCTTTATTTAGCCAGCATTATCGCGTGAAACGCAAAAGTGCCATATAGACGCGCAGAGCCGACGAAAATTTATTCCCGAGGTGGATATTGCCACTGAAATATATTAAAAGTCCAACCGATGTGGTAGCTGGAAAGAAAGTAAGTATTGCCTATAGGCCTCCTGAAGCAGTACACGAGAGAAAGCGCCATGAGCAATACAGGTAGCTTTGAGGTAAATTCCTGGGATACTAGATGAGGGTTAAGTTTACGATCAGCTGGTAGGTTTGGGCCGAGCTTAGGATACACCTATAGTTTAGTTCGAAGGGTAATGGTAGGGCTATGTTAAGAGGTAATATTGCAGTCTAAAGTAGGGTTAGGGCCAAAACTAAAGCTAGGCTCGATGATTATTTTAGGCCTAGTGTTGGAGCTAGGAAACGGGCAGGGCTATTTTTATTAGGTGAGCAGGGCTCTCCTTTTAGCGTGTCCGGTTTAGGGGGCCATAGAAGCTATCATTACCCAAAAGCACACTTTTAGATGGACAGACATTAGCCTGCAGTAGTTTCTAACCACCAAATCAATTTTCTGCCGCACAGAGGAGTTAGTACTCTTCTTTTTTCACCGTTATCAAATCTTAAATGACGAAAATGGTATATCCAGAATCAATGCACATTAGTCGCAATGGAGAACTTCTATTCGTGACAACTATCTTTCTCTATCATTCTGAGGCTACGAGTGTAGCTTCTACCAGAGTATGAATATATGACATGCCAATTCACTAAAATATATTTTTTATCGTGAACGAGTAGTCCGGTTACCTGACCTTACAGCTATGATCCACAACAAAACATTGGGCTCCCTAATTCAGACCTTTGAAAGCCAACAGCAAACTTTAAAATTCGGTGTTCCTGTTAGTTTCCAGTAAAACCCCCTCTAAAATGCATGCAATTCTTTGTCTAGAACCATTACCGAGAACGGGGGCAGAACTGGCGACAAGAGTTTGACACGGAAGGATGTGTAGTAAAAATCGAACGTAAATACTGGCCGAACTGATGAAAGTATATTTAAGTTGGTTACGCTCGTGTTCACACTGCACTTAAAACTGGTGCACATGGAGAGACCTAAATGGTTACATTTCATGCTTAGAGCCATCTCGTGTTTCCAAATTAACTTTCAGGTAGTGCGCTGCTTTCCATATTACCAGGAAATCCATCCGGTTCTGGTTGAAGTTTACACCGGGAAGACGTAGCGGTCCACTGTAGTGTCCGGAATGTGTGAAAATTTGCTAACAAATGCGTAACATTCGCACTCTAAGGACTTCTAACTCACTGGAACAAAAAGCAACTAATTAAGGCCCTTCTTTATATGGTTATATACGCAGAGATGGAATCAGTAAAGACAAAAAACACTAGGACAAGAAAATGATAACAATGTGACTCGTCTAGAACCCGCATCTGGATAGAAGCATTTTATTGAAATCTCTAAGGGTAAATTACCTGATGGACTACACTTACGGTTGAGAAGTAGAGCTAACCCAACCCAACCGCACCATCACACTCAATTAAATAAACGCAGGAAGGGCGCCAATTCTCGTTGAGAACATATAAGTCTACTAAAATCAGTACTATGAAAAAATGGCATTCAACACCAATTAGGAAACCCGTATTTCATTCGCTGTTTAAGCAAGCCACCTAAGCCAACAGTGAAACCGAAAACAATGGCCACCAAAGATAGCTTCGAATGGCCTATAGAATTTATTTCGTGGCGAACAGAATGGGTATTGGCTAAACAAAACTACGATTACTTCTATTTCATTATCGGTATATCTGTGGGAAATTTAAGTGTACACCTTTGGACTTCCCTTTTTTAAATGTGTTTTGTGCGATCATAAAATAGTATCTCAACTTATTGGCGAGGCCAAATGACATGAGGTGGAAGGAAGGTGAAAAATTTCCTTGGGTTCTTTTAGGAGGAAAAATTGTCGCTCTTGGGGGTGGACATCGCAGAAGTCACAGGGATCATCACCAAGTGCGGAAGATGCGGCGAGATACGCCCTTGCTGATTGCAGAGCCCGCTGACAAGGTTTCTAAAACAGAAGTATCCACCAAGACCGTCTATAATCGTCCATGTATCGCATTTGTCGTTTCCCGAGGACTTAAATTGTGTTGAAAACGAAGTCAAAGCAGGAGATCTCTGGAAAACTCAAGGTTAACGGGTTTTATTCTGCATTCTCCAAGGCGCTTTGTCACGCTAAAATGATCGTCCCCTAAGCAGACAGTGAAATTACGGTGTGGCTTCAGTAACTAATATTATAAATCGATTCTTTACTTTTGCAGAAAATATGTTTATTGATCAGGGCACATTAGATGCTCGTTACGTCACGCCTGGGGGCTCATGTTAGAATCCTCACTAGCAGTCGCATTGCGACCAATAAAACATACACGAAGGAGTGCCAAAGACTGAGGTGGACACTCCGTCATGTACAACTCCAGGTTTATGGGACATGGAACTCGAACCCAGATTACCTGGTCATCGAGCACTTTTGGTTGATATATACTACCAGTTAGTCACGGATTCCTTTCCTCGTCAGCTGCAATCAGGAATATTTACCCATCAGGTTGAGGGGAGGTAGCCTATCCTACACGGCGCACTCGAGCCTGACAACCGTTTCGCATGTTACAACACTCTACTCTTCTAGATTTGTACCGTTTGCGGACAGGGGAGTCGGCTCTACTAACAAAACAAGTCCGTATCAAATCAACCCGAAGTCGGGCCACACCTAACGAGGCATAAATAGGTTGAAGTCGTCCAAGTCCTAGTGTACAATGCTCATCGTGGTTGGTTACACAGGTCCCATGCCCTGTCCCGAATGAAAACTGCTGACCCGATTCCCAAGCGAATTCTAGGCGATTGGAACGACAGCCAGGCATGCATTCACACAAAGTCCGTCGGCTGGTCTTTGTCACGACCAGAGATGCCCTCGGCTACCCACTTAAATACCGTCACCAGCCAAGGCCAGCCCATTCGTCTGTCTAGCTAAGACTACGGCCGAACCATATACGCTGGCGGATGCAGCTACGAGGCGGCAATAATCCGAGACGACATCGAAGGCGGGATTGTCGCGAGTACCACCATTTGCCGGAGTTTCCAGGTACCTTTGAAGCTCACGGTCCATACACCTCGAGTTGTCACTCTTGAACTTCCGACCGCAACAGTAGTGCTAGGAAGCACTAGCTATAACACCTACACAAACCAGCCGCCTGCGGGAAGCTAGCCCGGGATGAATCTAAAACACCCCATAAATTAACGTTGCGAAAATCCCCATTCGATAATTCAGAAGGACAGCTGGCGAGCATACGTATACTTTCGATAAATTCTCTTCGGACCATTACATTTATATGGAAGGGGAAGGTACAGGGTAACAAGCAATCAATTATTTATCGTTCTAGTCAACTTAGTCTTGGGAATGGGGGCTTGGGTTGATAAAAAGTGGGTAGTGACAGGGCAATTAGGAGAGGGAGGGAAAAGAACGCGTGGAAAATGCTGGTAGTTCTGCAGCCATTGGCCTTGCTAAGCTTGGGGCCTGAAGAAGGTTCTTCTGCGCGCACAACACCTGGCTTCATCAGGCGAATGGCCGTGGCCTCCGCTGTTTCCAGCGGCCGTTGACCCAGGGACTTCGGGTAATCTGGTGAGACCTTGTAGATCACCTTAAAGGCTTCGTTCCGGTCAACACTGTGTCCAGAGTCCACCATATGAGCAAGAATGGAACTGTTGATGTTCCCGTATCCTCTTGGATAAGCGCCGGCTCGTGCGACCTATGTAACCTGCTCCACAGGAACAAGTAAATGAGTAAATGCACAAGGAAGTGGTCTGGGTTGGCAGCTTATCATTACCTTCGCCGTGTAGAACCGGGTTTGTTGAGAATAACGCCCGAACTTTCGCCGCTGGGACGGTTCGTGATACGCCTTGGCGTTGGCTTAACAGTTCACTTGCTGCGTCCCCTTGACAGGGGACTTTGAGGAAAAGGGTCTTCTTTTACACGGTGAGTGTTAAGGGTTTGCGTCCTCTCCCCATCATGTTCTTCTGAATAAACTTGTTAGGGTACCCGTTCTCTCGAAGCAGGTCCTGGATCTTCGTGAGCTCTCTTATCACAGTATCGTCTGAGCAGATTTTTCTAGCCCTTTGCGTTAAGCAGCGGACTAGATTACGCTTCTGCTGGATGGGTACGAAGCTGTGAAAGTTTGTGTACTGTCCGGACCAGGTTTTATTCCTATAAAAGCTCCTTCGGAGGCTACCATCAGGTCGTCTGCTTAGGAGAACGTCGTATAACGGAAGCGAACCTGCCGTTTCCATCTCCAATGTGAACTTTATGGAGGGGTGTGCTTGGTTGACAGTATTTAGAAGCGAGTCTATATTAGTGTCTGCTGGGGCGATAGCAAGGATATCGACATAGCGACCGTAGTGTTAAAATTCATGAATCTGGTCGCTAAGTTGAAACTTCTCCAGCTTGCCCATGAAGACATTTGCTAGGAGAGGCCCAAGGGGAGCCCATGGCGACGCCGTCGATATAGTTGGTTATCAAAAAGGAACTGCACATTAAATGTGCATTTTAGTAGAAGTTCCTTCAGGGCTTCTAAATTGTCTACGTGACTTACGTGGCCACAGCGACCAATCCAAATCTCCTTGCACTGGGCGGCGTACAGCACCAAGCCCCGCCCGGGAAAGTCGATGGTAATTAATAACAAATAAGGTGGCGGCTGGAAATATTTATTATTCACCAAATAAGGATTGTTGCCTCAAAATTTAATAACAAGTCGAAGAATGTTCGGGCTAACGGGGGTTGTCTGAAGAATGTACGCGTCGAGCCCGTTGGCCCGTCTTCCACTCTAAAAATGCCTAATGGTCTTTGGAGAACATGTAGCAGATCAGATCAACGACTCGGCAGCTGTAGCCGTACTCATTGTCGTACCTAAAGTAAAAAGGTAATTAGGGAGCCTGGAACCGATAAAGACCTACCATGCGACGAGCTTCACGAAGTTCGAGTTGAGGGCGATGCCGGCCTTGGCGTCGAAGATGGAGGAGGCGGAGCAGGTGTTGAAGTCTGAGCTGACCACCTGATCTTCGGTGTAGTGGAGGACGTGGCGCAGGTCTTCCCTCTCAGAGGCGGCCTTTACAACAGCCTTGATCTGATCATAGGTTGCTGGTTTCTCCAGTCTGCAAGTGAGGTCAACTACGGAGACGTTGGGAGTGGGGACACGGAAAGCCATGCCAGTGAGTTTTCCGTTGAGGGCGGGGATGACCTTGCCGACTGCCTTGGCGGCGCCAGTGGAGGCGGGAATGATGTTCTGGGCAGCAGTGCGTCCATCACGCCAGGCCTTCTTGGAAGGACCATCAACAACCTTCTGGGTTGCGGTGTATGAGTGCACAGTCGTCATAAGTCCCTCGACGATGCCGAAGTTGTCGTTGATGACCTTGGCAAGGGGAGCCAGGCAGTTGGTTGTGCACGATGCGTTGGACACGACGTTCATGCTTGGCTGGTAAGCATCAAGGTTAACGCCGCAGACGAACATGGGAGCGTCGGCGGAGGGTGCGCTAATGATAACCTTCTTTGCGCCTCCTTTCAAGTGAACCTTTACAGAGGTTATGGTTAAAAGAAATAAGACTTACGGAAGCCTTCTCGAGGGTAGTATAGACACCGGTAGATTCAACAATGTACTCAGCACCAGCCGAGGCCCAGTTGATCTTGCCTCCGTCCATCTCATCAAAGACGGTGATGGTGTGGCCATCGATGTGCAGCTTGCCACCCTCAGCCTTCACGCTTCCCTTGAACTGACCGTGGGTGGAGTCATATTTGAACATGTACACCATATAATCCAGGTCAATGAAGGGGTCGTTGACAGCAACGACATCAACGCGATTGCTTGCCACGGCAGCACGGAGGACCATGCGGCCAATGCGACCGAAACCATTGATTCCAACTTTGGGTTTGCCGACCATCGTGCGAGGGAACAGAAACAGAGTGTACAGAACGTAGTCCAAGCAGCTGAATTTATCGAAGGTCATGGCTTTGGCAACATACGCTAATCACCAATGGCCGTAGCCCTATCCTCAGAATGGAAGGATGAGCCAATCAGCGCCCGAAAAGACTGACTGTCTGTGGCATCGACGAATGGGAGCTTGGTTTGGGGGGGCGGGTCGTGCTCTCGGGATCGAGAGCCAAGAGCGCGGTTAGACAGGCGTGCGCCGACCCCAGTGCATGTGCTTGTGTGCGCAAGTGCGTGCGTGTGCATGCGTATGCTCCTGACGCCTTAGCAAAAGCCTCGTAGGTTGGTAACGTGCTGACTGGATTGTTTTAAGGCGTGTCGATGGGCGGCCAGTTGCCGCCGTCACGTACGTTTTTCCACGCCTCGGTGCCACGCATATTGGCGGCATTTGCTTGTGTTACCAGTGTGGAGCTCAGCCATAGTCACAGCGCAGTGACAAAATACAATAAAATGCCAGCGAAAAAAATACTGGAATCTACTTACTAATAGGCTAGACGTTCGCCTATCTGATAGTTGGTAGGGGAAGCAAAACACATGACGAACAGTGGAATCAGCTATTCATTGCCCTTTAGAAAAAGTATAATTACTGTTGGCCCACAAGGTACATGACAGAGTGGATAGGGTGTGCGAAGGTGTACAGCTTACATTTTCATTGGATTCGTCTGTGCGCTCATGCCAAGAACGTTGCAAACCGCACAAGTAATAAACGTGGTTCTCTGTATAACTCCAGGATGAGTAGATATTTCTGAATACTAGTCTTAGCGCTAACTCTATATTCTAAAGATAATGCCAAAATTGACTCCAAGTTCGCAGGAGCTTACCACGAAGCCACCTCTACTACGTGCCATTCCTGCCCTCATGTCCTGTTTGGGGGGCTGTGAGTCATTCACTCCAATAGATGTCCAAAAGGATGTTCGTGATTTTGTTTTGAAACTATCGTCGTCCCCAGATAAGGTTGGAGAACACACTGTTGAATGCTTATCTCTTTCAGCTCTTGCACAGTTTTTGTTCTACCTTTGAAACCCTGCGCTTACCCAAAGGGCTATATTGAATGATGTAAGGTCAGTGGCCCTATGTAGGTACGCCAAGAATCCCCTTCATTAATTTTTTGGCCATTAAAGATGATATGATCACAAGCCTATCCCAGTGGAACCTCACCTGATCATGTGCTCCATGACTTCCCGAGGTAGGGACCGCTTTCACTACAAAGGCTGACGATAGGACTTTCGTAACATAGCGACAAATACTTTGATTTCTAGTGAGTTCACCTGAAACTAAATTGATCACATTAAATACTATTATCAGCAAAGAGAGCCTCCATTTATCCTGCTAATAGAAGCCCCTGACTCAAGTAATTTAACTTGAAGCGCCTGCAGTTTAATAGCATAATCTGCTCTAAAGCGTGTTTATTTGGTGATCTATTAAGGGCATGGAGCTGCATGCTCGGACGAACTGCTAAACGCTCATTTGTAGGCTGGTTCGCCTTTCTTGCATAGCATAATGAACACTCACGTCGCCAAGCGAAATGCTTGACCTGTCACATTCCTCCACAAGCCACATATGACTAAAAAATGTCCCACTCCAGCTAAAACCCCTGCGGGCAGACTTTCTTGCGATCCCACCAGAATTTGAATCGCTTTGGATGTAACGTTATCACTTAAATTCACTCGCCAACGGTTAATTTCGTTGTTTTTGACAGTGTGATGATTAATAGGCGTTTTCTGGCAAATTTCCATAATTCCTCTGGCGCAGTCGGGAAAAATGCGGCGGCTTCAGTTCATTTGTGACCCATAAAGTCTAGTGTAACTGTGGAGTACAGACAACGATGTATCCATATGAGCTATGAGGCCCAGACCGGGGGCCCTGACTTAACTGTTGGGTTAATATACAGACCGCCCGACCTACAGCAATGGATGGAATCCACCAATTCTGTTACAGTATGTTCACTTCGCACGCAATCCATCTAGAATCCGCCACATGACTACCAGACTCAATTATTTAATAGGGATGTTGGGCAGATTTTAGTCCGAAGGCCACCGAGACCGCCAAGCTTTTCTCAGTTCGGTCAGAGGAATCGTGGCTACTGGTGTCGGTGCACGATTAATTAGTAGGCGGTTTGGCAGATTTGAATAGATCATTTGATATTAAATTATCTTGGATGAAAAAAATCTTTAACCCCTCCACCATGAACAGCGCACATAGAGGTGGCAGCCACTGAAAAACGTGACAGAAATGTATTTAACGCAAGAAATCTTATCAAAGGTTTTGGCAGATTTGAACAGTTCAGTTGACCCAATTGGGAAAAACTCCCAGCCTCAGTGGGGGTCAACTAAATTATTCAAAATTGCCAACTCCCCCCCTAATAATGAAGTTAGTCTAGTAGTCATTTTGGCGGATTCTAGATGATTGTTTTGGAAATCCTCCCTGGGCAGTCAGCTTGCTGTATCTGTAATGGTGGATTCTATACGACCAGTAGATTGGGCGAGTAAAATCGATCCAAGTCTTTTTAAATCCCCGGCTCGCGGTGAGCCTCGGAGCTCAATGGTAGAGCGTTGGCTGCGCAAAAGCCTTTTTTTGCTGTATGGATTCAACCCTCCCCCCCCCCCCCCCCGAGGCCGCGAGCTTTCCACAGTTGGGTCAACTGAAGCAACAAATTTTGTTATTAGTTCTACCTCAGATGGATGCGTGTTTTGCATTTTCTATGATAGAAAACTGTGTGCATTGTCATGAGACGCCTCCCTCGCAGGTAACACTAACTAAACAATTTAACTGTATCCCTTTTCAGGGTTCGCAATAAAAGCCCATGAACACCTCGAGGAGCGCTCAGAAATCTGACAGGAACCCTTTCATTTAAGTATTCGACTTCTTTGCAGTCGGCTACTTCCCATTTTAATCCCCTCTTAGTATTAGTATCCGTATGGTTATCATCATCCTCCTTCCCTCTTAGGTTACTCTGTCATTTGAAACCCCTTTACCATCCGATCATCATTATACTTTCGAATTACCCAGAGTGTACTCCTTCCACCCTGTGACTTGAATCGTATGTGTGCTGGTTCAAATGTGTGGTACTTATTTAACAGAGCCTTGTAGGTCGTCACAGCACTGCTGCAACGGCTGAATATCACGTACCGGCCGTGCAACTGCGAGCGAATGCAAATTAACTTCATGCCGTTAAATGAGCAGCAGAGTCGCTTCAGTAGACTACAAGTTGTGTTCTGTTGAGGCAGGGGCAGAAGATGGCGAGGTGTGAGTTCCTGTCCAAACACGAACGCCGGTACACATCACGCCGGCGTTTTTCGTGTGCCTGCTGTGACGCTTCAGGCAGATGCGTTTGAGCTCCGATAGGTCCTCCATCCGCGCCCTAGTAAATACGGGCTGTCCTCCGAAAGAGTTTGTGCGTGCACTCGAACTGAATGGTCCCAGTTGTTCGATGGGGACGGTTATTGCCTCCTCCTGAAGTCGTCGGCCCGCCACCATCCTCCAACTGCCTTGGAGTACGATGTCGGCAGAGCCGTCAGACCCGTGTTTCTCTGAGCAGTTGTTGACTAAATTTGAATTCTCGCAGTTTTTTCCTACCATTTAATGAGTAAATTACACGATATGATTTTTATGGGCAGAGACCAGAGAAATGAAACACAAATTTGTAAGTACATTGATTGCGCATGAGGGCTCGACAACAAAATAAGGACTGCGAATGAGTTTAATGTCGGGAACTCCCAAAAAACCGGGAGCACTTTACGTTGTCTCTTGGTTCTTTGCGAAAACATTGAAAGTTGGAGTTTAGTTAGGTCAACTTTATTTTAAATATAACCTTATCTATGATGATAACCAGGTAAATAATGAAGAAGTTAATGTCAGTATACATTTTCACTTGTTCGTCATTCGCCTTTTTTAAAAGCTTTTCTATCTCTATCTGGCAACAGTAGCTTATGTAGCCTCACCTATTTATCCCTCAAACTTGCATGTTTTCCTACGAAAACGGTATTTATCAGGTTTTACGGGCGGGAAATTAGGACACGCAGTGGTATATGCTTTAATAAATGCTAAATGCATTTTTATTTTACTGTATTTAGAAGTGTTGTTGATTGATTTCTGTAGATTTTCCTAATCTGTGTTATCGTTTCACTTAGTGCGGAAAAACCCGATTATCAAACTGCAGGTTTCTGGAATTTCCCGAAAAATTGAAATGCTGGTTAGGAGGTCATCTACTTCAACTTACCCGTGGTCCAACTTACCGTTCTGGAGTTAGATTACTATAGACCGCGACGCGAAGCGCCGCGCACACCTTCAATTAACATGCGAAACAACCTGCCCCCTGCGGCCGCGTGAAGCACCTTCGTCTACATTTTTTCACTTTACACTTCTAAAAGTTTCCTTCTCTGCCTATTCTATTTCCCCATCCCACAAAATTCTAAAACCACCGCTTTTGCAGGACAAAATGCTGGGACTAGGGGTATATGAGTGGGCCTACATAAGCTACTTTTGCCCTCTATCCTAGCTAGCCTGATTATGAAATAATCGTAAATAAGCGTTTACCAACTTTGATTCTGTGTTTCAACAGAAATTAAATCCTACTGTACAAAGGGGTTTGCCTTTATATTACTTACCGTTTGTGGAGGGTCAAATTACTTACTTCATGTAGCTGGGTGCTGCGTCTAGGGTCCTTTAACTGACACCTTACTGCATATGTGGTTCTGCCCAGCGGCCGGTAACCAGCTCGACCGGCGGCCTACATCAGGTGAGGGTATCCGGTGCTGGGTGTGTCCCCACACTCGCTTCTGTACCCCTCTCCTTTCCATTCTGCAGTCGCGTAGGCGGCCCAGGCTAACTCGAGTAGCTCTTCCACTAAACAAAATATTGACTCATAGTTGAATCATGGCGACATTGACTCATAGCGACACGCCATGCAACCGTGCTAGTAAGGGGCCACCATCACGCCACCATGCTGGCTTAGCCGGGCCAACAATAACAGACGTGCGCGACCTCTCTCAGACGTGCTGGGTTTAGATTCAAGACAGCTTGTTAATAATTTCTGCAGACTGCTTAAGATTAACGACAGTTCGATGGTCGTTGCCAACGAGGTCTACCGCATGTTACACAACAGGCTGGGCACAAGGGCGGTGGCTTGCACGTGCATTAGTTTACAGCGGCACCTACCGCACGCTTTCCGTCTCATCCATCATGCGCGGGCTTTTCAAATTGAGCCGCCATTTTTCCTCCTTTCCACTCGCATGTAACTTTGATTATATATATACGTAGGTTGGCCTACTTCGCCCACTATAAACCACGTTGCATCCCTCTTTGTTTATTTGAACTACAATGAGGTTGTGGGATACGGAACATTCTATCCAAAAACCTGAGATACGAGTATCCGGCAAAAATAGCTTATGTACGCCCACTCATTAATCCCTACTCCCTGCATTTTTTCCTACGAAAACGGTGGTTATAGGGTTTTATGGGTGGGAAATGAGGACACGCAGTGAAATATACTTCAATACATGCTAAATGCAATTTTATTTTACTGTATTTACAAGTGTTGTTTATTTATATCTGTAGATTTTCCTAATCTGTATTATCGTTTAGATTATTGCGGCAAAACCCGATTATCAAATTTTAGGTTTCTTGAATTTCCCGAAAAATTGAAATCCTGGTTGGACGTCGTCTTCTTCAACTGACCTGAGGTCCAACTTACCGTTCTGGAGTTAGATTAGTGTAGTCCGCATCGTGAAGCGCCGCGCACACCTTCAATTTACATGCGGAACAACTTACTCCCAGCGGCCGCGGGAAGCAACTTCGACTAGATTTTGTTCAGTTTACACTTACTTCTAAAAATTTCCTTCTCTGCCTATCCTTTTTTCCCCACCCCCCCTCAAAAAACTCTGTGACCCCCGTTTTTGCTGGACAAAATTGTGGGACTAGGGGTATATGAATGGGCCTACATAAGCTACTTTTGCCGAGTATCCCGACTGTTTCTAACCAGTAAATAAGAATAAAGTCGTTTGCAGATAAAAGCACGTGCTTATTCAAAGTATGAATGGATGATATTTTCAAAATGAACCATCTCTCTCTGAGCCTAATGTCCAGAAGACCGGAGGCGGGGCCGGGCCTGGTGGCTGGCCAGGGCGAACAGGCGTATACGCGGGTTGCATACGCTTGGTCCTCGTACGATGGATCAGGTGTTCAAATAATCAACATAAGGGCGACTCGGATTCGGATGGAATGGGAGTACCACAGGGATTACAGTAAGAAAGAGCCGCTGCAGCCAGCTTCTCCGTCCTGAGAAGAGGAAATAATTATCTCCTTAAGTTGGTGGCCTTCCAAAAGACGACGTTTAGTGCACTGCAATAAGTTAGAGACGCGTCAGTGAGGAATACGTTCTGAGTCCCGTAGGAACACAGTTCTCAGAGTCTACCTAACGCTAGCTCTCTCCCTCTTGCAGACATCAGTCTACTGTCCGAGCTGGTCAATCGCCTGATGTGGGCACAAGTGACTGATGGAACTGTAGGAGTTCGTCTACGCGTGCCACGCACGACCTGACTTCCGCACGATGCAGCAGGTTTTCACATAAAGGTGGTGGGTCAAGGCTAGTACAACTTACGCACACGCACGACCAGCAGTTCTCCCGTAGATTCCGACGAGGTCCATCGTGTGCTTCGCAGTCTGCTGGTGCAGAGACAATGACTTATGCGTTGACTAGTTTTAAGTGGGGCGGGGGGACTTGCGTTGCATCTACCGCACTCTCTCTTCCCTCATTAGCCCGAGTTCGATATCGTGACAGCCCCAAGAAGATCAGAGGCGGGATTGGGCGCAAGCGGTCGGAGCTAGTGTACTTCACTCAGGTCCCTTGAAGTGGGAGTCCCATTATCGTAATGCTTAAGTAAATAGGTAAGAGTGTAGTGCGTCGTGCCTGGCCGACTAGCTCGCGTCGAAGTGCACTTTCACAAAGGCTCACCGATGAGGTTTTTGACGTCTCGATCAGCCAATCACAGTTCCCGCATTTACGCGGTTTGGGCCAAGCGAGGAATAGCAAGCTTGCACGCGTTCCCGACGCAGGCTGCTTCTTTGCCCAAAATCTCAAGGCCGACCTTGTCTCTCTCTCTGTCTGTTGGCCTAACTACCCTCAAACAGTCACTTGGGACCCGGTCAATCTCCTGAGCGGTCGTGTCTCCCAAGTCAGACTTCTTCCATCTATTCTGCTTTCCTTTGTGTACTCCGGCCTTAACCGACTTCTCCTCAGCTAAGTAACTATGGTCTGAAGATCGTAGATGCTGGGTTTGAATCACTTAATCCCCTACGATAAGAGCCTTGCTACTGCGATCTTCAGGCCCGGTTCCATGTGGAAGAGAAGAAAGTAGGTACCAGGTGGAAGGAAACATTGATGCTTTCCAGAATTAGTTGAGAGTAGGTAAAAGGAAGTTGATTGTCGGGCTAGTGCACGTCCGGCCGCAAGGAGATCAGATCCAAAGTGTGTCAGCGCGGGAATCGTCTCAAGTGTCTAGAACGGCGTTCATGTGAGTCAGCGTTTTAAAATAAAAGACTCTGACCCGGGAGTTTTTTTTTAACAGGAGTTCTCAGCTGCAGAACGGAACAAACGTTGTCAACTTGTTTCCGAAAAGAGGGAGCGGGTCAGCAAGGGCGAACAAAACTTGGTTATTTACAACAACCAAGTGATCCAACGTCCATTGTTCTCACGTTGGATAGGTCCATTCCGGATAACCACACAGTCGGCTCAGTAGGGGGAGGATTGAGCCCAATCGAAAAACATACAGAGGCAGAACGAAGGAGAAAAACATTTGGTTATTTACAACAACCAAGTGATCCAGCGTCCACTGTTCTCCCCCAGGAAAATTCCTCCCCGGATGACCGCACAGTCGACCCGGTAAGGGGCGGGGAGAGCCTGACTGTAACAAATTCTCGAGCAAACAGAAAATTAACTTTCATGTACACAAATGCACAGAGTATGCTTTCAAAGCTTGATGAGCTGAAGATTCATGCCTTTGAATTATCACCAGATATAGTTTCAATAACGGAAACTTGGCTGTCTGAACAGGTAGCCGACGGCGAGGTATCCATGCCTGGCTATCAACTCGTCAGAAAAGACAGCGAAGGTCGTCAAGGCGGTGACGTAGCAACGTACGTGAAAGGTGGACTCACAGTTTTAGACAAAACGGATAACCTGGCGTGTACTTCCGAGGCCATCTGGCTGTCCATTAAAGTACCAGGTGCACCCAACCTCGATGTAATGACACTCTACCGACCACCGAGAAGAGAGCCCGTAGTGGATGCCTCCTTGCTAGAGGAGCTGGAAAAAATTACTGCACAATCGGACATCCTGATTGTGGGGGACTTTAACGCGCCTCACATCGACTGGGGTGCGGCCTGCGCACATAGCTCCAATCTAACCTTCGACAGCTGCCTTCTGAGCATGACTCGAAAGTTATTTCTCACGCAACACGTAACTTTTCCGACAAGGATGCGCGATGGCCAACAGTCCAACTGTCTGGACCTCGTTCTCACGAAATGGCAGGACAGCATCGACGAAGTGTCATGTCTCCCACCACTAGGTAAAAGCAACCATGTTGTACTGCTATGGGAGTACTCTTTATTCTTAATACCGGAGAGACCCTCAACAGCCAGAAGAAATATTTGGCGAGGCGATTTCGATCGAATGAAGACCGAACTCACGCGCGCCGAGTGGGAACTTCTATTTTCTGGAAACATAGCTGCGGATTGGGAAGCGTTCGGGAACACACTGCACAGACTCATCGACAACCACTGTCCAATTTCGCGAAAAAAGGTGAACACTAGACCGCGATGGCTTACGCAGGCCTTAAAAATAGAAGTGAACAAAAAGCGTAAGCTGTGGAAAAAAATGCTAGCAGACAGGACTCCTGCATCTGTCAGTGCCTACAAAACTCAGAGAAACCGGGTCAAGGGTCTTATTCTCAAAACAAGACGGGCTTTCGAAGCAGACTTGCTAAACCGAGCCACAGTGAACCCCAAACTGTTTTACAGTTACCTCAGGCAGAGTACCAAAAACAAGGATCCGATACCCCTTCTGAGGACTGCTGAGGGAAGAGACTTGATAGATGATGAAGCAAAGGCTGATCATCTTTCGAAATTTTTCCGATCAGTCTTCACAAAGGAAACGACATACGATCACTCCACCGACGACACCGAGGCGGATACAATAGTTGAGACTTTCCAATTCCCCGAGGCTGTTGTTCTTAAGGAACTCTTAAGCTTAAAAGAATCTAAGTCACGAGGTACCGACAGCGTACCAGCCAAGATTTTGAAGGAGCTCGCCAATGAGTTGACCAAACCACTCTCTATGCTCTTCAAAACCTCCTTCCAAACCGGATGCCTACCAGTAGATTGGAAATCCGCGGGGATTACACCGCTATACAAGGGGGGAAGCCGGGTCTCAGCGAATAACTACTGACCAGTCAGCCTTACTGCAATCTGTTGCAAATCATGGAAAAAATTATCAAGCAACAACTTATGCAGTTCCTGGAACAAACCCATCTGCTATCGGATGCTCAGCATGATTTTCGTAGAGGTAGGTCCTGCGTTACAAACTTGCTCTACTGTTTAGAACGGTGGACTGAGGCAGTCGATAGTGGAAACTCAGTGCATGCTGTCTATATTGACTTCAAAAAGGCTTTCGATAGCGTGCCGCACCACCGCCTCCTTTATAAACTCAGCCGCATAGGAGTAAGGGTTAGGCTCCTTACGTGGATAAAAAAGCTTCCTAATCGTTCGCTCGCAAACTATCCACATCAGCGACAAACAGTCAACCAAGGTTGAGGTTGAGAGTGGTGTTCCCCAAGGCTCCGTTCTCGGCCCTATCTTGTTTGTTATCTACATCAACGACTGTGTCCGCGAACTGGATTGCGGCATCGCCATGTTTGCCGATGATATAAAACTTTGGAGCGTAATTCAAACTGCAGCTGACGAAGTGCACTTACAGGAAAATTTTAGTAGACTTCAAAAATGGTCGGCGGACTGGCTCTTACCGTTCAATGAGAGCAAGTGCACCACCATTCGAGACGGCAAATCCGGTTCTTCAAACAGCACGGCTTACCGACTGAATGACATACCATTGAAGGAAGTGAGCGCCCAGAAAGGCTTGGGAGTCTGGATCACGCCCTCGCTTAAACCCTCCCTGCATTGCACAAAGGTAGCCAAGTCCGCGATGTCGATCCCATACCTCCTCAGACGAGCTTTTTCTAACTTCAATGAAGAGTGCTTCACAAAAGTCTTCCGAACCTTCGTACGACCGCACCTAGAATCCGCTATCCAAGCTTGGAAACCCTGGGCCACGAAAGACATCAACATCCTGGAAAAGGTACAACGGCGCGCAACCAAACTTGTTATGGGGCAGGGCTCGCAGCCTTATGAAACACGGCTGTCGAATCTCAACCTCTTCCCATTGCGCTACAGGCAGCTTCGGGGGACCTGATACTAGCATTCTGCGTATTTAATCTTCAAGACTGCTGTCTTATATCAGGGGACTTTTTCTAATTAGCAACGACCACGAATCTGAGGAGACATCCTCTCAAATTAAAGGTGACAGGGGCCAAGCTGGGCGCTCGGAAACACTTTTTTTCAAAAAGGGTGGTCAGAGCGTGGAATGCGCTTCCTCAGAACGTCGTTATGTCGGAATCGTAGAGGGTTTTAAGTGAAAACTGGATCGATATAGCAGTGCACGATGGATCGGAACTGACGATTTACAATAATAATAATAATACTACTTTCAATTTTTCATTATTATTAGTTTTTATATCCATTCACGTTTGCTATTTATAACGCCCTCCCACGCATAGCCTCATGCGAAGGTCTCCGCGGTCTACCCTACTTGGCTATCTGCGTACCGTGATTACCCCGCTAGCGATCTTCTCAACCAGACCTGACAGCCTAAACATTCACCCTTGGTTTGACCCTAAGTGGACTGTCGACGATCTGGACGGATGCCTCTGTTTTTCCAGTTCCGTTGGCGGACTCTGCAATCAGCAAGGAAGAATCAGGTCGTGGCTTCCACACGGTGATGATCCTGGGAACCTTTGCAATGCCCCCCCCAGTTGGAACCCCCTTTTTTTCTCCTAAATCCCACGCATTACCCCCACAAGGGCGACAGTTTTTCTCCTAAAATCCCTGAGGAGTTTTTTCCCTGTCTGCTCCTATTTTCATCCTACGACACAGGACAATTGGCCTCGCCAACAGTCTGAGAAACAAATTTTATGCGACCACTGCACATATGTACAAATAGGGCACTCAAAGGAATTTTTCCTACATATCCCTCAATATACTGATACTGAGGCATTGATGCCAACAATTGGTAAACACGGCGAGCTATTTAATATTGGCTCAGTTTACGGTACCTGTAATTCGCTGTCTTACGAGCGGCTGAGACCGCTATCACATGACCTTATGTGTGGGGTGATTCGGGAGGAGGGAGACGCTACAGGGCCACTACACAACATGGGTCACGGTTGGCTGAGTCTATGCCTATGCGTGCCACCGACGCTCGATGTAAGCGGCGACACGAATCTCACCTGACACAGCCTGAGAGTCCCTGTCACACACCGTATCACACACCCCCTGGGCACAGCCTACACCTGACCAGGAATTTACACAACAACAACCTGACTTAGATGCCACGAAGTGAGAGGGCCATAAACGCCACAGTAAGTGTGAGCCATTGCAGCCTGACTCGCACTCCGCCAGTCAGCCACTCCACACAAACAGACACTGCTTGGCCGCGTGATTCGAGTTATCTCGTCAGTCAGTTGGCAAACTGTAGTGGTCACTGCCGCCAGACGCTAACTGACGCGGGCCCGAACGCACGTACCGTGTCTCCCCCGTTCTGACCTCAACCCACAGTGGCTTGACCTCAATCCGTCCAATGAGACGCTCGCTTTAATAGACTGACCTCATTTAGTAGGTTTACCTCAGTACGTGGAACACAGATGACGATGCTGTGTCTGCCTCCAGGCCTCATTCTGGATGCGACCCAACTAGGAAATGGATGCACTAGTCTGCGAGTCGAGGTTCTTCCTAACTCTTGTGTAAACAATACATTGTTTGACGTTGTAACTTACCATACTAACAGCCTAGGTACTTGCTAAAAGTATGGTAAGTTAAAACGTCAATTTATACTACTAACGACTGTCTGATGGCAGCATGCGTATATTTCACAGGATTTGACGGGTTTCAACACGAATATACACTTACAATTTCGGTCTACGCCAATAGACCTTAAATATACCGATATATACCGCGATCAGAAATTAATTTCTCTGGAGATTAAAAAACTGAATACATTGTTTCTACCAATCTGGCTTCACACCATCTTCTCTTCTCACCTACTGGAACCATGGGCCTGGAAGATCGCAGCCGTTAGCGTTAAACCTTCTTAACTTTAACTCATCTCGTTAAACATTCCAAGCCATGGCTTCAATGCACCGTGATACCTTCAAGCGCTTCAGCTTATTTATGGTGAGGAAAGTGCGCTGAGCCTTCGACCTCATTCTATATTCCCATATCCAGGTATCAGCCTCCGTACGGACCAGTCACTGGTCTGGTGGGGGGAATGGGCACAGCTGCTGATCTATCTAATGACCTCAGCTACGTTTACTACGTACAGGACCTGCCCCCCCCAGATAAAAACACCACGCTTTCACATAAATGGGGTTTGAATGGCTCACATTTCACATAACTGAGAATGTCCTAGATCACGTTAAGAAGGAGCCATGGTAGCCTGACCCTCAGACCACCAGACACGCCCATTCACAGCACAGACACTCGATTTCTGTGTGACTGTACAGAATACTTGTGACCTATTTTCTGCACTCGGACCATTCACCGACGCCCCCTATGGAGCATTACGCAACACAAGACCTGTTCCTGCAAGTTCGCAGTTTTCTGTAATTGCAGGCCGGGATCTTGTACCGAATAAATCCCCTCTATGGTCTCCTACTTCTTGCAAACTGCTACGTTGGCATTGCCTCGGTTGCGTAAGCACTGATTAGGCTTTTGCATTCGCTCTACTCATTATCAAGATGAACTGTTTTTACTCATGTAATTGACATTTTTAAAGCACTTTTTACGCTGCATCCGCCGATCTGCTGCCTCTGCATTCCCGGTCAGTGTCAAAGTTGAAAGTTTTCAGTTTTCTGAGCAGGTCTTTCGAATACAGGAGACCACAGAAGATGAGAAGATGAAGCCGAGAAAGATGGCCGCAACTATAGCGAAAAATAAACTTCTATTAACATCGTCGACGAAGGAAGCAGATGCACATCTCGGGAACAGGTTTGCTGCTTATCCTGACTGAGTCCGTACACCTTGGTTTCAGAGAGAGTTCAGTGAACTTAAAACAAAATTAATAAGACTACTACATAATTTCAACTCAACACTCGAGCCAAACTTCTTTTTTGGACTGTTTTAAAAACCTCCTCGAGAAAGGAATAGATCCATGAGACTGGCGTGTATTGAGTTATCGAGACTGCAGGACTTAACTGAGCGAGTTCACTCTGCTTTCGAGGTGAGGCTCTACGGTGCACGTAGGTGGCGTCGGCATAGCACCTAGCAATCAATAAATGCGACGGCCTGCCGCCAACGCTCAACTGTGCGATCCACTGGAAGAACAGTAGATGGGTTGGCGTAAAGCATGGGAACTATGGTGATAGAAGTTTTATGGGCGGGGCGGTGTGACGCGCAGTAGATCGCGGTAAAAGGTTAATAGTTCAAGAAAATTTATATTTCCAACGTCAGCCTTTAACTAAGCTGGTTTTGTACCTTGACGAATTAAAAAAATGAAAAGCTTCAAAGTATGTTAACCACAGATAGTGAACTACCTAACCACTGGCAGGTTTCGGAAGGTCTGATGTGACTAGCTTAAAACGAAGTGCATTTGTGAACGCCTGTCGTGACTAGCTCAAGTCGAAGTGCACTTTCGGAACACTCGCTGCTTCCGGCCTCTGTAACAGCCAATCACTGGCCGACTCACACAGGACCTGATGTGACGACTGCCGAGCAGACCTTACTTCAGACGCCATCCGCTGGCTTGCGATTGTGCGGTCGTCTTGTAGTCAATATTCTACTGCCTATTCTCCCATAAATTATGTACAGGATATATTCTTCCAACTACTCTGGTCTTCCAAGGACTTCCCTCATCGCCTAAGGAACCGAGCTTAGAAGATCGCAGCCGGTAGGGTTAAACCCTCTTAGCCCTTAACACTACGCGATAGGTCAGAGACTGCGAAGCTGCTGTGGCCAATCACATCGCAGAGAGAGTAGTGGCGCGTTAAACTTAGATGACGATTAGATACGTTAGGATAATGCTATAGCTGAAGTAGCTACCATAGGATAACTCTACCTCTGCAGTAGCTCCCCTAGCATTACGCCACCGTTACATTAGATGCGCTAAGAGAACACCATTGCCAGATAGCATGCTATCGAAAACGCCCAGTAAAACAACCCGAAGAGAATAAGTAAACCAAGCCAATCCTACTTTTTTGTAAAAAAATAGGCAGATGCAAGTGCTGTTTCCAGTGAGGTCGCACAATCAGTGTTTACCATTTTACAGACAGAGACAAGGACACTCGGGTTTGCAGACCGGGGTTCTGGTTTCACTGATTAATGACGGCATACAAGTCAGAAATGGTCACTCCAGTATACTAAGCAAATTTTACATGGGCATTTAAATCCCTTCAGGCGGAAAAAAGAATTAAATTATGTGTACATAAATTACTGGCGATTTCCTGAAGGAGTAGTGGAAATTCAGAAATAAGGTAAACCAGAAAATCTATAAACATGTGAAATGCCGGCTGTGCCGCTAACCCTCTAACTATTTGGTACCCGAGATGCGCTACCACTCACGCACAATAGGACACGGAACTAGAAAAAAATAGCTTCATCGCTTTCACCAGAATTTTTGAAATGCAAGGTGTGTATAGAAAACTTTGAGCAAAGGCAAACTAGCAGACCGGTTTCTTACGAAGCATATTTTTCATTAAAACGTTATAGCCTTAACTTAGACCACAACGTAGCGATTATGAAAGGAAAGTCAGAAGGCTACATTTGAGTAGTTTCAACCGACTCCCACCGACAATTAAACATACTATTCTACTTGTTAACAATGAAATATGTGACCTCATATAGACCTATAATCTAGGAAATGCTGATGTCCTTTAGGTAAGTTTAAAATAATTTCCTTCCTTTTCGCTCATTCCCCGTCACGCCTTTCTGAAGTTTTTTTCCCTTGATGACGTCCGGCTTAGAGCTAGAGGTTAGGGTTTGATGTTAATGATAAGACTAGAGTTACGAACTAGGTTTCGGATGGGAGGCTAGAACTAGGCATACGGGTTTAGGATTTGAGTTAGACTTAGGATATAAATTTAGATTTGGAATAAGGCTTTCAATGTCCTACACCTCAATTATATCTTAAGTCTCGACTATTACAAGAGGTGCATGTGCCGATATATTCGTATATTTTCTTCGTTAATTTGCTTGAACATAACGGGTTGGTCTCAGTTCACCCGGAGTGTCTAAACAATGCCCTCGATTTTCATTTTTCAACCTGTTTACAACTCCAAAATTCCAATAGTTCAAATTTACTACTTGCGTTTTTACGCTTTGTCTGTAATTGGCACGAATCCATTGTTTATCACTTGCTTCCCGCAAGCAACTATGTTAGTTTTGGTTGTCTGATTCATCAAACTTTTAGTATCATTAATTTCGTATTACAGAAGATCTGGAATCTCGTTTTCTGATTGGGACCACACATCCGATCGCTGACTTCTATTTTAATAAGCTTATCTATAGCAAACTAATGATTCAAACTGCTTTCCACCCACTTAGTGAGCTTGGTGCACTACAGTTCAGATCAGGTCGTCTCGCGAGCGATGGTTTTCGGAATATGGCAACCAGGCCATGGCAGTTTACTTATTAGCTGACTGATTTTTAACGACGGTGTTTCCCTCAAAAAAAAATCGGTACTCGGCCTCAGACGTCGTGTGCACTTGGTTAGCTGAGTAGAGTCGTTGAACTGCATAGGCGATGCATGCATCTGTAGCGACCTTGCATTTCCTAGCCATGCTTCACTCAGATGCTCAGCGTGTCTGGCTCACGTGTCCACCAGCCCGTGCGCGCACAGGTTGTCAAAACCTCCGTTCAAGGTCAACCCCTGTCTAGCTCACTGGTCAACCACTTACCAAGGCCAGTCCACAACGAGACCCTAGTGCGGGGATTGCTGATGGTCAGACAATCCCCCGAGCGGCCCGCTCATGGCTGGACTTGTACTCGTCTGAGAGTCACTTACCTATTATTTAAATTCTACTCCTGTTACACCTTATTAAATTATCTCTAACACTCTGGCCTTCCACGCCTTATCATATCTACTAGTTTATAATTATTGGGATACGTTCTAATCGTCTCTTATCTGTTCGGACTACTTCTTGTCCCACACATCAATGAGATCTCCCTTCACGTCAAACTGCCAGGCACGGAACATTGTGTCCGCATAAGCAGATCTGAAGACGTTAAAGGTTTCAGAACAGAACAGATAATATCGCAAACCTTTCAACGACCAGCGAGTTCCCGTTATATTATCGCATACCCGGAATTCAAGTGAGCAGAAGGCCGTCATCCGAAACGTTGCGCTGTTCAATTTTTTCGGGGTACCTGACCTCGACCTGATGTCAGTGGTTGGCTCCCATCAAGGGCTGAGGTTGTCGTGTGCCATGACTTGACATGACCAAATCTACAATTCAAAAGACGGACAGTCAATAATCAGGAACAATTATTTTTGCAGCCAAAGTCAGTGCACAATGACATGACAACAATCTCTGGATAGTTATTCCAACGAGTGTCGGCGGCACGCAGGAGTCACTTTGCGAAGTCCAGACTGTAGACCGGTAAGAAGCAATCTGTTCGTCAGCGGGTTGAGTCACCAGCGGTAGTGAAAAATATCATGGTGGCTACCAGCTAGAAGGGGAGTGCAACCCTACGAGAGCACTGAGCTATCACTGCAAAATGTGTAAGTAAACATTTGAGTGCAGTCTCATATTTAGTAATATCTTTTTTCATTGAAGATTCTATTTTGGAAGGCCACCGGTCATGAGTCAGACTGTCGATGTGTGTCTATGGATACACATACATCCCCACTAGCCACAAACATATGCTCTTTGCAGTTATGATCCGCCAAAATCATTCAGCTGCCACCTACGTGGTCTTGAAATGAGTTCAGTCCAAAAAATCCTTGTAGGCACTTGAGCAAAGCAAAAATTAAATTTGGGAAACGTAGCACCTGCCAGACCTAATCCCAGAAAAGAACTGATGGACAGTAAGAGTCACCAGATTAAACTTTCATTTCTAGCCCGCTCATCATACCCATATATCACGTTAATCGAAGTGCACAGGGAAAATATAACGTGCATGCTTCACCAAGGCCGACATTTCTGTTTTACGACCGCCGTTTGTAAGTTCACGTGACGATTCGTATGCAACAAACTCCTCCATAACTGGTAGTGGATCAACCATTTAAGACGTCGCTAGTCGGCTCGGTGAGCTTAGTTCACTGCAATACTGAAAAGATCGATTGGAGCGCCATTGTTCCGGTACCTCATGAACAAGCCATGATAGTGCACTTGCTAACTTATTGATTTTTAACGACAGTGATTCATGCAAGAAAATCGATATTTGGCCTCAAAAGCCGTGTGCACTTGGTTTTTTGAGTTGAACTACTTTGACGCACGAGTAACGCATGTAGCAGTGAGACCTCCCGTCATGTCAGGCTATCGAGCGCAGAACTTTCTGATTTAGTAATCATAAAGAGGGTCATGGCAAATCACGAGCCTAGAGTACGAGTACACCGATTTGAAATTTCATTCAGCAGTAGAGACCGCATGAGAGTTCATCCAAGTTTAGGAAAAGTGAAGCAGATGAGCTATGTCAGCAATCAAGGTGAAAGTTTTCATTTTTACTAAATCTTATTTAACGTAGCCGAAAGGGAGGTCCGATGGGTATGCATAATAACAATAGGCGGGTATCTCAGTCATGCCTCTTGCTATTAAATTGCAGATGATCTCCGGGACAAAAATGAGCGTCAAGCTGTGCTACTGTGCTATTGAGTCAATCATGCAGAGGAATTAAGACTTATGCGAGAGTGAGTTCCGATGAGCCGATAATTCGCTATTTTGCAAAAAATGCACGCAGCCACAGCTCCGTTTGAAAGGAATATCGCAGGGGTTAAGTGGGTTAAACCCTAGCTACTGCGATCTTCAGACAATGGTTCCTTAGGAGAGAAGAAGTCGGTGGAGGCCAGAATAGTAGGAATAGTTTATTTTGTATACAGAGGAACGGAAAATAGATGGAAAGAGTTTTGACTCTCGGATGACCGCAGTCCGGCTGCGAAGTCGTCAAATCCGGAGTGAAGAGAGCGTCGGGAATAGCCGGCGCATGCTTTGTTACGGCAGCCAATCACACTGCTAATTTCTGGGCCTAGCGGTCGTGGCGCGACCTTGAGATGGGCAAAGGCTGACGTGGACACGCGGGCACGGTGAGGCCTGACCCCAGGCGGCAGTGGACGCGCAGGCCAAAGGCGCCATGCGTCAGCGGCTGATCTTGGGTTCCAAGTGGCTGCTAGGGGCCACTAAAGAAATACCGTGAGATGCAGCCGTGATTGGCCAAATTTATTCAGCTGCCATCAACCTGGTTTTCAAAAGAATCCATTCTAAAAGACGCTTCGCATGTTTTTGAGCGAAGCTACCAGTCGGTCACTCCATACAAACATACACCGGATTAACTGCGACGTCGTCAGTTGGCAACCTTTCAAGCCACGGCTCCTAGCGCAGTGTGAGAGCTTCAAGTGTGCCAGGTTTTTCTAACGAGGTGAATGCGCTGAGGCAGTCTACCACCACAGACATCAGTAGGCTGTCCGAGCCGGTCAGTTTATCTAGTCCTGGGGATAAGCGCAGTGGCAGAGAACCCAGGCGTGGATAAAGTTAGCTTAGAGTACGCGTCAGTTGGGATGTGCACCACCTAAGTACTGCCGCACATGAGGGAGGGGGAGTGCAGGTTTGTGTGGTGATCCACCTAAACTTGCCCGTCACGCCGTGCCAACCACTGCGCCAAGTTTCATTGTCAGCTGGCTGGATCGGACAACGGAGTGATTCACGGTAGAGCGGATAGAGGGGGAGAGATAGCGAGGTGGATACTCCGAAATCCACCTTCAAAGCACTTCAGTGCCTCTCTATGCTCCTATAAAAATGATGCGTTTTTACCAGTTAACAGAAGCTAAGAGATGAGTTCCAGAAAGAAGTTGCAAAGAAGGAGACACAGTCACTGGAACGAAAGCTTTCTCTCTCACAATCCCATTTCTGCAACTGTCTCTGGTGATGGGTTCGAGATAGAGTCAGAAACGTCAGGCTAATAAAACTCTCTTTCCAGTGGGCATGTTTCCATTTTCGGGCTTTCATCTTTACGAGGCAATACGAGTCGTGACTGGGTGGCTGGGCTGCCGACTGAATGGGTAAGTCAGTAATATCACAACTGATAGTCAGGTGCAGTAGCCTCCTGGGACTATGGCCTGTATGCCACTCAGTGGGACTCAGGCCGTCCTCTGCGAGAGTCTAGTAAATTCTGTGAGGATCAGATAGTGGGTGGCACGCGCGTTCGGGCTACTTAGTTTCTTCAGCTGCAGCGACTGAGACCATCTCCAATGGTCCCGATTTTGTCTTGCCATCGGAGGTAGGCAGATAAGGGAGGAGAGTGTGGGATACGATGTGGTCCAGCCAGATAATAGACGAGAGAAAGTATCCCAACATGTTTAAGCTAGTTGAATAGAATAAGGCGTGGAAGGCCATAGTGTCAGGGAGAATTTACTAAGGTAGGAACAAGCGTAGTATGTAAGCAAAAGGATAAGTGACTTCCAGACGAGTGCAGTCCAGAGTCGCATTCCGGCAAGTCGATCACCGGGTCTGGAGGTCTGCAACCGAACAGTGAGTCATCGGCTCTAGAAGTGAATGGACGTAAACAAATTGTCCGCATCTCGGGCACTGGTCTAACCTTGAGAAGTAGTTGGCTAGTGAGACTAGACTGCCTTGAGAAAGCCAGACATGACCTAGTCCGCGCGGCGTCCGAGGAAAGCATGACTAAGAAAGGGGGTCGCTACAGGAGTATGCCCTAGATTCTGATCAGATCTGCATTCACCACGCCTTGAGGCCGGCCGCAGAAAAAATCTATTGCGATGGCCTAAGTGGCCATATGCTACCACTCCTTCAGGTGTAGGATAACTATTATGGACTCGCGTCAAGTCCTAGTGGCCCGATCAGGGCATGCCGTCATGTAGTCTGGCATACGTTTTAGCCATGCGCAACTACATTGCAGGCCAGATTAGTGTGCAGGGAGTATGATTTGATCACTCCTGTGCAGTGGTACGACGGACATATGGACGGACGGATACGATGTATTATGAATGAACACTCCAAGATCGTAAAAAAGCTCATAATCAGAAATTTTTTTAAAACCAAAACATAGCCTTTCTTCAAGTATAAAGTGTAAAGAAGGTGTAATTTTCGACTAAACGAGTATACGAAATATTCTTTCGTGTGCTTTTTCCCATAAAGTATATTTGAATTTATAAAGGCAGTTAAAATCAATGATAAAAACGCATGCTATTAAAGTAGTTACTTTTTACAGTACATAAGTTTTGTTACCGGCCAGAAATAAGCTCGCTAAAAAGCCGACATCCTATCCTGACTGAAATAACTTCAGAATAGACTACATGCTAATCAGTATCACAACCCGAGTCAATGCCGATTAGCGAAAGAGTATTAATCTTTCGCATATGTTGGCATGTTGCACGAATTCTGGCGCGTACTGTACTTTCTTTATTAGGTAACAGTTAAGTAGTTCGCCCACCTTGGATACCCCTAGCTTCTAGTCCTGTGGTTACTTTTACTTTTATTTTAGGCTTAGTTTAGCTTATTTTTTATTTGAGTATCTAGTTGATCACTTTAGTTTTTTTTTCTTAGCTGGATACCGGCAACGTTAGATAAATATACTTAATTAACTACTATATGGTAAACTAGGCTAACCATAAAATCCTTTGGGAAAGAATAATGTTTAGTGTGTGAATTTTTGAATCTGGTTCCTCAGCTCGTCGTCGGACGAATCAGAGTTGTACGAAAACAGTTAACTCAAAATGATGACGGACATAAGATTCTACGGTGAGCTGGAAAACCAGAATCGAAAATTCACACAAGAAACATTATTGTTTCGAAAAAGAGTTAAGCATTACCAATATATATTGCTTGGGATGCCGATATTTCAATACAAACTAAACTAAACTACACCAAAACTAAAATAAAACTAAATAACTAAATAATAAACCAAAATCTAGACCCCCGGTCCCGTAAAACAGAATGCTGGAGATAGGGAGTATCTAAGGCGTGCGATCAACTTAACGTCCATCCTTTATTATCTAGGTATTTTATATGGACGAGATCTCGACAACTGATGCTGGTACGGAGAACGGGTACTATATGGAGTCAAGACACAAGCTGTGGGTCTAAATCAGGCAGTCAGGAAAGCCTATCTCGAGACAAGGTTGGCGCGACTGCTTGTGTTTTGCCGCAAAAGCAGTTCGCCGCATCCGTTCAGGCGCCACCACGCGCGCATGTTCGCGTGACCTACATACAGCCAACGAAAAGGGCGCCTCGGTGGACGTGACCAGGTAGGGCCAAGTCGTCCGGTGTTTGTGGATGTGATGGTGGTGGCCGGCACGACGTTCTCCGGTTGTTTTGAAACCTGTCAGTTAATCAGTCACGCAAGCATTTCCGGGCCAGTCTAAAGTAATCGGTAGACGGCAACTGCACATTTCAGGCGCAGCACCGGTTATCGTGCAGTCACGTTCTAATCACAAGTATTGCAACTATAGAGCTGTGATACCCAATGTTTTTGCGCTCGCTACTCGAAAGTTCCGAAAAACCGTTGGTTAGCTATCCGATACATTTAAAACTAGGTCAGAAAAAATATGAGCGGTCTTGCCTTTGATCCTAAGAAGCTGTCCGAAGAATACCAGCTAGCAGATAAGGTCAACTTTATCGAAAAACATGCGTTTTATATTACGAAACTCCATTCCTGCACGATAAGAACTCACAGAAAAATGCGACATCCCATACTTCGAGACGCCCTTGGGAACCCCATAGCGGACGTCAGCTGACGGCTGATAGTTTCAACGCTTCCTTGACCAGAATATCTATTAAAACTACAGTTGCTCCACTTCTGACCACCCGGGATTGGACCGGTGCCGTCCTAGAAACCGTAAGTCTTATCCTCTGGAACGTAACCGTAAGCATTCGGCGTTTTCGTTAATCTCATAGTCCTGGACCAGAGGATGCCCCGATCGGCATTTTAAAGACTGATGTAAATCATATTTTTCCGTCCCTTCTGCTTGAGGTATTTAGACTTGATCTCGAAACCGAAGCCTTTCCGAGTTTGTGTAAGGAATCATACATTCTGCCTATCCCCAAACACGGCCGATCCACGACATTTGAGGACGTTAGGACAATAAACACACTTACCGTAGCTTGGAAGATCTTGGAGACCTTGATCACAGACCAGACGATGCGTTACTTAACAGAGAATAACCTACTAAATGCGGCTCAGCATGGCATTCCAAAAAAATATATTGTGACACCCGCCAACTCTCTTTCTTTGATCATGTGCTACAATCTAGAGACAATGATTTTGCTTTTTATATCGTCTTTTTCGGTTTCACTAAGGCTTTTGATCGTAGTGACCGTGATTTCCTCTTCTGGAAGCTGGCCTCTCTCGACGTAGGTAACAACCGTCTGAATTTTATAGCCTCCTGCTTGGATGCTTGCACACAAAGAGTTAAAAATTACACAGTTACCTCTAACTTTACACTTGTGAGGAGTGGAGTTATTCAGGGTAGCGTGTTTGGCCCACAATATTACTTTGTTCCTGATTTATTTCAGAACGGTAAGCCCTTTATGCTTGCTGGCGATGTAAAAGTTGCCTACTGGTATAGACCAGCAGATCCAATCATCGTGCTCGAGCTCTTAAAAAAGGATCTTCAGACCTGTGCTTGGTGATGCGAAACATGGCGCCTTTTCCTTTCTTGGCACAAATGCTCCGTTTTAGTTGTCACCGACGATCATCAGCCTTAGGTAAACATAGACGGTCACTGGCTAAATGTGCACGGAGTTATATAGGATCTGGCCATATTATATTCTAATGGTCTTAATCTGTCCGAATTCTGCGTTCTAATTGTCTCGAAAGCGCCCCAAACCACCGGGTTTATTCTCAGAACTTTTAAAACCATCAATATTAAAACCAGACATCTACGTTAGACCCAGTCTAGAATACTGCTCGTACCTATTTAACCTTTTGCACGCTAGCATTTTTCAGCAAAACCATTTTCCCTTCAAAAAAGCGTAACCCGACTTACCAACGACGTTGTGAGCTTAAAAAAGGATCCGTTGTGGCTTCGCAGATTACAGAAGTACTATTTATACTGCTGAAACTTTTAGACTGTCGTACATTTAATCCCATCACTACACTGAAGCAGCTTGACCACTGTCGGCGTACCAGATACCGAAATGTCTTTTTTAGTTCTTCCTCTGGTACAGTCAGTTTTTTTCAGTTAACGCCATTGCAATCTGGAATAAGCTACCCATAAATGTTAAAGTTCGGTAAAGCTATTCTTTATTTAAGAGAACTATCGCTAGGTTTCGACATTCGGGACATATTTCGCGAATTTCGGTTGCTGACTCAGTGAAATCTGCCTTCCACACTAACGGCGTTCGCGAACTCTGAGCCCTGTGCCAGGCTTCATGCTCGAGGCAATGGTGCTGACTCTGCAGCCCGCAATCGGCTAATTATTCTGCAGACAGCCAGCACCCCATTTGCCGACACACCTGTGTCTGGCACCGAATACCGGTTCGATTACACTGAAGGGAGACTGACAACACCGTGCTCTTGTGCCAACCCTGCCCCAACCCGAAGCACTATCATTCCACGAGCTGTATTCTTCTCTCCTGAAAAACACCAATTATTGGCTGACTCTAGTAGGAAGTAAGATAAGTTTTTTTCACCCCCAGCCCCAACCCCTACTGTACATTTCTTCTGATCTTGCCTGTAAACTGGAAATCAATGCAATTAAAAAAGTTAAGGAATCGAAATCTTTGATCAGTTTCTCGAAGTTGTTATCTAACCGGTTTTAAAATAGAAGGGCAGCCTCATAAAAAATACTTTAACCTAGCTGGTAAATTCTATGATGTGTTCGATCAAGCGGATCAAGGACAGGTGACCAATCAGTAGATAAAGCTCTTTTTTTCAGTAAAAACTGCCGGAGGACGCTAGTGGGCATACACGTTTCCCCGCTCTGCTCGACCAGAGAGCAGAGAGGATGAAAAAATAACAGGAGGAGTATTTTCCGGATCATGAATATCAAAAACGATACCAGGCTTATTAGTGAAGTGAACAGCTAACCTATGCATGCGTTTTTTACAAAGGCGAACAGAATTCTTTGATAACATGTTTTATTTAAGTGAGTAAATAATTAATTGGCATGGTTCTGTGTCGTTTAAAAGTGGGATTTAGGAGCCAACATAAAAATCTGAAGGGAACGAGAAATTTTGATTGGCACAAAAGGAAAGTCAACCTTGGCCGAACGTGGATCAACCAGTAGGAATGGAGAGGATGAAGGCCTCAACCAAAAGGCATGTAAATGGAATCAAGCACTTCAACCCCCAACCGCAAACTGTATCTCTAAATCTAACTTCCTTACCTCCCAAACTGCATTGGCGTACTTTTCGTTTTCCATGCTCCGAAGACAGCTGGTATCAGTTAAGACGACCCAAGGGTCTCCAGCTGCTTGTGCTGATGGTCTTGAGGTCTGACGCTGTTTCGTCCTGTAGGTTGGCGGATTCCTTGTCCCTGTGAGTCGCGCCGGACAATTGCATTAGATCTCTTTCATGGACTCGAATATTTTGTGCGGCAGTGTCGCTCTCTGACTGAACCGAAAACATTAGCAACGCCTCGTGTGATATGTATAGTCTGATACAAACTGCCCTTCACCACATTGCCAGCAAATTGTTTTTGGTTTCATTGGCATGTTAAGTGGAAGCGCAATAGGAGCTGTCACTGAGTGCATTCTTTTTGACCTTGTTGCTGAATTTATTTCAGTAGACGTTCCAGCAAAAAAACAATAACAGTAAAGTAGCCACTTTGGCTATAAGCACAACAGAAGCGTGGTAAGAAAACCATAGAAACCTACGACGTTCGTATTCAAAATAATGCATTGCAAAACTTTAGCCCTACTGTGAGATTGCTAAACATTACATACCACTCGAAAAATTATCTTTCATCAAGAATATCCAAGTGAAAACGATTTTGAATAGTAAAAATATACACGTCAACTGGGAGGTTAATGGAAAGAAACGTCAATCTGCCCATTTATTCGCAGAGTTTAGAACTCTATTGGAATAGATAAGCCAAACAATTGCACCATGTGACTGTCTATATTTTCCTGATTGAAAACTTGTTAATAATATTTCTAATTCTTGTGATTTTTATGGGATAAACACGGAGTGCAAAGGCGCAAGCCTATTATTTCCTCAAATATACTGACTGAATGAATGAAATCGATCAATTTTCTGGACATTCCGATCGTATTTTTATGAGCTATAATCAAGGCGCATTCAATTAATCATCCTTCTCGGTTCTCAGCTAATTTTAATATTCGCGGGATCCTTAAGTGAACTGAAAAGGAAATTTTATAGGAATCCTTAAAGTGTTTTCGATTTTGAATTAAATGTGGAACATGGGAAGAAGCGGTGTTTGATTTGAATAACTTCTGTGGAATAAAACCATGGAGCCTTTCTGCCATGCTTTGCAATATATAATGAAAATAGCTTAGATCGGTGATTAAAAACACATTGTGTCAGTCTACAGTACTTGTAAAGGTGACGATCTACTCTCTTACACTTGATGCCACTACACTTAAAGTATTATCATTTGGCCCGAAATTCCGCATATCTGGTCGAAAGGTTAATCAGTTAAACCTATGAATCCAGTTTTAGCATCTCCATAATCAAACTTACGAACTCAAGGCTGTCTCCGCAGATAGTGTTCAGCACTTCAAATCAACACTGGTGAGATCGTCGCTTCTTCAAAGGGTGCACGAAATCAAACCACAGTCAAGACTTGTAAAAGTATTTACCAATTCTTCGTCCATGTGGGCAAAGTGGAGGTAGCTACGTCTTACCTCAGACTTCGCAGAAGGAGAAACTGGAAGACAATGCTGAAGTAATACTTAATCACTCGTGGAAAAGTCACGATGGAAATTCATAAAAATAGGGTTGACATCATTCGTAAAAATTAAGTCTTATATGCAAACCTATTATTTTCTGGAAAATTGCAGTCACCTACTCCACTACTCTGTCTTATCTTCCTAAGCAATTTATTTTTCTCTTACACACTTTTTGCAAATGGAGGCCCGTTGAACTCTGCTTCCATTTTCACTGTAAGAGTTTTTTTTAACTTCCATAAATTTTTAGTTTTTAAGTTCACAACTAACTGCAAAACAGTGCTAAATGTTGCCCCAAAAGGATAATTTCTGCTGACATTATTAGGACTTTCTACGTCTATTTGCACACATTGTCAAATTCGTTTTTGATTCTTTTAGTTTTTCGAAACTAATTTTGTAAGCATAGTGCCGTACCGGCGCTAATAAATATAAATTTTAAATTTTGATATCAAATTCATTCTGCAACTTTCTAGAAGAGTTTGCAGACCTGGATTTCATTGCAAGAATAATGGTGAGTGTGACATTCACCACGTCAATGTCATCGCTGGGTTTTATTTGCTCTGATCTGCGTGACCAAGCCCTCTTCCTCCAAGAATTGTGTCCCTGCTGACCTTTTTTTCCCGTCGAGTGCACATTGATGTTAAAACTAGTCTCCCGGCCAAGTAATGTCCCCACCCTCCAGTCAGCTCTCTTGTCTTTTAAGGCAACTGTTTCAAGCGCTGCTTACTATTGCCCTCCTCCCCCTCGGGTTCGATTATACCTGTCACCACCACTGACCTCAAACGCTCACAATTCACTCCCGCTTTTCGGCACAGAATTGCCTCGGTTTACCTCCGCCCCACGGGCACTGTTCCCCGCACTGTGTCCTTATTTGCCCCCTTGTTCTTTAATCCTGCCATGTGCGCATATTCCTTAATAAACTGACAGCAATGCGTCTGCGTCATTCATCACTGCTCGTCAGAGCACCTCAAATGTTCCTCCATCCTCCGTTTATTTTCTACTTCGCATTTTTCGACCTGTCATGCACTGTTACTCATACTGTTTATTTCTGTAGAATCACACATTAAGTTATCCTGACTGTTTCTTGACATATAAAGAACATCCCACTGACCGACTGTCATTTCAAATAACTTCTAACCTTGAGTGCGTCTATTAAGGTGGCGAAGCGTAGCACTGCAATGCGAAAAGGCCAACAGTATTAACAGTTATTCGAGTTAGCTGACTGTCCTTCGAAGAAAATTCGGACCTCGGAGACACTGCAATACGTGAAGCTCTTCAGCTACTATTTACAGTGAGGATTATAAAAATAGCCATGTACGGCGTTTTTATTGTGCGGAGTATGACTGAAACAAAAAATACTTCCAGAAAACAAAGAAATGCTCAGCTGATAGGGTGAATGCAGAAAATACAACCTCCGTTACGTCTTTGAGCTTGATCTTGTCGGCACAAATGCAAGTTATCTATAGCACACTTCTTTCTTCCTATTCCTATATTCACTTGATATTATTTTTTATTAATATAATGCAGTGCAGACAAATATACTAAAGTCGTCCATCTGTTTATAAATTTGTAAGAAAGTCGGGCGGCAATTGTACTACTCGACGCAAATTTCGACCTCGATAGGACAGCACATAAAATATGCACGATATTTGCCAGCCGATCGGAAGATTGTACGACGATAAAGGGTCGTCCTCCTGCTCATGTTTCTGATGATGAATGCGCGGCGGATCTCAAAATGTCAGGCAAATAAAAGTGTTGTTTCAGCGATGAGTTGTCTTCTTTTCAAAGGTTCTAATATTATAATCATACTTTTAGTTCATGACGCAATCTATTGGACCACATACAAGTCAAGAAATTCAGGAACATTTCGCACTCCACTGCGGCGAGGGACTTTCCGGAATTTATATGGTTGATCGGGCGCTATGCTGAAATCCCATAATTGAATTGGGAAATTTTACAAAGCGTACGTCGAGATTTTCAGAATGGTTTAAAACTTGAAATAAATCCTGCATCGATTGGCTCGTTTTGCAAGTTCATAGGTCCAGGAAAAGTGAATGAGCCCGGTAAAGATTAATATATCGATGCGAGGATCTCGAGGCAATCATTTGAAGAGGATATTATTGTTGTCAGGATATCGTATTTTTATGGTAAGAAGCTGTAAAAGTTTCTGAGTGATCATGATTACAAAGAAAATAAGATAGGAGTTTCTTTAGAGGTCCTTTTTTCTTTGAGTAATAACAATAAGCTACTTTTGCAGGTCGGTAACCCAACTTTCCATTTTTCGTTAAATTCCGTCAAGATAAGGCCACATTTCCATCAATAGACATCATTTGCTAGAGCAACAAAAGTTTTTATTGATGAAGTTGATCATACTTAGCTCAGTAAAGCAACTATAAGTGGTCCAAAGAGGAATTGGCGAGCATACATACATGTGCGCACATGGTGGATTTTGGACACCAGGTGGACCCCAACGAAGCCTTCAGGGTGATCTACAGGGTCCCACCAAAACTAGCCTAAGTCATTGGGTCAGCGACTGCTAGCAACAGCAGAAGCAACTGCCATCCGGTTGAGGAAGCCGATTCTGTGTGCGCAAAAGAACCTGCTGCAGGCCCCAAGCTTAGCGCGGTCAACGGCCACCTAGCTACCGGCATTTTCCGAACCTCCTCTCTCCCTTCCCCCTCTCCATAATTGCCGCTTAATTAGACGTATGTTACTACCCCAACCCCCTCCCCCTATCCCTTGGACTAATTTGCTTGTAACTTTATGCATTGTTTTAACCATTTACATTTTACTCCCCGTCCCATATGAATGCAATGGCCTGACGAGAATTTATTGAAAATATACGTATGCTCGCCAATTCATCTTCGGATTTACGCGATGGGAATTTTTGCGACCTGAAACCAATTATAAGTGGCTTCAATTTTATATTATTTGACAACTTTCAACACTTCAATATTTATTCACACTCGTTTACCGAGAATTAAATATCCCGTGAGACACACTTGGCCCCGCCGGCTCAGAAGGGGCCAAGACGGGATGGCCCCGTCAGAATTTAATTAAGGCCAAATACTATTCCAGAAGTTATTTCCTGGGGAACATCTGTATATTTGAGGGATCAACGAAGAAAAGTAAACCAAAATTTATAATATTTGGTGGATAAAAGTGATCTTTAAGCTAATTTTAGTAAATATGGTACATGGGGCATGTTGAGGGTCAGGCGGGGCAAGTCATCCCTTTGGCCCTGGCTGCCCCTCCCATGCAAAAAAATTCGCAGGGGACGCCTATCATCGCGATATTGCGAGCCCGGCCGTACATCTGTATACATGAGGAATCAGAGCAGAAAAGGAAGCCAAACTTTATCAGATTCGGTGGATAAAGTTGATCTGTAAACTAATTTTAGTAATTATATTGAGTAAAGGGGCTCTGAGTGAGCCAGTTGTGGATTGGCCCCGTTAATATTCATGGGAGTAAACTACGGGGCATGGTAGGGGTTCAGGCGAGGCAAGAGGGGGCTCAGGTGGGGCTAGTCATCACTTAGGCCCCGGCTGGCCCAACCGTGAAAAAATTTTCGTAGATGAGCGCCTATTTTCGCTAAATTGGCAATTTAATTTGGCAATCGAACAAGTAGCAAGACAACCAGCTGTAGCAGCTCGTAGAACATAAAACTCAAGTCGTAAATGAATGATGGTGGATAATTTATTGAGAGATGAAATAAATTTTTACAGAAATTAATGATCCTATTCATGCGATATCGGCAGGAGAGATTTCATTGTCCGTATGGGGCACCTAAAGTATCAAAAAAACCTCTTGTTACACATATTTTGATAAAAGATGGTAAATCTGGCTGAAATGCAGAAGTAAAACACATTGATACATCCGTACAGGTAATAACTTTAAGTCACTTTAAGTCACTTTATTAAGGGGAAAAGGCTTTCGCCTGTAGAGGCTTTATCACTACAAATATACAAAACGTCTTAGCAAATAC
>JAYGXS010000004.1:45727555-45739129 GCA_036362985.1 Ligula intestinalis | reverse complement strand
GTTATTGATAAATTTAAACAACACGTAAGTAGGGCCAAGAGCCCACACGCCCTTGAGCTCCCTAATCATAACCCAAATCGCATTATAGGTCCACCGTAACAATAGTACATGGTGCAAATGTACAAATGTAGGCTTAACATCAGCGATAAGTGTGAGCCAGTTGCAAGGTGCTGCTACTGACACTTTGTTTATTATATCTGCCACAGTTTCTCAGCAAATGAGAATCAATTTTGTGCGTAAAAATGTCAACAGTATCTGAGAGGACCACATCTTCCGGGAGTCCGTTCCACGCTCCAATGACCCTCTGCGAGAAGGCGTTTCGTCGAACGTCGACACGGGCCAGTTTCCTCTGTAGTTTAAAAGGATGACCTCACAGATGGTCAGTCCGAGCCAATTCGAAGAAATCATCAAATTCTAGGGTGCAGTCTTGGCTTCTAACAATACGGTAGGTTTGTATGAGGTCCCCGCGGAATTGCCTATAATTGAGAGGGAAAAGATCAAGTTCGGTCAGTCTGTCTTCATAAGGCAGATGACCAAGATTCTTGACCATCTTCGTAGCCCTCGCCTGCACTCGTTCCAGGTGCAGGTAATCCTTCTTGAACCACAGATGCCAGGCCTGGACAGCATACTCCAAGTGGGACCGAACAAACGCTCCATAGGTTTTCCTGAAGAGCTCCTTGTCAATGCTGACGAATCCCCACCGAATCGCGAACAGCACCTGTGTCGCGCGTTTAGCTGCCTTTACACACTGAGTAGATGGTTTAAGTGAGGAATTTATTAGAACACCGAGATCCTTTTGCTCGCTCACATTTGAAAGCGGTTGCCCATCGAGGAGGTATTGGAAGGAATCGTTCTCCTCATCAGTCCTTCTAGTACGGAGTCTTAAAACCACACACTTACTAATGTTGAAGTTTAAAAGCCAACGAGCAGACCAGCAGCTAAGTCGATTGAGACTCTCTTGAAGCGCTTTCCTACCGGCGTCAGACCTGATGGCTCTCCAGAGTTTGACGTCGTCGGCAAACATGATAGCGCTGCAACCCAGGTCGTTGACAAAGTCGTTGATATAGATAAGGAAGAGCAGTGGCCCTAAGACAGAGCCTTGGGGGACGCCACTCAGAACAGATGTAGGGTTTGACTTTGAGCCACCGATGCACACAGTTTGCGATCGCCCTGTGAGAAAATTTGTGATCCATGCCAGCAGGATTCCTCTTATGCCAACTTCTGACAATTTATACATTAGACGCTTATGTGGGACGCTGTCGAATGCCTTCTTGAAGTCCGTATAGATGACGTTAACCTTAAACTAAATTTTTAAATGCACTCACATTTTCACGGACATCACATATACATAGCGCATATGCATCAGATGTGCTGGCTTGTCCTTCATCCCCGCATGTAGACGTAGCGCAGGGATCGGAATCTGAATGGTAATTTTATAATAATTTATAGGCGTCAGGTTACCTGGATGCCGAAATTTACCTATTTATACAAAACCATTTATTAAACTTATTTAAATTTCCCCCAAAAGGTAAATTTATTCAGTGACTATTATGCATTTTGGATTAATTTGCTTCAATAATAACTAAAATACACGTATAGAAACCTTATAGTGCCTAAGCACTCTTCTTGATAATTTTAAATTTTGGCTCCTGAGCTGCGGCCACTGAATATTTATGGTAGTTGACTACCATGAATATTAACGGGGCCAATCCACACCTGGCCCACTCAGAACCCCTTCACTCAATATAATCACTAAAATTAGCTGGAAAGGTTTATTTGTATAGCACATATTTTGTGCCACCAAGAACAACGGAAGGCAGGAAAAAACCTAACCCAAACCCCTTCTTTCTCAGTCACTATTGCATTTGTATTCGTCTTTTGTTAGGTCGATAGTGTGCGAAATAAGGAGTTTGTTTTCAGTGAAAAAACCTGACTTCTAAGTTAAAATACTAGAAAAACATGAAATAAAAACACTGTACATTGTATGTGTTACGGTTTCATAGTAAGAATACTTGGGGTCTGGAAAAACTGTCATGTCCTTTAACTGAGGTGGAGTTAGCCGCGGTCAGTTTGAAGGCGAAACATAATCAGCTGATAACGTCGCATCCTCCGTATGTATGGTTCTACTCGATACGCAGATTACAATCGTTGTCAATTGGCAGGATTTTGATAATAAGATGGGACGTTTCAGATGTCTGAGGTGGGTCGGGGCAGCTGGAAGCTGATTGCGAAACACCATCATCATTCAAGTGCCTCGGCAGAAGAAACTTGGCCTCTTGTTTGTCGAATATCTAAGTGAGATTGAGCTTTACATGATTAACATTTAAACTACTGATACATTATAAGAGGAAACAACGTATATTTTAGTAGTTGTAGAGAAAATTATTTTCTTCCATAATAATTTTTTATAAACATTGAGATGTTAGTCGAAGAATATTGGAATCGATAAATTATTCTGTTTTGATTTTTTTATTTTTAAGAACTGGAAAAAGAGGCAAGGCACAATTTTGCTTAAGCGTTGATTTGATCAGCGTTGGAAACCGTCGTCGGGAAAGCTTCCAACCGTGGCCAGTTTTCCCTTAAATGTGCGGGAACTCTCCTGGATCGTTAGATCCCTTTGGGTCCGAATTGAATGTCAAAGAACTGGTTTGCAAAGTGTCCTATTTTGTCCAGAAATATATGTGTCATATCACTTGAGAAGAACTGCTTGGTCTTTCTTCTAAATTCGGCTAAACTGTGGCTTTTGCGAATATCGTTGGTTAGGGCATTCCATATGATCACATATCTTATGGTGTAGAAATTTGATCGCTGGAACGTCCTAGCTTTAGCGTTATGAATTGTATGCTGGTTCTTTCTAGCGGGACGGGAACGGTTTTGGTTTGTTACCATATTATTGCTAAGGATGTTATGATTATGTGTCACTTTAAATAGGAAAGTTAAACCATTTTGGAGTCGCCTTTGCCAGAGGGGTTTAAGACCATATCTATTGTACATTATTGTATAGGAGTCTCGGGCATCATCGCGTTTACACATAAATCTGGTAAATCTTCTCTGGATTCTTTCTAGTTTCTGTCTGTCATCTGATGACATGGTACCGAAAAATATTGAGCAGTAATCTAGAATAGGTAAAACGTACATTTGTAAAGTCTAGTCTTATGTGTAATTGATGTGAAATTTTTGCTTTTTAATCCACATAGTCGATTGGCTTTTATTGCAATTTGTTTAACATGTGGGGATAAGTCAAGAGCATTAGAATAGCTAAGACCTAAATCTTTTAAAGATGTTATGGGGGGAAGTTTTAGTGGTCCAAAAATCATGAGATGACATTTTGTTCTTGAAAATGGCATTTGCCACTGAACACTCCAGTCGTTTAGTTTTTGAAGGTCTAATTCAATTGCTCTATGCACACGACTTATCGAATGTTTGTTATAGGCATATGCGAGTTTTAAGTCATCTGCATATAAAAAATGTTTAAGCAGAGGTTGATATCATGGATAACTCATGAATGTAGATGAGAAATAAGAGGGGACTTGGATAGTGCCTTGAAAAACACCACTGCTCATGTGAGCTGGTTCTGATGCTATATTTCGAAGTTGTACTACTTGGAATCGGTTTTAAAGATAGGATTTTTTGAAATCAAGGGAGGGGGGGGCGAATCCCGTGACTCACTAGCTTCACGATCAGTCTTTATTGGGGAACTTTGTCAAAAGCTTTTTTGAAATCAAAGTAAATTGTTGCTACCGTGTTCCCATCATCTCGATATCTGGAGATGAATTCCAAGGAAGTGAGATGGCAGGACTAACATGATTTTTTGGGTAAAAAGGCATGTTGAGAGGGAGGTATGAGATTTACATTCGTCAGATGGTCTAACATTTGGTTAGAAATTATTTTTCTAAGATTTTGCTAAAACCGATATTCGGTGAACGCCACGATAATTTTGGGCATTGGACCGATTTCCGTTTTTGTAAATTGGGGTGATACATGATTTTTTCCATATTTCTGTATAAGTCCCATTTGACTGCAGTAACGAGAAAAGGTTAGAGAGAAGTATTGGGGCATATGTCATATGTCTCAGTATGCAAGGAGGGATTCTATCCGTTCCATATGATGTGGAATCGGGCAGTTGGCGGATAGCTTTCTCTACAGTTTCTTCGTTAAACAATATCTCTTTTAACACGAGTGCCGTCATTTCTGTTGTTTGGGGGATTGGTTCTTCCTCGACTGAACAGTTGGTTGATAACTACTCGTTAAAAAGATTTGCTATTCGGTTGTCATTTGTGATTACTATTCCTTGGTCATCAAGCATGATTTGGGGGCCTTGTTTTTGATGATTACTTATTTTTTTTCCGGAAGATTTGGGCTGTCCTTTCTGGGGACTCGATTGCCTGACATTCAGCTGCTATTGTCTTAGCTGTTTCAATGTTCTGGGCTTACTCGTGAATCTCTGTAATGCGTCTGAGCGTAGATAGATAGCTAAAACATGGGTCGTTGAGTTGTTTCCTAAGCTTTTTTGCCGTTTGGAAAGGAAGTTTGGGATAAGTGATTTCTTACATGGGGATATCTCGTCAATTAGGGTATCTCGAATTAAATTAAGGGTGGCATATAACATGCTAACAGCTTCTAGAGGGGATGTTCTTAGGAGGAAAGAGCTCCACTCCAATGACCTCTGCAGTTATTCATAGTATCAATGTCAAGATTTTTGGGGTTTATAGAAGTTTAACTAAGATCAGGTTTTATTTTAATGTTAAGAGGGAGTACTACTATCTTATAAAGTTTGGTTAACATTTCTTCGCTGATCCGTCAAGTATACAGATGTACGGCCGGGCTAACAATATCGCGATAATAGGATTCCCTGCGAAATTTTTTGCATGGGGGGGGGGGGCAGCCGGAGCCAAAGTGACGACTTGCCCTGCCTGAGCCCCGCCTGAGCCCCTGCTTGCCCCGCCTAAGGCCCACCATGCCCCATGTACCATATTCACTAAAATAAGCTGAAAGATCACTTTTATCCACCAAATATTATAAATTTTGGTTTACTTTTATTCTTTGATCCCTAAAATATACAGATGTTCACCAGGAAATAACTACTGGAATAGTAATTGGCCTTAATTAAATTCTGACTGGGCCATCCCCTCTTGGCCCCTTCTGAGCCCCTTCTGAGCCGGCGGGGCCACGTTTTTCAAGGTGTGTGGGCTAACTTATTTTCTCAAAGAGCGACCGAAGAAAGGAAGAAAATACCCACTTCGATTGTTCTGACCGAAAAATCAGAGCTATTTGAACAAACCATTGGTGAAACTTTGCTCTGTGATAATTTTTCGAGTATCTTGCATTTTTGACTGAGTATTCAGGTGTAACGCACACTTAAATTCTTGATGATAAAAACAATTTGTAAACTGCAGAACAATTAAACGAATAGTGAGAATTAAATATTGTACAAATATCAAAAGTGGATACCCGTAGTCCATATCGAAGGAATCCACCAAGCATCATCTGACTATAGACAGTGAAATAATGCATGTCCCGTAACGCCACATGTGTACAGGACGAAGCCAGGCCTAGGAGAGTGTTTGTGTGGGAGAGAGTGGTCGCTGCTTTTAGGTTACAGTAAAGCCAGTTCAATTGGTGTGCCATTGGTGAGTTGCATTACACGAGGGAGTGTCGTGTATCAAGGCCATACTAGTTAGCCGAGAGGTGGCGAGGTTCAGTGACTCTTTTGCGGCCGTGACTCTTTTGGACACGCGTGTTTTGGAATGGAAATGGGCCAAGAGTCTACAGTTCTGCGAGTCACATAGAGCTGCATTTGTTAAGTCACTTGTCTTTTAGGCAGGGGCATTGAACAAGGGTGGTGGACAGCACGGTCAAGGTTCTACAGTTCAGACACACGAAACAGCTGCCTAATGAGACAACGGGAACCGAAGAAGTTGGGGCGGGGAGGGGGAGGGACAATATTATTGGGAAAGGGAACAATTGAATGCAGCTCACACAGAAATTAATCGGAAATGGAGGAGGAGAATTCCAAAAAAATTGCAACCGACGATATATTGGTAGCCATCAATGATTGGTATAATAAACGCATATCCCTATGTAGCGAATATACATGTGTTCTGTATGTTCTGTTTTGCGTAAGTTTTTCAAATGTCTGTCCATTTCCCTCCTATACAGTGCTTTGCCAGCACAATCCCCGTTTAGCCCCGCCTAGGGTGGGGATTAAACGGGGGTAAACGGGGATACACCCCCACATAGGACGGGGGGGCAGACGGGGATTTCAACACGTTTAGCCCCGTCTAGGAAAAAATCCCGGCAGCATGACGCCTTATCCTAATCCTTTTTAGCCCCATTTCCCTCAACCCCCCAAACCCCAAATAGTGAAAGCAAAATGCACGCAGTTTATGATATGGAGAATGTATTGACATAAAAAAATGAATTCGTAAAAAATGATATGTACATGAATGTTTCTCAACGTTCGAACAAGTTTTATTGTTCATTGATGGAATAATTGTCATTCTTTGGATAACTTTCGTCAAGTATGGAGGGCTGTTGATGCCCTGAAGTACTTGCTCCGAAGTCATCAAAATTTGCCGGTTCCTATAATAACAGAAAACCCAGTTTTAGGTGCGTACAGTCATAATTGATAACAATTAATTCAAAATCAAATCAACTGAACAAAGGAGGTATGCAATAAAGATGCTACTTACCATGTCCTCGGAGTTTAGTTATTCCAGGAACCCTCCATGGACAACATCGCTCCACTCCCCTCGCACCCCACCATAGCGATCACGAGACCCATGGAAACATTCTATGATGGTGTTGCGGACAACTTTTTCATCAACTGTGCGCAAGTCCGGATGTTGTTGGATGGCCTCTGAACATCGTGACATAAATGTTTACCTACCACAAAATACAGCGTATAAGGGACTCCTAATGAAGGACATTTTGTTCTTAGCAGCCCTTGAATAAGTAAACTGCAAGATAAGGGGCGGCCCTAAAATCCGCGATAGAATGCTTCTGATAATGTCCTTCTCATTCCGTCCGCCAATCTTAATGAAGCCATCGACCTGTTAGTAAGCAGTAAGTGGCCACCGGGCATGCCGCTCGTCCATCTCCAAACAGCGTTTTCGCACTTTTCGATCATCTGGCCACATGAAACGGCTCTTGTCGTGTTCATGGAACCACTTCTCGGCAACCACATCAACTGAATTTTCAGTTGTTAATGCGACAACAAAGTACATCTAAATAAAAAGCAGGTGATAATCAGGTCATTTACGTTCATAACAAAACGGGAAAAGGAAAAGTTTATAATAATTTTATTCTTCCGAAAAAGTATGTGAAAGAGTTATGAGGTGAAATTTATTGTCAAATAAAAACGGGACACATTTACATATAATATCATTAAGTGCAGCAGACAGCGTAGTGTTATCCAAAGTGGAGGCTTTGAACATAAACATGGTTGAAGAGGAAAAAGAGGGGGTGGTAAAAAAGTCGGTGCAGTGAGTAAAAGATCTATAAAGTATACAGTCTGTTGTAAATCCAAAAAATTAACATGGCCGATTGCCAATGAGTACAATATTGTCGGGAACTTCTCGATGAGGTTCGCGTCAACAAATTTTTATCCAAAGGACTTCTTTTTTCAAGATAAAGCTATCCAGAGTTTGACCTTCGGTTCGATACAACGCGTGCATTGATATTCGAGAAGGATAGACTCCGAATTATTGAACGGATCGGATCAAAACCATACATGACTGTAGCAGCATAAAGATGGCATAATAAGCCATCTTGTCTGATCACCTAAAAAATAAATACTAAATTGGCACATATTTCCGCAGAGTGAATAAGCTTTCCTTTGTTTATAGGCCGTTTGCTCTTACGACTGACTTTGTAAATCCTTCGTCTTTCCTTGGGCAATCGGTTTAACCCAAGAAAAGTATAGCGCGGTCCACTCAATCTTCCTGCCCCAGAAAATATTTTCGTGTCATCTTCCCCTTTATGTACGGCTGACTACGTCCATTATGAATTTTAATTTCCTTCTATAAATACTGGGAGTTCCGAATTATACCACAGACTGTTATTTCATACACAAAGTCCTGCTTCTTTCCCGTGTTATACATGAGGATTAAGTGAAAACTTGATTTTGTGTCGCACTTGGGTCGAAGTGTCGCCACATGGTTTTTACTTCGCTTAATTATGAAACAGGATATGCTCGAATTTCGCATTTTTCCGTTGATTTGTGTTTTTCTCCCTTTGGCGAATTTTTATGCTGTCGAAGTCCTACTCGAGGCCGATCGTTTTGTATACCCTGACCCTGCTTTAAAAGAACCCTGTTAATTTCACCAATGCATCGTGTTGTTCAGAATTTCAACAGTGCCCACGTGAGGCAACGGAAAGACGTTGAGGGCACCCACACTTTCGGTGTGCCTTTAAGCTGTCTGGTTGACTTGCCGTCTATGAGCATTCCCCGAATAGTAACGAACATCTGCGAATTTTTACTTAAGTACGGACTGTGCGTTGAGGGAATCTTTCGTGTTAATGGAAGTGCGAAGCAAATATGCAGTTTAAAGGCCCTCTTCGATGTCTCGCCTGACTTCAGTCTAACGAATTCCTATGTACACGACATTCATGCCATTTGCGGCGTTTTCAAACTTTTTCTGCGAGAAATTCCCGATGGCCTCATCCCAGCGCTACCTACAAAGAATGTAGTTAAGGTACGTTCATTTCCATTTGAAACATTGGATAGGATTGAGCTTCCTCTCGGCTGTCTGCCATAAAACACTAGCCAAAAATGAATACTTCAGTAGCATGCATTTGGCCATTGAGTTTCGATGTCCTTATAAATTCAAACATTTTTGTAGAAAACATGCACAAAATATTATTTCTCATACTCATTTCGTAGTAAATTACGCCTTCAACTTTTATACACGAAGGAAGGTTATCTGTCACAAAAAGTTTAGAACATCCTAATGGCGCAGAGGAACGTGTTTTTTCCCTGCACAACATGTATACGGCATGCAGCTTGTAAACCTTGAACACAAGTGTCACGGCAGGTCCGAGTCAACATTATGCAGGAATTGAAAAAATTTGTAGGCCAAAAAGCTCCCCTTTCTGAGGTGTGAGATTGGAGGAAGACTTAATTTGGTACGCAATATGTGAGAAAGAATATTTCTGCGCATGTTTTCCATAAAATATATTTGAATTTACTAGAGTTTCGAAAATCAGCGGAAAATGCGCATACTTCTCATGTAGCCACTTCTTATGGAGTCCAGTAGGAAGCCCTTTTAAGAGCCCGTACCCTGACGTGACTGAAGTGCCTTTGCATTATACTGCTAATAATTAATCTTACGGTCCTTATTAAGTAATATTTTCGAATATAAAACACATTTTAGCATTTAGCTTAACGTTTTATTGGATAGCACATCGACTGTGGTTGAAGAACATATCCTATACAGGCATTTCGATGCGTTTCTTATGTATGTAAATGTCATTACTGTTATCGTCCGTTGTTCATTTGTTAACATTAGGACATTTGGTCCTTATCTGATCGACTCCTTTCGCCGCAACCTGTTAGTTTGTTCTCCCCACTTGTTCGTATTAGGCGAACAAGAGCCACTTTTCGTTGTTTATTTGGTCTCGCTCTGCGAAAATTATGTCCACGAGGTCCCAACTACCGGGATAAATATTTTTCCTTTTTAGAGAAATTGGGCGCGGATTCTCACCAATAAACTGGGTCTTCTAAACTAGACATCTAAAATATTTTTATCTATCTAAAACAGAAGACAGCCTAGTCTGACGTCTTTTGAGTTTCTTAAAAGGACTTAGGATAGTTTCTATGATTGTACTCTTTACTGTCCGTATTCGGGACACTTGCTGATATTTTATTACTTTCCGTTAGGTATAATCACCCTAAAAATCAGACATTCTAAGCTTATTTCTGCTTAGTTTTAAAGACTTCGCACATATTAGGTGGGTCAGTTATCCGACTCCCGTAATGAATTTACTTTTACTGATCCACACGTTACGTGTACTCGTACTCCCAACACCATCTGAATTAAACAATCAAGTTGAGATAAGCAGAACATTAAAAACTTTAGAATTCAGAGTTTTTCGAGTCCCTAGCTCTCTTGTTTACCGCACAAATCGTTAGCATATGAAAAAGCGTACTGCATCTTTTAACCCCTCGGATATCTTTGTTACAATAGAGGCACTACCGTTATTTTATTATTTGAAATATAATAAGCTAACACGTTATCGTTACGTCCTTTTTGGCTTGCCAATTTTGGTCGAACCTGCATTATTAATTAATGCGACTGTAATTCTAGAGCTAACTTGAAAGTCTTAACTCGTCTACCTCAGTTTTTTGACAAGTTTATACCTCTAAAGTGAAAATTATGTGGTCAGTATCCTTGCCTGTCTTCGTTTTATTCAGGCATCAGGCTAGTATTTTACTTTTAGGTCATGGATCGTTTCAAGGACGACAAATCTCGGTGCACGGAGCACTTAGGGATGATACTTGACACCCTGCTTGAAGAAAACTACATCTTGTTGAATTATCTTTGCAACTTTCTCCGAAAGTTTCTTACGCACGAGTCCGTTAATAAGATGCCGGCCTCCAATATGGGCATTGTTTTCGGCCCATGTGTCTTCAAATGCAGCGCAGGTGTACAGGTGAGCTTTTTATCTATTCTTTTGAATTTTTTATAAAAATATTTCAAACCACACTACTTTAGCCCACGTATTCTGCCGTGGGATATGAACTATGAAGACCTTACTTACGAATTTTAGACTGCGAAGAATCTAAGTGATCCCTAATAATACTACGGCGGTGCATATGCATGTGAAGACCACATCGGGGTCTTACTGGCCTTCGGGAATTAGTTCCTATACATCCTTAAACCTACAAGCATATCTTGCATAATCAAACCCTTTTCGTCCATCAAGACCCTAACCAACTTGAAATGGTAGGATTCATAGATAGCAAAACATTTTATCTGAAATCGCGTTGAACTTTATTTAAAAAGGAAAGTGGACGGCCTTCAAGCCACCATTTTTAATCCAAGTGAGTAACATGTAAACCAATGAGTCCTGCGTTTACCACATCTTCTCCACATTTACCAATGGTAAACTGGCAGGACAGGATCATAGCAACTGGCGGTGAGTGTGGTTTTAAATAGCCAATAGCTGGCGGCTTTATAAGAGGGTGGGTATGTATGTATTGTATTTGTTCGACCATCGATTTCGATGAAGTCCACCAAATGCACCAACAATTTGGTACACAAGGTAACAGTCTCGGGGGTAGCTTTATAGTAATAGAGGCCGTAGTTAGCGCCAACCGCACTCTTTACTTTCGCTCGGAGTCTCGAAGACTGAACGGGGCCCTGCGTAGGCTGCTTTCTCCAATGCAAGCCGAAACACCGCCTACCTTAGTTTTAAGTGACAGTGACCTTTTGCCCTGGTACTACTGTACTATCTACCCTCACTCACCCTTAGTAGGTGTAAAAACAGGTTCAAGGAGGCCGAAACTGTTAGGTAGTAGTAGTAGTACTACTACTGCTACTACTACTACTACTACTACTACTACTACTACTA
>JAYGXS010000004.1:45706006-45727455 GCA_036362985.1 Ligula intestinalis | reverse complement strand
CTACTACTACTACGACTGCTACTACTACTACTACTACTACTACTACTGACTATCAATTTAGCCGAGTCTTAGTAGTACTGGTACTATTTGACGCTAAGATTTGTCCGAAGTGACGCTGAGTTGAAAATCAACGCTGGAGCTCATACCTCCTTTGTCCTCAACAAGGAGTGGGAGATCCGGGTTTATGTTATTTCGAGTAAATACATGTTTGAGGCCCTGAGAACATAAGGGCTTGCCATGTTTTCCGCCCTCTCAACTCGCTCTTACAGGCTGTTTCCGTTTCTAGTAGGAGTTGGTCTACAAGGACTAAGATAATGCCGCTATAAGTACCTGCCTATGCTAAAGTGATAATTCTAGTAACCACAGTTACTAAGACCAGTAATTGATATATTATGATATGGCCTGTAGGTGCCTGTAGGAAGCCGGAATCCAGTATAGGCTGGTACATCCACTTAAAGTCCCTAGACTCCTTGAACAGGTCGTATGTCTTTGATGGGTATTTTATATCTTGGGACAATGAAACTACCCTCGTAACACATATGTCTAGTTGGAATGTGTTTAATTTCCAGTGTGCCTAATCGACAGATCTTCCGTTTAATAGGGACACAGCTTACTCTAGCATTAGTTAAACACGATGACATGCTTCCCATAATGTATTAATACCTGAGTAGGAAGACGAACATCCAGTATTTGCAATAAGAATAAGGGATGGAAATATGAGTATACCATCTTTCTTCTCTTCACCCGGTGATTTGTTTAAGACACTCGGGTTGTCCTGCGAGCATGCAGTCTCTGTACGGAGTTAAAAATCAACAGATATAGGCAGATTATACCGAACTATATGTTCGATTCGAGGTTTTTAGAGGCCACCTACTGCTCCAAGGTCAGACGGATAGTGCTGCTAAAAAGATCTGAAAATTCAAAAAAAAGCGTTGTGGCTATTTAAGCTGAAGTCATCCACCGCTCCTATTTCTTCGTAGTATCTTAACTGTAGTCCGGTTCTGTAGATATCTTACAGATTTTATACCCACTACGCGTGAGTATCTTATTCCAGTTGAAAGCAAGTAATAAGTTCATTTATTTGTTTTCTATAATTCTTCCGTAGAATACTCTCCACACTCACCTGATTAAGATTTAAAAGTTGCTTGCCAGAGGCTAGTTGGCAAAGTATATTCGCAATAGCTTCCACCAAGCGCTCCAAGTATTTTTAAATTTTCCTTACAGGGACTTCGGGAACAAAGTCTATCCAACGTAGCGATGACTCACCTTATCGTTTTCTACAACGACATTTTCCTCACCCACACATCAAGGCGTCCGGTACACTGGCGCGACTTAAAGGCAGAACCTACTTTGCCTTCAGTTCAGCTTACTTCAAGCCTGGAATACTTCCGCTCGAAATCTAAGCCTGAACCGCCCGAGGGCTCTCAGCAGGAACTTTGCGATGGCCGTCGGTATCACAAACATCCCCATAACTTTATGTGCTTACCAAATGTTCGCTTATCCAGTGAAGAATTGTCCAACAAGTCTGCAGCCCAAAGTGCCACTGGCTCCCCACCGCCCCTCCCACCCTACGGGGACATTTCCAGCCAACACACCCAGTCAGTCGGCAGTCTGCTTGACCCAACGCTGTCGCGACCAACTGACCGAAAGAGGCTCCTGGCCGGTGATCGCACCCCATCGCCTCGCCCGACTCATCCCCCACCCACTGTCCCAACTCCCACCAAGACCTTTTACTCTGCCAAGGCCACGCCTGGAAGCAAGGATTCTCTCTGCATACGCAGTGATAGTTTGCCTAATGCTTCGGATTCTGAGTCAGTGAGGTAGAGATTCTTTCGTTTTGCGTGTTTATTGCTTCTGAATCAAACAGCTTAAAAGTTAAATCTTCGGAGACGAGGAACATGCTGTTAAAGCCACTGGCTACTGGTATTATCGGCTGATTAATTCTTTTTCAAACAGTCTTACAGTTTACTAACTGAATGACATCGACAAGGACAAGAGTGAATGGAATGGCCGTTTCTGGCTCATTAGCCGTCGTCAGCCAGTCACACCCAGACCCAAGTGGTGTCCCACCCGAGTCTGAAGCTCGCGACCATTTTGATCAGAGTCAAATGCCCTAACCACTGAGCTACGAGCTCGGCTGCGATAACACTTGAATCTGTGTCATACCCAACTCCAAGTAGTGCACCACCCGATGCTTGAATTCGCGACCTTGCAAACTAGAAGTTCAACGCTCTAACCACTGCGCCACGGGCTCGTTGCGTTTATTGACGTAGGTCAGTAAGACCGCTACTGTTCGGAAAACCAACTCATCCTGAAAAATGTGAACTTGGGAGCCTAGAACCAAGGTGGTTTTCTGACTGTTAGCTCTCTGTGGATCAGAAACCTCATAGTTATGTGAGCCCTTCGCTTTAGGTTCACCAATTTATTTGGTGGACCGTTCTATGTCAATATCGTAGCGGTTTGCACCAATCACATCAATGAACCTAGTAGAAACTCCTACGGGAGGGCTCATAAGTTATTTTATCATCGAAAAACAAATGTCACGAATGAATGCCAAGGTTCGCGGCCCAGGTGTTTGCATGAGTAAAGGAAAAGACTAGTTAAGCACTGGAACAGTTTTTTGTTAGTGGGAGCTTTCGAACTCATGCAAAAGTTTTGTAGGGGACTGCGCAGGGTTCTGTACACCGGCGCCAAATCGCTACATCGATTATGTGAGTCTATCTCTGGACCGGTTTCAATCGATACTGGGCTCTTTTTGTTTCCGGCATGGGCGATTATGATGACGCCTGCGAATTTGAACTCATGACCTGTTTTGGAGGTGTGAGCAGCAACTTCCGATAATTCGTCCTCATCCAGCCTTTGTTTACATGTGTATGACTCCAACACGCGTTCAGTTTGGCCTGTGTATTTTCGAAGACAGTTTAGGCATGGGATGAGGTACACTACACGTGACTGCTTACTAGCATTTATTCGGACTTTGATTTTAACAATCCTGCTGTGCGTGGTAACTTTGGGCCGGCGCACAAATACAACCCGCTGGTGCCGCTCAGAATAATCAGGAAACTGCTCTGGTGCTCGACCAGTCTCCTCCTTAAGGATGTTATTTTAACAAACTCTGATATATATGTCACATTTTTGTCTAACACATTTAGCCAATTCGTTTGCACTGCAATGCAAATCAACAAACCGTTCCGGTGCTCTATTCATTTGTTATCGCAAGAAGTAGTCATTTTGTCTAATAATATGAGAAAATTGATGTCACGCAAATGGCCCCCAGTTGTAGCGGATGACAGTAACAAGAAAACCAGACCCCCTGCGTCGTATCCACATTGTCTACTATCATTCAAGACATGAACAAACATCTAGACTCGGTATAATGCTATCGCAACCCGCCCGCCTGCCATCTCACGTCGCTGAATTCGTTTAGCGAGCAGTGCTAAGGGGAACTGTCTACCTACCCCATAGTTTGCGCGACGGTAGTCAGCGGGTGTAGGCAATAATCATTTTGGTAGAGCGGCAAAGGCGTTATCAAGCTTAAAATAAGAATTTAAACCACGAAAGTAGTCTTTCCTTCATTACTTGATTTATTTTTTCCTTTTTTCATGTCAAATACGGCTATACTAAGTGTGGGAAAATGTTTGCTTGCGTCGTTTTGTAGAGGGCTGTTCAAATCAAGCTTTCGTTTTTCCCCTTAGCTACAAAATGAGTGTGTTAGTTTTTGATAAATCTCCGTGGGCTCTTCTACTCCTTCACATTCGCCCGGCCTTACATGTGAATTCAAAATGTGCTGGCTCTGTTAGTCAAGATTGCCGAATTAGAGACGAGCACCATTCCGACTTTTACAGCACACATTGAGAAACCGACCACAAAATCATTAAAAGCTTACGTGTTTCAAACTTACTCCGAATTTAAGCACTTGAAAACAAATTAAAAAGAGGTGATATTACGACAATTTATTGCGAAAAAAAATTTTGCCTGTTGCTCAGCCTACTGTTCCTTTGAGTGCTATTTTCTGCCAAAATATTAACGATAGACAGCAAGGCCATGCTGACAACCTCGGAAGCTGTATGGACAAAAATAGATGCCCCAGCCTCTCCTGCCGTTTAAGGGTAGTCGTTATTCACTGGATCTGCTCTCTGTGTCGAAAAAATACTTAAGCATTACGTAGTTCTCGTGTCTGGAAAATATTCATTCTCCCTGTTCAACTATCCCTTCATAGTTCACACGGTTTTCTTGCCCGCGAACTGGTCGGCATCATGGCATCCATTTCGATACCAAATATTTTGAAGACCAGCACGACTTCTGTAGATGCTACCGATGATGTGGCAGCTGGCGATACCGCGGGATCCGCTGCAGTGTCTGTCCGATCCTTCAACCTGGACCTCTCCCCAGAACCTCCAGAGTCAACATCTCCCGCTTCACCATTGGCGTTCAGCACCCAGGCTAATCGCGCCGAGGACTTCTCTTACCAAGGCTACACTAGGAAAAATGGAGCCGACAATGAGGACAGTCGTCCACATTTGGCCGCCTTCTCCATGCCTTCCCTGGTGGCTGGCTGCCGCCGTCGTCGTCACACCACAGAAGGTGCTGGTTTTTGTAGAGGTCTGCCACAGGACCGACTTGCACCCCCCTCACCAGCAGCATATCAGGCCTCGACACCGGCCTTCACTAAACAACAAAAACAACCGATGCATGCCGACTCCAGCGGTTATCTGACTAGTCAGAAGCCAACCGAATCTGACCTTGTGGCAGCTCAAATTACGGTCGATCCCGCAGAATTTTCATACACGCCATGGGTGAGCTGTCATTCTGTTGATCTTCCAGATTTATACTTTCTTGAGGTCAAGCCTTCGTTAAGGGCAACTAAAGCCCACTGTCGCATCCCCATACAGTTACTTTAAAAAAATCTTATTGCAGTCCTTTATTGTAGGACTCTGGGCAGAATTAACCACATATTATTACTTAATTATCGTCCAAAATCTAGTTTAACAGCCTAAGAGACAACTTTTTGTAGTCGCAAATACCACTGCCTCGACTTGAAAGCGCGTGCACTCTTAGAACCCCTGAACAACCTACAGTCTTACTCAAGTTACCATTCTGCCAGGATGCGAGCGCTTGTTTCGAACCTAAGAACTGACAGGCAAGAAAACTGCTCAAGATGAAATATAATTCAATTGACCCAATTGTGAAAAATTCGCGGCTTTGGTGGGGGTCGAATCCACGCAGCAGGGAAGGCTTTTGCCTTTTGTGGTTAAATTCACAGCACACGGTGAGCCTCGTAGCTCAATGATAGAGCGTTGGCTGCGGAAAAGCTTTCCCTGCTGTATGGGTTAGACTCCCACAGAGGCCACGAATTTTTCACAGTTGGGCCAGTTGAATTAAGCAAATCCGTCAAACCTCCCTAACGATGAATTAGAAGCCGAATTGGGAGTAAAAAACCAGTTTACCTTGCGATCCATCGATGCAATAGAGGTCGAGACGGTAAGGAAAATAGTAGAGTCGGGGTGGGCGCGAACGACGAAGATAAAAGATGGTTACCAGTTTAGATAGTACGCATTTTCAGAAAAATTGTGACCACTTTTCTGTGGCGATTTTGCCGAACCCTTCTTTGTGGTTCAGTATATAGTTCAGTATGTTTAAGGGTGATAGGTATTGTCGTATTAAAAAGTGCAATATTTAACTTAAAATACATAGGTTACTATGGCGTGCTGAGGTATTTTAGTGAGGTTACCCATAATTATGAGATAGTTAAGTCGAGGTATGCGGCAAATTTGCCTTCATGTCGGTTTCTCAAATTATCATCCTCAGAATCTTGGACAGAGTTTTGTGCGTCCCTTGGAAGGTTTAAGTTAGTTCCACTTGAAAGTCTCCAAGTCCATTCTTCATCACACCCGAGCACTTTTTAGTCGTTCTTTATTTTATTTGCACTCGCAACGGCTCTTATAGGGTCGTGTGATTTAATCAACATGTAGACCAACGAACAGACTCTATCCTATAGACCTTTTTGCCTCAACAGGTTCCTAAGTTATTGCTTTCGGGGATCAAATCGCAAGGGAAAAATTCTAATGTACAAAAGTACTCAATGCCTGCCTACTGACTGGCAATTTCGGACTGTAGGAAGTCACCTTGCGGTAGTCTGCAAGGATAGCCGGTGACTACCCAAGTATCAGATATGCCCTAACCATCACAACTGGAAACTAGGTCCCGTTTAGGACTAGAAGAAGGAAGACGTCAGTAGGGGGGGGGGGGGAGGAGGACAAGCTTTCTGTACTAAATACCCAAGCGTATTCACTCAGTCAATGATGCGTGGCCGAGAAGCCCTGAGAGTCCGCGATCAAGGCCTAGGGGTATGCGAATAAGTGTGCCGGTGACGGCCACTGAAGTCTTTAGCGTTCACCGCTTAACTCTTTTTTGGACATCCCCGATTGGCTGACCGAGGCGTTAATCGTACCTTGTTCCATGCTGCGTGACTGCCAGATACGAAGAACATGCGTACTTGTAAGTCGTCTACAAGCCGAAGTATTTGATATCAAAGGACTCCGTCTCTCCTACGGGTTGAAATGTCATTCGGTTATAACCTTGCATTTTTCTCCACAGTCGTCCTACGCATGTAACGTTTACCCATTCGAAATGCCGCACCTTGATCTGGTGAAAAAACTTTTGAACCAGCTGAATTTATGTAGACCAGACTTTCGCTCTTTGGCTCATGCTTAAACGTCCACACTGCTAGCCACACAGTCTGTAGCCTCTCGTTCATCCTTTTTAGTGCCATTCTTCATTCAAAAGCCTAAAATTTTTTGTGATTAGTGATGCGGTCCCAAACCAGCTGATCTTGATAATGCAGAAAGTCCTCACGACTATGTCCTGTTGTATTCCAGTCAACCAGGCTTAAGCAAACCGGACTCGCGATGGCAAATAGTATTTCATTAATCAAACTTCAGGCATGTTAATGTGAATCCTCGTCTTTGTGAATCCTCGTTTATCTTCCATCTATAGGACCTTTATGTCGCCTTGAATATGGGATGACAGTCAAGCAGACTGTTTGCTAATTAACCGCTCAACACTCTTTTGTTCTGGGCTTCAGGGTTTAATTATTGTGAGCATACTGGACAATGACAGTTTACATCCAAGTGTCTCGTTTAAGTCTAGAATACTCTTATCGAAAATATTTCATTTTTTCCGACAACCCTGTTCTTTGTGCTTCCGTTTAAAGCCTCCTGCACATGGCTTATTCCCCGGGCAAGACAACACAGAACTCTCTAAGTCTTATAACTTTGCGACGGTCAAACAGTCTGCTATACAAGCCGAAGAACTGTTGCCTTACTCGGACTCTCCGACGCCGGTGAACGCCTCCCTTGAGACCGTTTTAGACGGACTCTGCGATGTCAAAGCCTTCTATGAATCCTCCGTCCAAGTATTGAATTCACCATTGCTTCTTAAACATTGTTTTGGAACTGATAGCCGACTGGAGTGCCAAAAAACATTATCAAGGGTAGGCTTAAAGTGACGAAAAACTGTGTGACTTTCTATGCTTTTTTGAGGTTCACTTACTTACTTTAATTTGCACGTTGTGTGGCAGGTTTGCTTTTAATTCAGACCTCGTATTATGAGAATACCACTGACATTGAAATCTCTTATACACGAGTAACAAGCTTTCCCTGATTGTTAGGTCAACTACTGACCTGTTAGTAAAAGCCACTGTGAAACCCTCTCCCAATAAGCGCGCGTTCAGTTTTTATTTTCCCCATTCCGAAATAACTTTTGATGGCGCGTCCAACCTTAAACGAAGGCGGGGTCCTAAACTCTTGTATTGTCCGAAAATTTCGTGTTTGATTTCTTTTTTCTAACGCGAATTCTATAAAGAGAAGTGGCCTGTTGTTCTTTCCAGAGTATATAGTCTTAGCTTCCATTTTCTGTTGTAAGTAATGCTTGATTAATTTTTAAGTTTCGTAACTACGTATATACATTGATAGGTTTGTTAAACCTACCTCTGGTGCTAAAATTTGCAGGCTCCGAGGTTTTAAACCAAAGCCTGAAGATTGATAACGACCTGTAGCAGTCGAGAGTTACTTGTGTGCGAAGTTCCGCCCTGGGTCGATAAATATATTTTATGTTCGGATGTCAATTATTGTTTCAAAACCGTGGTATATTATCAGTTTTCATTTAAAGTAACCGCACTTCCTATCGGACGCCATTTACTAAAGATCAAGTTAATAGTGCCTACATTTGTCCAGTTTAATTAAGCCAGCTAAGTTTCCTTTTTGTCAAAAGTTCACGTTAACTTGAAAAAAAAGAGGTAGGTTTATACAGTAGACGCCACGGATCACGCAACATTTCGACATAGGAGAAATATTGATACTCTTTCCCTAATCGGTATCAACTCAGGTTGTGATACTGATTATCGTGTAGTATATTGTGAAGTTTATTCCGTCATGATAGGATGCGGGCTTTTTAACTAGCTTCGTTCTGACTACCAGCAAAAAGTATACATTGTAAAAACTGCCTACTTAAGTAGTATGCCTTTTTATAATTGATTTTGACTGCCTTTATAAATTCAAATATATTTTATGGAAAACGTGCACAAAAAATTATTTATTGTACTTGTCTGATAACAAAGTACGCCTTCTTTAAATTTTATACTCAAATAAAGGTAACTTTCGGTTAAAAAAGTTGCTCAATAGTCGAATAACCTTCTAACCTAGTGACTGCTACACCCGAGTTCAAGGCTAAAACACTGCGCACTGTGTATATTCTGTTTAAGAAAAAGCACGTTTTCGCCTACTGTTTGAGGAAGAAGTCACATAATTGTCATAAAATACTGAAATAGATGTGGAACATTTTTTATGCAGTAAAGGCAGCATTAATAAATTGGCGGATACGATGTACTATGAATAAACACCTCGCAATTGTAAAAAAGCTGCCCGCGAAGTAACCAGTCTTTTGGGCCTGGCAAAAAAGCAGTCGCCTAACATGTAGCAGCAGCAATGTGTTCAGACGTGGTCGGGCATCGATCATGCAAAACGGTAGCTAATAAGTAGGTTACACGCACACACCATGGCCACATTATGACTCAGCGAACTCGGACGTAAGTCTTAAAATGCAGAAACTACAGGAAATCATATATCAATTAGGTTATCATTAAAAAAACTACTGAAGTGGGATTTTGCAAGACGAAAGGGCGATGGCATACAAGCACTGGTTGGATTGCTTTCTCTCTCTCTCCCATACTTCAGTGGCTTGTTTGAATAAAGTCGCATGGGAATGAGGTTAGACATAAAGCCGTCATCTAATGCGTGCTATAAAGGCCGCATTAAGGATCCAATGTAGCCTCACCGTCTTTCCCAAGGAAGATTGAGCTATGTTATCTGTGGACAGCTTTCCAGACCATCATTATTAGTATGTTGTGTGAGGCTCAAACACGTCAAACCTGTTATTATTGACGAATGCGCTGCCTTGTCATAAAGAATACCTCTATATATGGCTGGCTGATGATGGCTAATAAGTCAGAAATAGCAATTCCAGTCTCCATTGTCCCTGTCGGTAATTTCATTCTGCCTATTTATGTATATCCTTAGATAAGGTGTTACCGAGGAAGACAAGGAGGACTGGAGTGGCCATTTCTGGCTTATTTGCCGTCATAAGCTATATTGAATAACCGAGGCAGTATGCATTCCGAGGTTATCTAGTGAAAAAAGGAGGCTTCTCGGAAAAATCATGCTTTACTCGTGGATTTTGAAGCTGGTTACACCAGTCCGTCGTTAGACGAAATTAAAAATAGGAGTTAGGATGATCACACTATAGCGTTTGTTAGCGTACACAGACAGACGTCCACGCGTGGTGGGTGAGAATCCTGTTCCGATATATTCTGGAAGTGGGGGGCGTACGGTTTACGCGTCGGGTTGGGGGTAGGGATACCGAATCAGGGGACTTCTATTTGATCGAATATGGACAAACAGCTGTTGTTTTAAGGTAGGCGCGAGTCAGTGAGCAGTGCACGCAGAACTTCGTAGTGTGCATCCAGATAGACATGGCAGTTGATGGGGTTTGTGGTAAAGTGCCGAGCGTTGAGAAGTTTGCGCGCCTGTTTGGTATTAGTCATGGACATCACTTCAGTTCCGTCCCAACTGAAGCGGTGGTCGCAATCTGCGGTGTGCGCAAACACAGGCTAGCGACGGCAGTGTTTGCTCGTTTATACTCATTTTTTATGCCTAGCACAGACTTGCTGATCATTCGCTATGTCTGAACCAAACCTTACCGAAAACACAGAAGTGATATTTGCACATTTTCTTGAAGGATGTTTACTTATTCGCAAGGTAGCTAACATATTACATTGCCTGGCGGCTGCATGAATGATGTGCAGTTTTTTGACGCCTGATGTGCTTAAGCGTCTGATCGAATAACCTCTCGCATTTGCCGAGTTTGTTTTCTTTGTGCGTTTAGAGTGCAATGAGCATAGGACAGACCTGGAAAGCACTGCTTTATTGGCCATCCTCACGTATGTGCATGTGGCTGAATAGTTCCACGCCCACGCGCTGGAATACCACATTGAACACTGTTGATAGGTAAAGTCCACGTGACGGAGGTTCGTTTGGGCACCTGATACTGGTTCTGCTGCTCCCGTAAATGGCCGACAGGCTGACTGACGCGTTAGGGGACTGTACGATCGCAGTGGAAGCACGTTGGCACTGGCATATACTGTTGCCAGCGCGGGGCAATTGCTGTTTCGCAGGGGGTTTCGACTGCATGCCTAACGCCCTTATGTCACAGTTCGTCTGTAGACGCTGAGGCTGCCAGCGCGTTTCTTGGCACAGTCTCTAGCTCCTCTGTCACCCAAAGGGAATGGTAACTGCCTCCGCAAAAAAGGTGTTTAGGCATTCCATGTACCTAGCTGCCTTTGCTAAATTCCGCAACGAATCTCAACCTTGGTAGTAGTTGGATGACTTCCGGAAGTGGTCTGCTCCACCCAGGGGATAACATTGCACCCTGTCCGTAAACATTTTTTTGGGACTGTTGTACGTGCTTGTCGTAAGATTGCACTCCTTTTTCAACCTGACTATGTGCCCCGTTTTCAGTCAGTTTAGCGGCTGTGACTGTATTAGGTACTGACCAAAAAAATCAGCATCCTGGGCGTCTGCACAGCACATCGGTCTTTAGCGCAAGGCATTAACACATGTAGCCCTCAGTGTCCTGGTTTTAATCTTCTGCTTCTTGTCACTATGATATGGCAGCTGAGTCTTGTTAAATGCCTTGGAAATGTTATCCAGGTACTAAGTAGTATACTGCTGGGGCCTGATTGCCTCCACTACAATCATGGTTTTCCTCCAAGGATCCACTAATAATGTGGACTTGTGAACTCTACCTTGCTGAGTCTGCACGTACAGTACGGTGTGCTATCTCATGAAATGTTGAGTGAAATTCGCAAATGTGTTTTCGTGCAGCATAATCCAAGGATATCTCAGTCATGTCAGGATGCCGGCTTTTGAACAAGCTTCCTTCCGGGTGCCTGCTTGCCGTAATTATCCTAGACATAAGATGCCTACTTGTGTAGTAGTGTGAATTTATCTCACCGGATTTTCGATGTCCTTATAAATTCAGGTGGGCTTTATAGAAAACGGTGCAATAAAATCTTCCTTTTTGTACTCCACTCGATAGCAAAATAAGCCTTAAAATTCTACTTATGAACGCTTTTTTGAAGGTGATACGTCCATCCATGAGCATCGTGTCTGTGAATTTATGATTGCGGCTAAACGACATGTTCTACATCAATCGCGTAATTTTATGAACACTTTAAAATGTCCAGTTAGTTGGAATTTGTACATCATGCAGTTGGCAAACTCTGACTACGAACCTAACTGCAGGTCAGGTTGAGAATTATTTGTGCATTGATAAAGGTTTTTCTTTAAATATCCGTAACGTACATTTTCGCCAAATGTAACATTTTCAGAAGACGTAATTTTTTACTAAATAAGTACAAGAAAGAATGTTTTTGTAAATATTTTCTCTAAAGCATATTTGAGTTAATGAGGGAATCGAAAGTCAGTAGGAGCAAATCATACTACTTAGTTTAGTATTTGCGGGTGGCCGCAATGAAGCTCCTTAAAAAGCCGGAATCCTGGTGTGACTGACATACCTTGGGATAAACTGCGCTGTAATTAGTATTGCAACCCTAGTTAAGTAAACCTTTCCGACTGTAAACACATTCCAGAATTATTGTAAGCATCCTAAATTTGGAGAACACACAGTGCTAATGTGGCCAGTGGAGATCAGGTTGCACGATGAAGTAGGAAAGTGTTTACTCCACCGTGGTTCCTCGGACATGTTCATGGACCGACCCGACGCAGATGAATCCACTTTCTTGTCCGAATTCCAAGAGCTTAGTGATCACCGTTTTTGCCTGGAATTAGCCATTTCGTATGTCTCCTCAAGCAGTTCACTTAAGCATTCCTGTAGAGTATTTGAACTGGACTTTGAGCGAATCCCACGTTAATGGCCAGAATTGTTTTGGAAAAATATAAAACATTCACTGGTTAGGTTTTCGATTAATTTAAGGGGTTAAGGAGCCAAATTATGCTCCGTACTTCTTCGGAAAGGGCTTTCAGTAGCGCGCAGATAACGTCGTCTGTGTGAACTTGTTTTCCCTTCCTTTCTTTGCTGTTTATTGTTCTTCAATGAATCTGTCTCAAGTTTCTCATTACTGTAGTGTATTATAAATTTTTTAGGAGAGGAACCGTAGGTCAGTCTGTATCGCCCTGTTCGGAACCTCCGACATTGCACAGCCGGATCGTCTTCGCTTGTCCCGCTCACTTCCCTCCTGCTTCTCAGGCCTCACGCTTGAAGGAGTCGATTTCGGTCCTGGCGGTCAGAGCAATACGACCGCTGCAGGGGATATCTCTACTGTTGAGACTGAGTCTGCTTGTAGGCCGCCGCCTGGATATGTTCAACAAGCTAAAACGCTCGATCAAATGGCGGTGGAATTCCAAAAACCAATCGACGAAATCGAATCGGCTACCGCCGGATCTTCAACCCCAGAAAATTTGGAGAATTTTTTGACTTTGCTCCTAGCAGTCCTTGAGAGACAGAGGCTCCGCCGTGGACGACCTGAAAACATTGACGAGCTCACTCCTAAACAGGTGCGATTGGTTTTCAGTAATCGAAGTACTACTCAAATACTTTTACCCATTTTCACCTGTGGTGGGTCTTAGGATGTCTATGGCGAGTTTCAGTCACCTTCAGTCCTCGATACCCAGTACGGTAAAGCACAGAATCCATTAAAAATCCCGTTGACTACTTAAATCGCTTTTTCACGGACCGCCGTGGAACATTTCCGCTGACTCCGTGGGTTAAGGCTCCTAACGGTTGTCCTGAATTTGTTCTTCTATTGCCTCACTGTTTTTCCACCTTATCTGAGTTGTCTTTCTCCAGTACTCAGAGATTTTGGTTCAGTTCACCTTGCTTGGAACGGCTCACGCCCTTCACAATGCGATCTCTTTTTTTTCTAAACATAGGAGGCCTATGAGACGGTGGTTGTAGAAAACCTTCGGTACCTCCTCCTGCTCGACTGTTTATCCGATGCTGGAGCAAAGTTTGCTTATCAGTGTTACTGGCCCATGCATCGGTGAAACTGTCACTCTCATAGCCGTTCCATAGGCATTTCTGAAGACTGGCTACGACTCAATGATTGCATCGACATAGAAGGCAATCGTTTTTCATTTGTCTCTCGGAAGAAACTCCGGGGCCTCTGAAGTACTTCACGTCTTTCATTTGGGAACAGTTAGGTGTAACAGCATTTGCTATAGCTTCGAGTGTTGTGGATGTGAAGGTTCGCATTCTAGGTATCTGCATAAGTAAAGAAACAGACTGGTTGAGCTCCGAAACGGTTTTGTTTTCATTATCTGGAGTTTTCAGTCTGGTACAGGAGTCTACCACCAGAGATAGCAGTAGTTGCACGAAATTGGCAATTTTAGGGAATGCAAGCCGATCAATTATCAATAATTGAAATTTCAAGTTGACTGCGCAGGGTTCTGTACGCCGTCGCCCAATCGATATGTCGATTGACTGCGTCCCATCAGTTAACCAGGTTTCAATCAATTATCTGTCTTTTCGCATGTGGTAGCTTTTGGTTGATGTGCAATTCCAACACCTAGTTCCGCTCAGAATAATGAACAAACCGTTCTGGTGACTGACCAGTTTTCTTCTTATGGTGTTATTTTAACGAACTCTAATATTTGTTTTTTGTCTGACACATTTAGCAATCCCGTGTGCAGTGGAAACCGGTGGGCCTTGCAACGGTGATAAACCCACAAAATTCTGAAACAATCTTCCTAATGTTCACTTTGTGACTAATTTGAATCAACGGTTTTAGAACCTCTTTTATGCGACTCGTCAGTTAATTTTAATGATCTTCTACCCCTACTCGATTGTTCTTATTTCGAATAACTAATGTAAGCAACAATGAGAGAGTCAAGTCAAGTTTATTAAAGGAAATACAGGCAAACGCCTTTGAACTCCCTCTTGCTACATAGGATTTAAGAAGTGCATCGGCGCAGCCGAACATTCCAAAGAAGTCGTTGACACAATTGTAGACGACTACTCGCTTGTTTCAAGTCATACACTCACACTCAGTTCACACGAGCCAGCAGTGTAACTGAGCAAAAAGAACAGACAGTGAAAAACTCATAAGGCTGGCTCATAATTCAAAATTGAATGTCATTTGTAGATTTTAGGAGAAAAAAGTGTCGCTCGTGGAAGAAAAGTATGTGAATGTGAATGATAGGAGCATGATGCTTCTGTGAGTGTAGAATGGGTTGTGTGTTGTCGCACGATTTGGCTATTCCCACTTTCGCTTATTTCTCCTTTGATCTTGAGTTATATTTACATAGCGTCTGAATGCTTCTTTTCATGGCCACTACATTGGCCATTTAGCAGTCCAGAGATGTGACCTACCCTTTTCCGTTCTTTTTGTAGCTCATCCAGGAGAAGGCTGACCTTCAAAAGAGCCTGCTTTACTTCGAAAAGGTTCACGGTCGTCCGTCGGATTCAAACGAAAAACGGATCATGAAACCTCTGTACGATCGCTATCGCCATGTGCGTCGCCTGGTTCGTTGCATGCAAAGCTCGAAACGGACGAAATCACTCAGCCTCTACCGATCCGAAGACAACGCTATTCCCACTGTTCTTACCACTTCCGCGCATTCTTACACTCCAGACACCGGGCTTCCTATTAAACGAACCTCACCACCCCGTCCGCGTGCTCCAGAGGTCATCCAACCGGAGGTTCACGTCTGCGATACCCTAAAGGTTGAGGTGGAGGCTGATGAGAGCTCGACGCTGGATGCTTGCGCAAGTGAAAGTACACTTAGGAACCTCTCCAAAACAGACTTCCCCGAGCTGCCAGTGGGTATGATTCTGGACGATACCTCGTCATCATTGTTAAGGTAAGTGTCGATATCAGTAGCGTGACATTTATGGGTCTAAAGTAGTGCTGATTGTGTGCACGTAGACGTACTTATGCAGTGGTCGTCGGTTATTAAGCCCACGGTTAATAGGCCCAGCCGCTTATTAAGGCCAATTTTGTCTGGACCCGAGGTGGGCTTAATAACCGGCGACTACTGTACTTGTTTTTGAAATCGGTAGCACTAAACTTGAGGCATTGAGAGACGGTGCGTCTCATACTCCATGTCAGATTACCGGGCCTTTGAAATTATCTTCGTTCTTCCTTTTGCTTTATCCTCTTCCCACTGGCTATCCCCACATGGGCGACACCTATTTGCAGGCGGTTTTTGAATAAATGATTCCACTTACGATGAAGTGACTGAACCACCTGACGCCGTGACTTTTCATATTCTATATAACCCATGGCTAGCTAGCTGGCTAGTAGCCCTTGTTGGATCAGGAGCCCCGCCAGGTGGGCCTCAATCCTGACGATGAGAATAAGAAGTCGGAGCAGCATGGTCGGAAGGGGCTTCTCCGTCATTAAAAATACAGGTGGAGAGGAGGGAAGATAGATCCATTGTAGGGAGATTGGTGTAGCAGACCTTGACCGCCGTGAGGGTGTGTGGGAACGCGACGAAGACGCGTCTGCTGTAGTTCCCTATAACCCATGGCCTCCCCAGTGGTTGGTTAAATTCAACGTTTTAGACGTGGCCATAATTAAATCCAACATTTTCTCTCAATTCTTTGATTACGAAATGCCTTATGTATATGCGAGACAGCGTCTATGCCTCTTAACCGCAGGGAAAGGCATAAATCCCAGATCTTCGTCCTTTGCTGCATTTCACGAAGAGGACACAAATAATTCCGTCAACGTCTGAAACTTCTGTGCTGAAGTCATCTGCGACGTCACATGTCTGCTGGCCATTGTGCCGACGGGAGCATGAAATCGCTGAGATAGGCGACATGTCAGGCTACCATGCTCCCTAGACTGCTTTTAAAACCATTGGGTTGTTTTTGATTTTGACGCTATTTTTTCTCAAGTCAAGCTTACGAGATTCGACGATTTTACCGCAATCTATGTTTTTTCACTGGAACTCCGGAAGAAGCAATACCTTCGGCAATAGGTTTGTGTCCTACAGGAACGTTTTCGAACGTTTATGTACTTTTTTACCATACTGGCAGTACAGGTACTAGCTAGAAGCCCAGTCACGTGTTTCGCCGATATCCTGCAGTTAACTGTTAAGCATACCAGAAAGAACACAGGGCATGCTGGGAAACTCACCGATGAGCCGAACCCTATCCAGCTGTGCCATGCAGCGGCGGTGTTAGTACTGACGAAGGAGCATTCAGTAGCCACTGTGTAGCTGCGCCAGGGTACAACGAGTGACCCTCAGGGGCTGTCGTTCCGTGGCCGCAATCAGAGATGGATAGCCACCCAAAAGGACCGGGGGTGGTAGCTGAATTTTGCGTCCATAACAGCTCTCTGGCGAAGGCGCTGGAAGCCCGTCTTGATGGCAGAGCCATCAACGGGTAGCTCCGAGGGAGACGAGGCCACAGCTGCCTTGTGGAGAGCTTGAATAGATGGCCCAACGTTGCGGCTAGGCTCAGGAGCGTGGCAACGAAGGTGATTCGGATGGCCAGGTTTGTTAATAGGTCCACCATTCAGCGGCGGAATATCGGCGAACCACGTGTCTGGGCTTTAACTAGTGTCTGTGCAGCCAGTATGGTAAACAATTCCATAAGTTATACTACTGTCTGCCTGTTGGCAACTTGTGAATATTACGTGGTTATCCCGCAGTGTTGGCTTTGGACATCAGCCCAAATATTTAAATCATATTTCGGTCTGCGTCTGTAGACCCTTAAATATAATTATCTCCAAGTTAGAAATTCATTTCTGGTGAAATTGAAAAGCAACAATGAGAGATTACTAAGTACTGAACAAGAGCACCGGGCTGCGCAACCATCATGTCAATTGGCTTTCAGTGAATTTTGCTCTTATAACCGAGGAGCCTGCTTTACGATACTGACTAATACTAGCGTCTGTCGTCGACTGCCAACTCGCCCATTCACCGTACTTGGTTTTGTCGGAATCTTCGGTTGTCAGCAGTTGCCGAATGTTTTAGTTTCATATCCTATCTTTTTTCGTGAGAGGTATTTTCCACTTATGACCATTTAGACTTCCCGTCGCAAAGGCAAATGTGACGTAATAAGCGAATAAAAACGTTCTCTAATAAGTCGCCTGCTTCAACTGTCTTTGTCGTGGCCTTTTGCAGATGAAGGTCAAATTCCATTCCTTGTTTAGTCTTCAGGAACCAAATTGGCAAACGATTCCCGTGAATAGCCTTACCGGGCGTGTTCCTTGTATCCTGCTTATTCAGTCCGTCCTGCCTATTTCAAGTGTGGTTTTGTCATAAATAACACACCACAGAATGACCTTAATAAGATTAAAAGTGCTTGCCTCCTAATCGCTCGGTGGCCTTTTTGCTCCTAATTTCCGCATCAGTTCAAAGTCGATGTTGGACAGAAATGGGTCCGACAGTTTTATTGCAGGGCTTCTTATAGACCGGCACAATCCTCTCGGGGCGCTCGTACTATATATGCTTCCGCGCTGTACTATTTTTGGCTCATCTTGTCACCCAGCGTTTTTTGGTTCCAAATGTCACCAATTTACAAACCAGCATTTTTCGGACCGAATTCACTTTTCGTTCGTGAAAGGAATGTGATTTTAGAATCCTAGTCTTTTCTGGTTTTCGTGAACAACATCCTGGGTTTCAATGATAGAAGACACTTTATGCGATCGTTTTACCCTTCTATTAAAGTGATTTCTTGGTAGAACGTGCACAAACCTGCAACCTTGACATGCGACTCTCAGCAGTTTATGCAAGTACCCGGGTCAAGGGAGGCGTCACTTTTTACCCAAAAATTATAGATTATAGATCTCAGAATGTTACTTGTCCCAAGCCGTTTTCAATTTTAAGTATTGAAAAAAAGCCTTTTTCCTCACAATTCCTGTAGTGTCTGGAACATCCAGATTTCGGGAAAAAAGAATTGAGGTTTCTTGGCGGATATTTTTGCTAAGTCTAATGGATAAAACGCCAAGGATTGTGACTGCGTGATATTTTGAGGACTTTCATGGTTCTCACGTTAACATGCTTCCGAGGAAGTATCTATGTATACTTTTGGCCAAAACGAATGCAGTCGCGCTAATTATCCGATGTCTTGTCTCTTAGCTTACCTAGAATAGAACAGACCGAGAATCGCATACTTCTGTCTCAAGAGTTCACCGTTTTTTATGTCCTGAATTAATAAGCATTATTGGATCAGTTGTTCGTAGCCGTGCTTCGGTCGTTTCTCCTCTTAGCAGTATAATCTTGCCTCAAAGGGAACAAAACGTATGTTAAAGCCTTGCGGCAGTTAGAAGGGTAAGAGAACGGAAACAACGCCTGATGTGTCGCGCCGATACCTAGGATTCTAATGTTTTTTGGCCAGTACCTACTACAGTCGCAAATACCACACTAGCTAAAAATATTGCACATAGCCAGGTTGAAAAAGGAGTGCGACCTTATGGCAAACAAGTACAACTGTCCCCAAAAAACCGTTTACGAAAACGGTGCAATGTAATCCCTCAGATAGATCAGGCCAATTCGGATGGTCATCCCACTACTATCAAGGTTTCAATTCGCTGCGAAATTTAGCAAAGGCAAGCACCCTTTTTGCGAAAGCAGTGACAGTTCCCTTGCGGGATAGAGGAGCTAAACAAATGTGCCTTAAGTGCTGGCAATCTCCGCGTCTGTGGGCTAACTGTGACATAAGGGCTTAGACGCGCAGTCAAAAAACCATACGAAACAACAACAACTACTACCCTGTCCCCATGCCCTTTGGCCAGTCGCAGACTGTCAAGGTGAACTACCCACTCTGACAGCCCATAATATTTGTTCGCTTTCAGACAGGAAGATGGGCAACTCTGGTCGTCCATGAATTTGCTCGATACAAAGTGGGCATCGCGCCTCAGTGCGACAACTGCATCTCTGAAAAAAGAGGTCTCCTTTTTATAGGTGTGGGCTGCGTCTTATTTTGAAACAAAACAACAGAATCACCTTGGCCGTTAAAAAGAACATTTTTTACAGCGATCGTATCATAACCTCAAAGCTGCTACTCCGCCAGACGTACGAAGGCGGTTTGCAGAGATTTGCACGTCTGTCTCGCGACTGCCGAAAGTGGACAAATTGATTGCCCTGGATGGCTTCGATGTTTGTGTAGGTATGGACCACGCTGCCTTAGGGGATGATGGCATACCAGGTTTCCACGGTGCCCGAAGCTGCCAGGGCAACAGCCTTTCGTAGCAAACACGCACCAAACACAGTATTCTGAACAACACCTTCCACTCTCTAAGGGAAGAAGACAACGCGGATGTACCCTCGTTCGCAACGTCAGTGCCAACTGCCTACGGTGCTTACGATAAACACGGTATGTGGTAGGGAATGGTTTGCAGGCTAGCGGCTTTTGATGTCCAAAATCGTGTTGTCATTACATGCCCACCGATTGTAATCCCAAGGTGGAGCGGCAACAACCTTGTCAACATCCTCATTGCCTAATCGCGAGCTGTCAGGGTGAATCTGCCAACTCTCGCAACCTGGAATCTGTTCTTTGAGAAGAAAAATAGAAGACAACTTGACCACTGGGACAATCCTTTTAGAGAGTCCGATGGTCAGAAAGGGGACAGTTCTGCTTGCCCATGAACAACCTCGGCGCAAAGTGGACATTGCGTGTCGACGAGAAGTGCATCTTTAAGTTAAGACACTTGGGTGGTGTAGTTACGGGGCACACCTTGTTCTAAAACGACAATCTGAAATCGTTTTGGCCATCGAAAAGGACATGGTTCAGCGGTCATCTTATTACCCTGAGGTTTCCTCTCTCTCTGCGGGGAGAAATTCGCCCAGTCGCTACCCTCTACGTGTCCGTCCCACCTCGCCGAATCCCGATATATGGCTGTATGTTCGGCCATTTTGGGGACAATATGCGCGCCTATCTCACGAATGTTCCGAGGCTTAGCCAACCTGGTGGCTTCAATACTTTTCCCCTTTTTCTTGGTAGGGTGGGGGTAATGCTAGGTTCCTATAGCCTCTAAAGATTTAAAGGTCGGCTTGATGTTCGCAATGCGTCCATTATGGGTGATAAGTGTCCGGAAATGTCGGTCGGCCTTTCCACCACCACCTTTATAGGCCTCGCCAAGACCTTCGACAATGCGAGCACTAATAAGCGCAGCCAGTTATTCCTAAATGTTGATGTAGGGGGAAGCTTACTTAGATAGCTCACGTACCAGACAGTGGGTCAGACTCTGGGACACTTTAGGCGACAAATGAAGTAAGGAACGGTTATGTGATTGCCCCCCCCCCCCACCACTATTGAGCTTAAGCATGGTTGTAAACTGATCCCATTCCATTAATCTCAGGTTTTCTTGCATACTGATAGACGTCTACTGTCAGGAATGACCTAACCGGTTGACATCTACGCAGCACCCAATGTATGCGTTGTTCACAGCCTCCTGTTAGCAGACGGCTGTAACTCAATAAAACTGGAAATGACATGAAGTGGAGCTAGCCGCCTCGCGTTGTTAAAAGCCAACGAATGTTGTATGAGAGAGCGAGCGAGGGAAGAGTGACCGAGACCATCGCGAAGTGCCAATTGTCGTGCCTCAGTTGCCAGCTAATGGAATGACCCGGGCCACTCAGGACGCACTGTTGAGCTGTAGTCATCGCTCCTTTATTTTTTCCTGTCAGGGCACTCTCTTTTAAGCGATTCATGACCTCCTTCATCTAGTATATGGCATAAAAGCATAGTGGCCGTGGTTCCTAAAAGGAAAAATATGTCTTGGCATGGTGCAACGCACGTAGGAGGTCTAAAATACCCACATAATCTCTGTTAAAGGATCTCAGTGTTTGAATACTGAGCAGTCGTCAAGGCAGTGCGTCAAGGCTGCAAACAATGTCATGGGGGTATTACATGCTATTAAAACG
>JAYGXS010000004.1:45695364-45705996 GCA_036362985.1 Ligula intestinalis | reverse complement strand
TAGTGGCCGTGGTTCCTAAAAGGAAAAATATGTCTTGGCATGGTGCAACGCACGTAGGAGGTCTAAAATACCCTTCTTTTATAGAAAGGCTCGGATGCTCCGATCTATTCCCTCTGTGTTGCAGACAGCAAAGAGGTGATATTTTCTTAGTTTATCAGATGATACATGGCCTTGAACAAAGGTTGCGCTTTAGGGGCATGTTTCAGTGGCACCGCTCGCCTCATCTTCATGGACACTCAATGTAGCTTTGCACGAAAATGTCCCGACTGAACCGCCGCTCTGAATTCTTTACGCAACAGGTTGTAGAACAATGAAATAATTTCCATCAAGCTAGCTTGGAGGTGACGTCCCTACAGCCCTTCAAGAAATGCTTAGATAATTAAGCGTCCTTCGTTTTCTGTCGACAATTGGAATCCGAAAGAAATGCCACGTCAATTCCAGGCAGTAGTTTTTTAAAAAAACAATGCTACTTATATTTTTGAATACTATTTAAATAGTTAATTTTGTAACAACGCCGGGGCGGATGCATTTAACGCACCGGCATATAAACATCAAGGTTTTCAAAGGTATTGCCTGTTACCACTACCAAATAAACAACAAAAAAACTGAACAAACATTTTCGTATCAGTTTTGCAGAGTCTCTGACGAGGTATCCCAAAGAAAAGTTGCCGTCGATTCTTTTGTCAATCCAGTCCAGAAAGCACAAACTCCAGAGGTTGCTACGCGATTTTGAGCAACAGATATGGCTTCTTAATCGTAAGTTGCTTTATACCTACGCTAATATTTATATGCACCTGCGTCGCACCTTATAAATTTTAACGTTAACCGTTAAACCAACGCACTTTGCAGGTCGTACGTACATTGTTGCCGTAACTTCATGAAAAGGACTTTTCGTCAAAACTGCAGCAGGTTTGCGTTAATCTGACTGACAGCTAATCGGTCAGCCGCTTATGCGTATTTAATTTAAAGGAGTTGACCCAGATAGTGTGCACACTAAGTGACCAATTTCATGAATTGCTTATACTTCCAAAACGTAACTGTTGGCTTTAGAATACGTTTCTTATAGGTCACCTGTAAAACCCCCTTTCGGTAAAAGCATACTCCATAATAAGTACGCATTTTTATAGGAATTGTCGATGGTCTTATAAATTCTGGAAGGCCTAGCACCACGTAATGCTGATAGGTCACTCTGTACATCAATTTTTCGCAAAACATATTCTGAGGTCATCCTACACTTTTGCAGTAACTATATGGTCTCTCGCAAACATAGTTCTATTCCTAATGGCCGAAAATAAGCGAGGCCCAGGTAATTGCATAGAAGGCGAAATAACGTTCTCTGGGACCAGTATTTTATTTGCCCGACGTTTCGGACTCTCACTCGAGGCCGTTGTCAAGGCATGAAAATGTAGAGCTCATTACGTGATTAAATCAGCTTTGCCGGGAGTGACCTTGAGCCTTCATTGTTCGCTCCGCCACGAGGGACCTTGAGCCTTACCATTGCTCGCGCAACGCGAGGTAAGCATCAGGAAGCTCGACATGCCCGTTAATTGAGTTCGCGCGTGAATGCCAGGCTTCCAGCAGCAGGCGTGAAGTTCGGTCGTCTGACCGACCCAGTATTTGCACGTGTTCGAAGTCGAAGTCGTGTTCTGGCGAGGATGCGTGGACAGCGACCAAGGAGAGCTTGTCTTTCCTTTGCACGGCGAGTTCATGCTCGTGCAGTCTCGTGGCCACCCGTTTGTCGGTGTCGCCAACATAATTGGCTTGACCACAAAGGCAGTCGCTGCGGTAAATAACACTTAATTTCTGGTTGACGGCTGCATGAGTGGCCTACAGATTGTCGCTTCTGGTCGGTGAGCGACGCCAATCGCAAATTCGCTGACCAGTCGAGCGAATGCTTCGGATACACCAGCAATATAGGGTATTGCTCGCCAGCGTGTTGGTTCTGGGTGCCTGGTTGGTTTTCTTCATTTTGCTCCTCGCCTGCACTTTTCGATGAAGCTGCCAGGATACACATTCATTGTGAACAGTTTCCGCAGATACTTGACCTCGGCCTTTTTGTCGGCTATTTTGTTGCAATGGCTTTCTGCGTGGTGATATAGTGTTCGTACGCAGCTGCGTTTGTGCGTGACAGGATGGTTGTTAAGGTAACTCAGAATACGCGAGGTATTCGTCGCCTTTCTGTAAACTGTTGTTTTGAGTTCCCCATCGTTTTTTCTGCACACCAGCACGTCGAGAAACGGCAACTGGCAGTTTCTTTCTTTCTCCATCGTGAACTGGATGTCGGGGAAGACAGAGTTCAGATTCTCTGTAAAATCCCCAATCTTGTCTCGACTGATGGTGAACAACGTGTCATCAACATACCCGATCCACAGTCGTGGTCGATAGTGCTCTAAAGTCAGTGCTTCTAGTCGTTGTAATACTGCCTCGGCAATCAGGCTGGACAACGGCGACCCCATTGGTGTACCTTCTACTTGCTTGTACACGGTTCCATTGAAGGTGAAAGAGTGTTTAAGCAGTGTTTCATGAGTCCAATAAGATGACTTATTTTGAGCTTCGCATTTGCTTCGTTTTACTGTTCTTCTAACAGAGTTTGCATTGTTTCCACTGTAAGATGTTGCAGTATCGAGGCGAATAATAGGCTATTTGGACGACTGAGTCTCACGCATACTGTAAGAAGCATGACACTCGCACGCGGACTCAATTGATAGGAATATTGATCTTATGGTGGCAGAGATTCACTCTTATACTGCTTACGTCGACTGTCCTGGTCGTGCCCCGACATAACTCCCTCACAAGCAATCTAAGTGTGAAGAAATATTTAGCATCAGTTGGCAGAATGTTCTTTCCGGGTCAAAAAGGAAGTCAACCGTATAGTTTTACGCTTGTCCAACCGAGGAAACATAAACGATGTCAGATTCTGCAATCACAGGCACTATTATCTATCAGTGGGCAAGACGGTTATCACGTCGTAATAGGGGTATAGTCTATTTTCCGGATAGGAGTCCCATCACAGCTTAAATTAGTCTAATTGCATTTTAAATTTCTGATGCCTGTCTGCTTGTCTGCTTGTCAGGTCCAATACTCCTATTAATGTCGGTTACTCTTCGATGAGGACCATCCTAATACCCAACATCCGTCAATGGACTTAGTATTCGGCATAAAGGCTCTTAGGTTAGCCCTATCCCGCGAGTTTCTCACTTTGGCAGATATTTTTCAGTGTTTTACTGTATGGTACACAGGATCACACAAAGTTTCTGGCCTAATTTTACCTTTTTACGTTCAATACTCGGTCGTAGGTCGCTCTTCGTTTAAAGATTGGGCTCAGTTCCAGTTTCGGTTCGATTGACTTAACTCTGAGTATAATGTAGCCAGCCGTAATTCTCTCGGAGATCCCAAGTAGGGTTTTGCACTTGCCATAGTCGTGGAAAAAGCAAGTAGTCAGGGACTCACTGATGCCGTCCACGAATCCATTAAACGGTCGAGTTATTCTCCGATTCCTGGCTAGCTTATCACTTCGGTGACAGAGGAAAGTCGGGTGGGCCTTGTTGACAAACGTTTGCTTCACGTGCTTTTTTCTTGCTGTTTGAATTCGCATGCCTGGCACACCTTGCATTCTTGGGTGCGTTGAATGCGAGCATTAATTGTGTGTTGGTTTTAATATCTATTACTTACACCTTGCATTGCTTTTAGACAAACCGCCCTCGAAAGCTGATCGTGACCAACGAAGAAGCGAATACAGCTCTTACCGGTCCTTGAAACAGCGCCTCTTTATTATTGAAAAAATGATAGAGTCCCCGGAATTATCGGCCGAAGAACTGGCCAAATTTGCTCAACCAATCGGCCGCTGCCATAAAAGAAAACTTTCCAATGGTGCCCTGGCACATACTGTTAGTAACTCCTCCGTCTCTCAGCCAACTGCCTACAAGGATGAGTGCTTAAAGTCGCTTGAGTGTCCACAAATTCACCCGAAGTCTGATTGCTATTCAGCAACCTCTTCTCCATCTTCCTTTCTACCTTGATTTATTCCCAGTTTACAATCTCGATTCTTTGACATGATCCGACTAATATGTCAAGGCCCGCGTTTGCTTCGTCTTTCTTTTGGGGACGCCGATTATTCCCTAATTTTTACTACAATAATTTATATGTCATTGCATTTCAAATTAATTATTTGCATTTATTTTGCCTGACGACTAGTTGTACTTTTTGGTGCGTTTTACTGCTTTGCTCCTTTGTGCATTAAGGTTATCGCTTTAATAAACTACAAACGTATCTCTACATATAATCGTAGACGCCTGATATTTGTCTTTCCCGCGTTCTCATCCGTATCATTAGTCTGGCGTCCCGTGGAGCACTTGGTGGACATAAGCATGTATGCACTAAAGCGTTCACGTAAAGTACGATCAACGTTTGATTACACCACCTCTACCTCCCATGGACTATACAACATGATCTGACTAGGCGGCATTTGAACGACCTCGGTTATTCTAGCTTCTTGGTGAAGCAGCGGCTTCTAACCTATATTATGTGCGTACTGGTAGTGGGTAGCGACATATCGATTTGCCAGAGGGAACATAACGTCGTAATTTTGGCAGGCTCAATATTGAGGCCAGAAGTTTACTCAAGACTAAAGCAGTAGCTTGGGTTAAGCTAACGAACTCTTAGTGGTCGCATTTATTGCTCATTTAAGCATCGTGGTAGTTAATTTAAATAAGCTCAAAGGCTGGAAAAAGACACGCGAAGTATTATCATGGGGCTTAGGTTGGTTATCTTACCAGACATTTCGTCCGGAAAACTTCCTCTGATTATACGGTCTTAGTCTGTGTTCGATCATTACCCAAATTGCATGGTTAGACTATAAACCTGCCGTCAATAATAAGCAAATATTGAACAATTTGAGAATACCACACTCCCCACTGTTGGCTATTCGTCTTGTGATTTCCATAAATAAGCTGGTACTTGCTCTATATCGGCTTCAATTGCAAATAACACAGCGCAGATTTCCCATGCCGTTTAATTATTTACGTCAGATAATATTTCCAATCTAGATTTTCGTTTGGTTCGCCACCGCGCTGACTAAATTACTCCTTACATTTTTACATCACAGCCCTTTCTTTGAGTGATATCAAAAAGATTATATTTTCGATGCACCTTAGCAGCGAATTTCCTCTGCCTTCACATGCTGTATAAACTCAAATACTGAAGAAACCGACACTCGTAACTGGTGTCCAATTGCAGAACTTTGAGTGATCCCGTATTATGGTTTTGCAGGAATAGATGCGGTTTCAGAAAACAAAAGGTAATTAAATTAATTCTGTAATCAAATTGTTAACTCAATACATTATGGATTAAGCAGCCTGGAGAGTCCGAAGACAATTTAACTTTTCGGGAATGTCAAGGCCTAGTTGTCCTTGGAGAACATATGCACTATGAGATCGACCACACGGCAACTGTAACCGTATTCATTATCGTACCATGAGATCAGTTTGCAGAAAGTGTCATTTAGTGAAAGACCGGCTTTCGCATCAAATGTGGAAGAGGCTGTACTGGTTCGGAAGTCCATGCTCACTACTTCGTCGTCTGTGTATGCAAGAATTCCCTTTAGGCCAGGACTTTGAGATGCGGCCTTAACAGCCTCTTTGATTTGGTCATAAGTGGCCGGTTTTGCCAATTTGCATGTTAGATCCACTACAGAAACATCCGGACAGGGAACTCGGAAGGCCATTCCAGTCAATTTTCCATTCAGTTCAGGGATAACCTTTCCAACTGCCTTTGCAGCACCAGTCGCTGCAGGAATTATGTTTTGGGCGGCACCTCTTCCATCACGCCAGCCTTTTGCATTTGGTCCATCAACAATTTTCTGTGTAGCAGTATACGAATGGATGGTTGTCATTAGGCCTTCAACCATTCCGAAATTCTCATGAATTACTTTAGCTAGAGGGGCTAGGCAGTTCGTTGTGCATGAGGCGTTTGAAACGACAGTCATTGATGGATCATACTTTTCTAGGTTGACACCACAAACAAACATGGGAGCATCCGATGACGGAGCACTAATGATAACCTTTTTGGCTCTGTTATTTTTCAGGTGAACCTACAACATAGTCTTAAAAATAGTAACATACAGAGGCCTTGTCCACAGTCGTGTTTATACCAGTTGATTCCACAACGTAGTATGCACCGTCTTTGTCCCAGGGAATAGCTTCGGCATTTAGCTCCTTATAAACAGAAATTCGATGTCCATTGATGACGAGCTTCCCATCGCTCATTGACACGTCTCCGGTGAATGGTCCGTGAGTTGAATCATACTTAAACATATAAACCATGTATTTCAATTCAATGAAAGGATCATTAACGGCTACGACATCGATTGTGCCCTTGCACATAGCCGCACGCAAAACAAGACGACCGATTCGGCCAAAGCCATTGATACCTACTTTTGCCTTGCTCATCCTAGGTGATAAAAGTGATAAGTGAGGAGAGTAATGCGCTACCGTGAGGTTATACTTGGATATCCACGCATTAAAACAAACGCTCCTTGTTATGGCCTTCGGGATCACATAAAATATTTTTTATAATAGCTGATGACTGCTGCAATAAATTTGATATTTTTCTCCATTTGAGCATATTTCAGTTCGAGAATAAGTTTGTTTTGCGAAGGCTGGAGGCCTACTGGAAAAGTGGTTAAGTGGTCCTGGCGTCAGCGTCAGCAATTCCAAATTAACGACTTGATCTGCGTAAATTTTATGCTGAGAAGTTGATAAAGGAAAGCAAGTCATTCCGCATCCTCAAGGCATATCAAATAAGTAAGGCTGCAACAACATTAGGATCAAATACTCGGCCAGGATCTCTTAAAATCATTTTAAAAAGTGAAGCACAGGCACAGCTATTACTAAAGAGAAAACCATTGTACGAAGTGTGAATTTGGAACCTTCTTTGAGACGGATAACAAGCTGAAGGAGTGAATTATAATGTAATAGTAAATATCAGAACTTGATTAATAGAGGACCAACGGCGAAAGCCATCTCAATATAGAAGACTTGCAGATAAATGAAGTCAAAAGAACATTCCTTTGGACAAAGACAGCCTAGCTGCGTTGCCTCAGAGACCGAAGATAGTTCCGTTTAAAATATTCAAGTTCAATAAAAGATCTCTAATTGGTAAATTACGTCGAATGCAGACCCCAGTTTTCTTCCACCGTACAGATATTGTCATAGTAATATAGACATGGACAACCCTCAGCACAGCTGATTCCGAAATTTTTTCTTTAAGGCTAAGTCTCCATTAGGAAAGATAGACTGGATGGCCGTGGCGGAGGCAGCTTTGTGGCTGACTCACTCCACATAGTCGAGAGTGTCCGAAGCCATGCTGCCGCTAACGCGTACGTCTGCACTTAAAGGCACCTACTGCAACAGCCAATCAGGTCCCTCAAAGGCTAGCCTCTCTCAGTGGCAAATAGGACGCATGCACGCCTTAGTTGATGCAGTTTTTCTGGCCAATAACCTTTGAGGCAACCAGACAATGCTGTTCTCACTGCTGCCTGCTGCTGAAAACCGCACTTGGACTGCGGCTAGCTCTCCTGCCGGTTGTAGGCTATCCAAGTCAATGTACGCTTATCTATTCTCCTCTTCTTTGTGTACACAATACATTCTTCCTTCTACTCTGGCTTTATGGACTTCTCTTCTGCACTAAGTAGCCATGGTCTGAAGATCGCAGTTGCTGGGTTTAACTCCCTTAACCCCCTGCGATAGCTGCAACTACTTACATCTTGCGTTGGAATATCCACAATTTCTGTAAATATTCCCATTCTTAAGTTGAGAAGTCAACTTGGCAAACATGTGCTTTCAGCAACTCATCATCAGGCCACAACATTTGAAGGGTAATTTCAACTGTTCAGATGGATAGGGTTAAAAAGTCTAGTCTAATTACAATTCATTGTTTACGCGTCGCCCGCATGTTGGGGTCGGTGTGTAGATGTTCGTACTTTGGGGGAGGGGGGAGGAGGGGTAGGGGAGGTTATCGAGTTAGGTTGTGGGAGTTGATCAGAGGGCAGATACATGGAGTGATAATTGCTGTTATTTGCGTACAGCGAACGACTGTCACTGGGGCGTGGGGGCAAAATGCGATCTCCACCTGGCGTCGGGGTCGGCCATGGAAGTGAAAGGGCTTCTGTCAGCTTTTTCTGACAACACAGCACCGGATTCGCAAGCCGTATATCCACTGCTTCGGCTGTTTCAAGCACCCGTTGGCGTAGGCCCTTGGAAAAGTTGGCTGGTGTCCGGTAGACAACCTGAAAGGCTTCGTTAGTATCGACTCGATTATTCGTATCGACAAGATGTGCCAGAATAGAACTCGAGATCGATCTAGTTTCACCTTTACTTAACCAGGCCGGTATGTGCTCACGTACCCTCTTTTCCAGGCGCCTCGTTGTTCGGCTGATATATCCTGCTCCACAAGAGCAAATCAAAGAGTAAATACACATAGATAAGGGCCTTGAACGGGAGTTGGCCTTTACCTCCTAATCATAGGAGGGGAGAGTTTGTGAAGAAGACTCGTAAGTTCGCCGCGGGGAAAGCGCCTGCGATTGCGGTCCTTAGACGCCGTCTGACTAGCTCGCTTGTTGCATCGCCTAGGAAAGGACACCATAGATGACCTTGCGTTCTACGGTCAATATGTGGACGATATTTTCTGTTTAGCAGACCAAAACGTTGACACTGATGCTCTGGTCACGAAGTTTAACAACGAACATCCATCTCTCAAATAAACTGCAGAGACGGAGAAAGACGATAAAATAGCGTTTCTTGATGTCATTTTGCGAAGGCAAGATGATGGATCCATCCTGCATTGGGTCTTTCGAAAGAAAACTTGGACGGGACAATACACCCAATTTAATAGTTTTTGTCCCCCTAAATATAAAACGAAATCTAGTCCAGGGGTTAGCAGCTAGAGTACGACATATTTGCTCTCCCGAAACTGTCGAAGCAGAACTCCAACAGCTGCAGCAGATACTTATTGAAAATGGATAATCGGAGAGGTTCATCCTCAGGAATATTTGCGAGCGAGCCAAAAAGCCTAATGCCCTAACTGCAGAGAAGAAAGACGTATTCATTAGACTGCTTTTTTCCCCTTCGAGAATGAAACACTCTTGATCTGATTTCATTAAGGTTTGCGAACCATTGTCAATGTCACCTTCAGACGCACTTTGGAGTTCGGATAATCGTATTGTTGTTACTACAATTAAACTGGAGGAAGAGGAAAGGTTTTCAAAAAATCTAGCTTTTTCCGATCAGCAAAGAGAGGGAGGGGAAATTACTGAAACAACTTGATTTCTACAACTGGTCTGACTTTTCCCTATGTTTACGTTTGAATGCTTGTACTGTCATTCCTTTGGGGACTCACACAAGACGTTATTGAGCGGTGATATTGTCGGGAGAGAGATCGTCTACTCCAAAAGGTTCCCCAAGTCAAGAAGTCGGTAAGACCAAAAAATTAGGAAATCGTTCTCTGAAAAGGAGCTAACAAAAGGTCCTGCAGAAACAAGCTGCGGACATTGAATAAGCCAGTTGATGTGTGTCTGGGCTGTGCGTCCGCGCAAAGTTAATGGAATGCTTAGAGCGCCCACCAGCCAATCAGCAGAAGGTGCATAGCTCGCGAGAGAAAAGTCAAGGCATCAAAATGACTTTGACACCTCACGCGACGGCCAAGCCTGCATTGGTTGCGGTCAAGGCCTAATGAGTCATGCTGGACGCTCCAAAGAATCAGCCCAGAGTGCGGGCAGTGGAGAATCACGTAAGGGGCCTGTGATAAAAGTGCCAGCGCAAGGCTAACTAGAGGACCGCTACAATATCTCGGCCTGGTCATCTGTAACAACATTTTGGCGACGCAGATTCTGAACTCTCTTGTGGAACTTACAATGCTCATATCCAAAGAACAATTGCAAGATTTTTTTGCAGCAACAGCAAACTTAATTCGAGGTGACATGCACGATTTTATAGAGACCATGATGCAAAAAATCAGCTCGCATTTTTCTGGTCCAGATTCTTCCGCAAATGAGTACACATCAGCGCGCGGAACTGCTGCTTCGACTACAGAGTTCATTTATGGTGTTGGGAAGACATACTCCTCGTGGAATTTGCCAAAGCCGATGATGCATGGAAGGTGCGCCTGCTATTACACAAACTGGGCACCAGAGAGTAAATAAATAAATTTTATATTTGAGGCCCGAAGGGCCTCACCATTGCAAACTTAGTGCTGTGGAAAATAATTACAAAGTTGATAAATGCTGCTCTCTGTGAAAAACCACATAAGCAGCTGGAGCGTTTAATAGTGTTGGCAGATAAAATTCATACCCACCAACATATCGTCATTTTAAAATACAGTGGAGTTCGGTTAATGTGGACACCTCCGTTCCAGGCCAACTGTCCATATTAACCGGTTGTCCACATTAAGCGGACTGACCCCAAACCAGTTGTTTCTACGTATAAAAAACTGCTTCTTAAGGTCATGAAACTTGTCCAAAACATCCAGTTTCTCTGTTGGTGTTCGATCCTTTCACTTCCGCATCTGGGAAAGAAGGGAAAGAAAGATTTCAGAAGTCGAAGAACGACTGTCAAAAGCACTTCACTTTCTCGTGATCAG
>JAYGXS010000004.1:45672643-45686797 GCA_036362985.1 Ligula intestinalis | reverse complement strand
TCCGAACTATGACTTGGCCGGAATCGGCCTGGCAGGCGGTCACCCGTTGGGGACCTCTGACCACCACACGAACTTTTTTTAGTTCGGAAGTCTATTCGATCGGTGTTCGCACATTCCTGAGTGAATATATATATATATAAGTTGGTTCCCGTTCGACCGTCGATTTTGACGATGTCCACCACGCGCTTCAGCAAGCTGAATGTAAACTCGATGACTTGCGCTGGATTATATCGAAAGTAAGCACGCACAGTACCTACCTCACTCTTCCCACTCCCACACCTATACCCGGTGTCAAGACAAAAGTCAGAAAGAACGGAGATGGGGTGGGGGGGGGGGGGCAGGAAGCTGGCGCGGCCGCGGCCGCTCCTATGCGTGCCACTACGCTCAAACACAGACACAAAGCAGCGGTAATGTCCACATGCGCGTGCACACACAATGGTGGGACCGTTAATCCGTAGAACTGAATACACAAGCACTATTTTAGATAATTGACGTTTAAGGGACATTAAACTAGTCGGATGCGATTACGTCCACTATTGCAAGTATCTGTGTACACAGTTGATTTATTTGCTAGTCGCAGTTGTAGGGAATAAAGTTAAGCTATAATTAGTAGGAAGCATTAACTGAATAAATCGGTTGATTGCCACATGAATTGATGTTGACCTTGACTTACACGATCTCGTGCAGTGGTTGGCTGCCCCTTCTGCCAAAAACCTTTCAAACCATCTACAATGGAGTCCGGTTAATGTGGACACGGTTAATTTGGACAACCGCTTACTGTGGACAGTTGGCCAGGAACGGAATTTCCCCATAGTAGCAACGACTGGTTTGAGGTCAGTTCGCTTAATGTGGACAACCGGTTAATATGGACAGTTGGCCTGGAACGGAGGTGTCCACATTAACCGGACTCCACTTTACTATCATCCACCCCAAGATGCACCCACTGCCTCGGGCGTTGTAAGCCTTGTCTGTTTTTTTTCCTACAAGGCTATTTTTTTCCAAGTTAGGATTGACGACACTTTATTTTCTCTTAGTTCTTACACATTGAACCAGAAAAATTAGGGTTGGCTGAATTGCTCTCATCATCTCCCATTCATGATTATCCAATTTCTTCTCAACTGTTCTTTATCTCTGTTTGACTTGTGGGGTATGAACAGTGGCAGCCTGAATTGTGTTTTCAAAGTCGGACTTTCTGCCGGTTGAAGCTAAACCTAAATAGTATCTTCATGGCCCCAACGTCCCTTAATAGGGATTCACTGTATATTCCACATGTGGACGGATTTTTTCCTGACTCCTTTTCGATTGGACACTTCGTCACTTCCTCCCTCCCCTGAACTTATCGAATTTTCTGTCAGGTTAGGGTTAGGTTTGCCTCGCTTGTGAGACTTTGATAAAGTTTGATCTTTCGACTTGGCTGTGCTATCGGAAAGCACGTTCAAAGTCGTATTTTTGCGATTTTGTCCCTGTGATTGAGAACCCATGTGGCTACTTTCGAGGGGGATGACAATATCTTTATGTCCGGAAGGTGGGCTTTTAGGTAGCAGTTGTAGTGTAACGTTTGAAGTGCTTAACTTGGCTGTCTGTAGACAGAAATTGGAGTGTTCTTTGCCCAATTCTAATTACAACATCTTCGGGTTGTATGCCCTGCCCTGACTGCCACGTTGATCGCTAACGCTGACTGTGGGTGATACCCCTGGTTCTGCGCTGGCCGGTGTCGCCATTGTTAATCTTTATGGTGATAGTTTGCTGACCGTCGAGAGTCAAACTTTTCATGTAATCTCGTGATGATCTTCACTTTTAATCTGATAGTGCATTAAAGCCACGTGCCGTATGCAAGTCAGTGTGACTGTTGAGTTAGCGATCGTTTGACAGCCACCTGAACGTGTGCTGTTCCCCTCGGCACATTGCCTTGACTATTCCAGAGTCGAAATCGTACCCCTTTTAGACAGCAAAAATTGCCACTTCCTCAATTCCTGGTAGACGTCGATATGGAACAGTTCCGAAAGTAAGGCTACTATGGAGGACTGAATGTTTTTATCGTTTAGTATTAACAGCGTGCGTGAAGCGAGGTTTAAAAAGTACTTTCTTGTATGATCCATCCGTCGCATTCCATACTGCATCTGCGGACGTCGCAGGTATAGGTCTGCCGGCCTGTGTGGAATCCTGGAGATTTAATCCGCAGACCTCATCAGATAGAGTGTAGTCTACAGCAGTGTTCAAACTGATCAGGTAACTAGCTTCGGTGTGTGAGTGTTGGTCCTGAGGTATCCGAGCAGCGCGATCCGAGCCACAACCTACACTTATATTGCGAGTAAGTGGATCAGGTCAGTCAATATCGAGTCTATTCTTGGACATATCTCCAACGTTGCTGTTGAGATTGTCATTGCCATGTCTCACTGGACCGGCGCTCGTCGTGAATGTCTGTTGTCTGATGTCTGTTGGGCTTGGCGCCAACAGCATTGTTCCTGGGTAGTTTAGTTATCTCGCTGCTGCTCATTGAGCTCCCACATATAGTTTTCCTAAAGGGTTGCAACTCCCTACATCTTCTGATCTCGCGCAGAGGTTTCCCAGGGCTCCTGTTTGCCCCGGCCATGGGGTCCTTTGTGCCACTATCATAACGAAATACTCGTGTTACCAGGCTCTACTCAGGCACTGTTACGACAAAACCACTTTATTTAAACTGGATTTGACTGCAAAGAGTATCTCAGTGGGTTCCAGAGCTTTAGTGTGCAGGGATCCTCTTGGTCACTTCGTCTTCAGGCTTCTCTGAAGACTAATAAGGTAGAGGTAATTGAGTTTCCTTGCCTGACGTGAACACCCGCGGGTTTTTTGAGAAGGGTGCTGCAGGGCTTCCAAGGGCCTAGACTGCAAGCGAACAGTCGCTTGCGACTTCCTCCGGATGTGTGTTATACACAGCAGCAAGGCGATGACCGTGAGAAGTTGCCCAGCATATTTCGACGTTTGTAGAGCTTGATGTAGAATCACTGTTTTAATCTCATTGCTGTTTACTTTAGGCCTGTGCATGCGGAGGTGAAGGGTCTAGCTTCCCCTGCATGTCGAATTCTGTTGCGGCGTTATGTACATATTCATCGGCGAAAAAATGCGCTAAATTTGAATAGAATTTAGTATATTTTTGCGTTAACTGTTTGAATGTTAAAGGGCTTCCTATCGTTCAGTTGCCTTATGCAAGTTTAGAGGCATTCCTCTTGATAGGCCTCTTGTGACATTACAGAGCACATAAGACTAGAAGTTTTGGGTACGTATGCGACCTTACTTAATCTCTTTCTCCATTGTCGAAGCATCCTTCAAGCTGAATATCGTCGTGGAATCGCTCAGCCCTGTGCGCAGGCTCCTGCGCATCCGAAATTCACGATCATCACGTTTTTGTTTAACTCTACCAATAACCTTGTCAGACAAGTTAGTGCGGGGAGTAGATCAACTCGTCTTTCTTGAGATTTATTTTACAGTTGACGAATTGCGAAGATCGTATCTGTTCCTTTACCCCGTTTGCGAAATTTCCACTTCATTCCAGAGGTTTTCATTATAATTGCAAGTTTAGGCGTTTTAGTATGTAATAAAATAACCTGCATTTAGCAGCATTATTGAGACGTCCGTTTACAACCGCTTTGAGAATAGAAAAATACTATTTTCTACGCTGGCGCTGGTGGAAGCAACCCTCATGGTGGAAATTTTACTGTAGGTTCCCCATTCTACCGAAGAACGAAATTCATTCACTGTTCAGGAAGCCGTGCTTCAATCTCCGATCTGCACAACCCCAGGCTCGGACACGGACTTTTCGACCACTGAGTGGGAATTCCTCCCACCACCGTTTCACTATCAAGTTACGGCCTGTTGGTCTGACGTCGGGCGTATTAATTAGTTTGAGAAGATCGTCTACCAACCCGACAGTGGGAAAAAATTCTCGTCCTGCTGTGATTGCGATGCCAACTAGGGCGTTTGCAGACGGTTGTACAGTGACTAGTGATCGTTTCGGGGTTATTCAGAGCTGAGATTTGGGTATGGGCTGCCCTACGACATAGTCTGTTGGTTACCGTTTCTTCCTCGGTTACTTCATAGAGCTGCGTCCGGAAGGCTTGATAGGTTGCTGGAAAGGCAGCATAAAGGTTCTTGGAGGTTAGATTCGTCTGCCAGGCCCCGACTGTTTCCCTGGAAATGCGGTCATTTCCTTGTTCTGCATCCAGCATTCTGGAAGGTGAAGTTTTATTCAGAGTCTGCGCAGTCTGCGTAGAGACAGTGAATCACTTCTACCTACCGCCCGCTTGCGTTCGTTAACTCGAGTCTGTAATCGTTTGCTGGTATCCCCGTCGTAATTAACTTCACAAGAGTTATACTGGGCCTGGCAGGTGACGTTTATTGGTTGGTTGGTAGCCCATGTTGGATCAAGGGTTACCACCGGAGTCCAAACTGGGTGCAGTTGGGAGGCGGATAAAAGCCGCGACCTCGGCCGGCTTGAACCAAAGGTCCTCGGGGGTGAGTTGGGTGCCTGGCCGGGAACTGCAGACGAAGAGGTGACGGCAGTCATGCGGCGAGACTCCGCAGTCGGAACAACAGTCGGGTATAGAAGGGTTCAACCGGTGTTGGTACTGACGAAGGAGCATGCAGTGGCCGCTGCAAGGCTGCGCCTGGGTACAACGAGTCACCCGTGGGAGATGACGTTCCGAGGTGGCAATCGGAGGTGGATAGCCACCCAGGAGGACCGGGGAATGGTAGCTGGATATTGCGTCCACAACTGCTCTCTGGTGAAGGCGCTGGTAGCCTGTCCTGATGGCGGAGCCATCAACGGGTAGGTCTGAGAGAGACGAGGCGACAGCTGCCTTGTGGAGACTTCGGATGGACGTCCGAACGTTACGGCAAGGCTCGGGAGCGTTGCAACGATGGTGGTTCGGATGCCCAGGTTGTGAACAAATCCACCAGAACTGCTGGCCGAGGAGTTTGTTGTGTGCGGCGACCTGCAGGACAGAAACCTCCGCATGAAGATGATCGATGGGCGACATTTTATAGCAGCCCGTGATCGTGCGGAGGGCACCATTCTGTGCTGACTGAAGGCGGCGGAGGCTGGAGGAGCTAATTGTGGGAGACCAGATTGATGCCGCATAGGTGAGATGCGGCTTGGCCATTGTATTGAATGTGGTCGTCAGCAACTCTTTCTCGCAGCCCCAGGAAGTGCCCGCGAGAGCCTTGAGGACCTTGGTGCACCTGCTCACTTTGCTTGCGACATCCCTCGAATGGTCTGCGAACGTGAAGAGCGGATCTAAACGGACGCCGAGGAGCTTGGGCTTTCGGACCAGCGGTAAAGCCTCACCGTTGACGATGATATCCGGATCCAGCGTGAAAACAGTGACGGACGACTTGGCAGCCGAGATCGACATCCCGCGCTGAGTGAGGTAGTCCACAATGTTAGGCATGAATTCCGAGAGGACCTGTGCACCCTGATCAATGTTATGGTGCTGGCAGAAGATGGTGACATCATCCGCGTATGATACCACTTTGGCGGGTGCCGGAGGGAGTGGGAGTTCCCGCATGTAAATGTTGAACAGCGTCGGGCTGAGCACAGAGCCTTCAAGAACACTACAGGTCTGCTTACGGGGCTTGGAGAGAGTGCCGCGGAAAAGGACACGATCGTGGCGGCCACGGATGTAAGCCGCCAACCATCGGACCAGGCCGGTCGGGACGTTCAGAGAGACCAAGTCCAGCAGGAGCTGATCGTGACAGACGCAGTCAAAGGCTCGTGACAGGTCATTTGGGACCGCCACGGTCCGCGAAGCGGGCTTCTGTTGATTGAAGCCCTCGAGGATGGCGTCGCTGAGCTCGAAAAGAGCCGTTGTTGTGCCACGACCCGACCTGAAACTATGTTGGTGGTTGGACAGATCCGCTGCAGACATCAGAATTGGAAGGATAAGTTCTAAAATTATCGCCAGTGGACTGAAGAGGGCCATTGAACGATAGGACGTCGCTTGACTGGGGTCCTTGCCAGCTTTGACCAAAGGAATGATGGTGGACTGGCGCCAGCAATCGGGGATGATTGAACTGGCCAGCGAAAGATTGAAAATGGCTGCCAGGTAGGCAGCCACCTTGGGGCCGATATAGCGCAAATGGATAGGAGCTAGGCCATCAGGTCCTAAGGCTTTCGAGACTTTCGTTTTCCTGACGGCGGTGAGGATAGCATCGGCCAAGAAGGACATGTCCGGAGGCGGGGCCTTATGGAGGAGGCGAAGGAGGGGGTGCTGGCTTTTGGGACTGGGGGCCGAGCAGGGCGAGAACAGCTTGTTCATCTTCGTGGCGATCGTACCGTTGTTGGAGATGAACTTGCCGTCCCCGAAGCTAATAGACTGGTTGGGTGTGTCAGCCCGGGGCTTCGTCAAATTGCGTTGAAGTTTCCAGGTGGCAGCTGCGTTGCCACGGAAATTACAATCTGCAACTTTTTCACGCCAACGTTCCCGTTTGTCGTCATTGACGGTCTTGGTTATCAAGCCGTTGAGTTCGCCAACACTCGGGTCAGTTTCGTCTCGCGTTCGGATCTCGTTTCGCTCTCGTTCCAGTCGGGAGGCTTCGCTTGGGTAGTTTGGGCGGAGTATGGGGATGCGACCTGTCGGTATATGGTGGCCTGCTGCTGGCAGAAGCAGGTGACGAACGGCCCGCTCCGCCTTGTGGACACAGGTGGGGGGCGGTAGCTGATCGGTTCCCGCTTCGCATTTCGCGGTGAATGCTGCCCAGTCAGCTCTCTTGAAGTTGATAAAATGCCTGTTTGGAGCCTTGATATGGTCGTTTGAGGTGGCCAATTCGAGCACTATAGGGAGGTGATCGCTCCCTAGGCTGATTTCCGTGCTCCAGGTGGTGGAGGCTACCAGACTGAGACTGGCAAGGGAGACATCGGGAGAGCTGGGGGCACCGTTGGGTGGGAGCCGCGTTGGGCTGTCCTCTTTGAGGACTGCGAAGGGAGCTTACTCTAGTTCATCCGCCAGGGCTTCTTCCCGGGAATCGGCCGCCAAATTGGAGCACCACAGGTCGTGATGGGCGTTGAAGTCACCTAGTACCAAACTGTCACCAGAAGGTAAGTAGGGAGCGATAGAGGCGGTGAAACCAGGAGGACAACTGGAAGTTGGAGGGATGTACACGTTCACGACGGTTAGCGGCACCAGGCCAATGTTCAGGGAAATCGCTAGTATTTCCGTGGGATCGGCATCAAGCAGAGGTAGCTGGTGATGGGCAATGGATTTGTCCACCAGGAAGGCCAAGCCTCCACATTTGTTGCAACCGCGGTCGCGACGGCCGATCGTGTAGTCGGCACAAGACGGGACCTTAGTGGAGTTAGACTAATTTGTCTCGTGGATGGCCGCCACAGCTATGCTGTGCAAACGCATGAAGGTCAAGAGCTGGTCAAGCTTGGTAAGTAGGCCGTTGGCGTTGAACTGGAGGATATTTAGACCAGGCGGTAAGGCAAGGTCGGGGACCAGAAGCTTTGGGTTCAGGACCGGGCGGGCTGGAGGCGTGGAGACCGGAGGGGGCACGGGACAGCTGGGATACGCGAAGGCGGGCGACCAATCGGCAGCTTTGGCGAGGCCACTGCAGCGGAGATGGCACCGACCATTGCAGGAGCCGCAAAGAACAGACCAGTCGCGGCGGCCCTGGCGGACTCAGCAGAACGAGCAGTACCAGAAAGGTCCAGGGTTGGCCTCAATACCGGCGGCAAGGAGGAGGAGGAGTCGGAGCAGCGTGGCCGGGAGAGGCTGCTCCGTCATCAAAAACACGGGTTGGGCTGAGGGGGGGGGTTGATCCAACGTAGGGAGATGGGTGTAGCAGACATTGACCGCCAAGAGGGCGGGTGGGAACGCGGTCGAAGTAGCGTCTGCTGTGGTTCCCAGGTGACATTTATCGTTTCGCCCGTTGGCACGGGGCCTTAGCTCCGTAACGTGTAAGTAGTGGTTGTGCTAGGCGCACTACAATCTTCAGGCCAAGTCCCAAGTGATAGGTAAAAGGCCGAATGCACCAGGAGAGGGATTTATTGTATACAGAATACCCATTTGCTGTCTCAGGGGGCAGTGACCACTGGCGAACCCAGGGTTAGTGTTGACTGCGTCCTTGACTGCGCTAGCCTTGAGAATGAAACAGTGATGGCAGCTGATTGAGTAGGATTATGGAGCAGGTTCAGGTGTTTCCCAATTGAGGTGTGTGTGTGTGTGTTTGACATTATCCTATGGGTGTCGTGTTTGGTACCGTAGGCGACATAGGCCGAGGGTTGGACGTATTCGAGTGGTACTTAAGCAGCGGCCACTACCCAGATGCACGTGCGTGTGTCCCAATGGAAGTCGGTCAAGTGTCTGCAAGTCAGCGCACCTGAAAGCGCTGATTGAGATAGTGGGTGATCTTGGGGCAGTTGGCCTTGAAAAATGAAGCCGGACACAGCTACGTTGAGCGCCGGCTACAGGTCTCATAACCTGGTGTCAAATGATTGATTCCGGCCGACGGGCAGTGCTTATCCCCAATGTCTTAGGAAGCTGTCTCAGAGCGCTCGTCAGACTTTTAGCTGTTCTGTCACCAGACTTTGCCTGTCGCGCTCGATGAACTTCCGGGAGTGCCGGTTAGCCATAGAGAGTTGCTAAAGGCGACGGAGTTCTGTACTTTGTCGTCCGGCCCGCTGCTGTGTGTTTCTGTTCGCACACACCTGCGTTTGTAGAATAACGGGTGCCTACTGTGGTAGCTTAAAATTTGGCCCGTGTTGGCGGCCTTCCTGTACACTGTTATTTTTAGGTGCCCGTTGGGATTTCAATGGAAAAGAACGTCCGGGAACGTCAGTTTATTGCTGCTTTCAGCCTCCATTGAGAATTGGATAATTGGCAAGAAGAAATAGGAGAAATTATGAAATTTTTCTTTTTTGATGACAACACACTTTCCGTTGACGCATAGACACCAAAACCTTCACTTACAGGTTGCGAAAACGTATATAATTAGTTTTTAGAGACGCCTGTCAGCTACGATTTTACTGGCGTCTATAATTCACTCGAAGGTAAAGTACGTCAGATAGAATTGTAGAAGTCGTACTAGCTGTCTCCTCTTTAAGGTTTTGCCCGTCTCCTCGAACTGGCTTTCGAACGGATTGCTGATGATTTCCACTGCCAGGTCTTGTGTAATAGAAGTAAAGAGGAAGGTGACATCCAATGACTTCGGCTGTGGGGTGTTGCACCCACTGAACCGTTCCGCTAAATGAGTAGCTTAAAGACCTTTGCGTTTGCGCCCGACGCGAAAGGACAGAGGTGTCAGGGTCATGCTGAATGTTGCTGCGCCGCGTAATGACCCAGTTGACCGGAGGAGAACATCGGTTCCTGTATGTTCTGGGTAGTCTGGAAAACTTGGTTGCGACCGCATTTGTCGGTTTAAAGGCCAGTCGTAGCGACCTATTTATTACTCCCCTTTTTTGCATTCCAGCACGTTATCACTCCTTACCAGCAGTTTTGTCTCTTCTGGGTCCGATTCCTCCGCCCTTTCTGTAGTCTGACACCGGCCATTTTTGTTGTAAGTGGACGCGCCTACCTACGTGCATTCATCTTTTGTCATACCAACTAAACTGTTTGCAGTTTGTAACCCTGTTGACGTCGAACATGGCTGCTAAACCTGTGAGGGCCCGGTCGCGGACATACTACCGGCACTTGCTTGTTCATTTCGGTCATTTAAGGCACGTGCGCACACCATCAGTCTTGTTTGGTGCCATTGTTTTTACGCCTTGTTTACAAACGTCCTTAGAGTAAATAATTTGTGTGTATATATGTGTGTGTCTGCTTGTGCGTAAGAAAAATTCCGCGACTAATACCTTTTCAAACTTACCGTGAACTCAGTTGCCTAACGATTAGAGGCCTGCTGCTCACCGAATCCTCTGATACTGTGAAACCAAAGCTGCTCATTAGAGAGGATCAACTAGGAAATGTTTTTTTATAAAAGACAGTTTAGAAAACGTAGAACTGGCCTAACTTTTGGACGGCACAAGCTATAGTTCGTACCGTATTCTTTCAAAAACATCATGGAAAAGAGTTTAAACTTTGGTATTAAAAGATACTCACTGATGCATGAATTTAGAATGTCCCTTTTGAGACTTTAAGGCTGCTGGATAATATGCAATATCCTCCCCTCTCTCCCCAAATCGACGGTGACTAAATTGTGTGGAAAGTTCGTCTGTTAAAATTTGCTGAACGCATTCAGCAAACAAGGGGCTTGGGCACCACGCTTGGTCATCTACTACAACTAAGCTTATCGCCGGCGGGTCGGACTTGGCCTTGGCCGCAAGATCAAGCTCAGCGAAGCGACTTTTCTCCACTATGATAAATGTTAGATGTTTCTGAGTGGTGGAATACCATGGTCTCCTTGATCCCAGAGCCAGCAAGTGACCGCTTGTATCCTTAATATGGACAACACGAAGAGTTTCTGTCCAATCAACCGCTGCTTACAGGCCTATTTCCAATCGTTTGACCAATGTACAATGATGACTATTGAACCATCGGGGGATACAATCTGTACAAGTCTGCCTCGCGCAAATTACAACGGTTCCCTCCCAATCCCACTCTCCTGAAACTGCAATGGTTGTCATCACCGACGAACTATCGTTTGGTTAAACACAACTGTAATCCGCCTTGTTGATGTTAGATTTCGTATAAATCGAAAGGCAGGCATCCCAAGAAATGTAATTTCATGGAAAGGCATTCTTTGGGAAATAGGTAGTTTATTGCGTAAATTTTCGACACTGGTTCCCCAGTTCGTCATCAGACTTGAGAGAAATGTGCAAACAACAGAACATACTTTTGCATGGGACAAAACACGCATCGTCGGAGTTTGCCCCTCCAGAAAAGGCCGAGAATTCCTTGAGGCCATGCACTCCGATGATTCATGCATCAACCGGCGCATTGAGTTAGCTGGAGTGTACAAAAACCTCAAAGAAAGGTGGAAAAGACTGCAGCTGACAAACATGGACCAACATGAACCGCAATTAGCGTCCACAGCGGATAACTCGGACTGACCCCGGACTGACCCCGGACTGACTCAAATTACAGTTGCCAATTAGTCATTACACCATTGCAACTGATAATCATGTCCATCACGATATGACGCGAATTGTAAACCCCAATTAACCCCCCCCCCACCAGATGACTATATAACAGTATCAGCACTTTGAAATGCTAACTGTTGTTTGCACATTTCTCTCAAGTCTGATGACGAACTGGGGAACCAGTGTCGAAAATTTACGCAATAAACTACCTATTTCCCAAATAATGCCTTTCCATGAGATGTTAGATTTACCGGGTCAGAACCGTCGCAGGCTCCTCTAGGAAGGTTTGTACGACTGGATGCCTACAGCACTTGCAGATAATTCTGTGTCACTCTAAAATCCTACTCTCTTGCGTTAACTTCACTATGTCTTGTTTAATAATCCGAACTATGTTTTAGGCTGTGGAAGTTCCGATATAAGCCTTTTCTTGACGGGCGGCAATGAATTCTTAATGTCTACCTTTCTTTCAACTTTTCGCAGATTCGAAAGATGCTCGTGGTTGACTCAGCGAATCGAATCAAACCGAAGGACGCCCTCAACCATGAATTTTTCAGTCAGGTATCGTGCAATTATTCCCCCTTTTACTGCCTATCTCATAGGGTATCTCAACTCCGGTTTCGAAACTTTTCAATGCAAAGCGGCGGTTTCGGGTAGGTCTCCCTTTTCTCCTTTATCACAAGCCAGCCATTAACATCTGCCATAAATGAATTTTTGTAGCCTGTAACTACCAGTAACAACCCCGCTAATTTATAACCCGCGCACTGTATCGTTTGCAGTTTAGTGTAGATACAAATAGGACCTAATAAAAGCGAAGAGGCGTGTTCCAGGAAATAGTCCCGATGGAATAGACACGATCGTTGGAACAGATGGGACAACAGCAGATCGACTCTAGACATTTATATTTCATATTTACACGGACCCCCTCCATATGGCTAGTGGGTATGACTTTGCCATCTGTGAACTTCCAACGCTAGAATCGGTCCAATATTGTTGCCGCGAAATGTGAGCCATTCAGCATCCCATCAACTGCTACTGGAAGAGGCGGCAATGTTTTTATTTGCTGCTGTGATACGCTTTCGTACATCCCACCGGTTCTCTCTTAAAGCAATTTTCGATTAAATTGAAACCAATGCCCGGAACAAAAGCAGTCGTTTACATTCTTTTGTTGTTTCTTATTAGCAGCAGGTAATGACTGTGTTACGCTTATTCGAAAAGTCATCTATATGATTTCAAGAAAAGACGTTCAAAAATGTACTGAATAAAGCCTCCTGTGTCTCAGGCGTGTGCAGAAGGAGCACACTTGATCCTCTGGTGCAGTTCTTTTGTGTCAAAATAGATCTACTAGCAGCCGACAAATCATGGGTTCGGCAGCTTATATGGTACGAGCGTTGGATTTGTTACTGCTAGATAATCCACTGGATCCGGTGTGTTAGGCTGACAAGTAGATGGAAGACAAGGGAAACAGGTTCGGAAAATGAACAACATTACTTTCAGCCTACGAACACGGCTTCTTCCAATGCATTGAAGCTTGTCCTACTTACTTGGAGCCCTGAAACATTCTACCTTATGGCATATCGATCGTGCATCGGCCAATTCTTGCACAAGAATCCCCTTGCAGGAAAATCTCGTTCGTTTGACCGGCTTTTGAAGAGGATCTTGTTTGAATTTCTCTTTAGGTAGATCGAAAAAGTATACGTTATGTCGATATTCTGGCGTGATGACGTGGCCCCGTAAATATTGAAACTCTTTTCGGAAGGACTGTCTTTAAAGGCCCTATTTGCCTTTGACTTATAATAATAACCTACTTTTACCTTTGGCAGTAGCCTAACTTTCCTTTTTTCGTTAAGTCCCGCCAATATAACGTCGAATTTGCCCTTTCCCGTTAAATTCCGCCACTATAAAGTCGAATTCCCATCAATAGGCATCAGTTGCCTGAGCAACAGGAGTTTATGTTGATGAAGTTGGTTCAATTTAGCTCATTAAAACAACTACGTTGCTTTAATTTTATATTATTTGACCATTTTCACCAATTAAATATTCATTTACACTCGTTAACCAAGAATTAAATGTTTCACCAACAATTCTGTAAGACAGATTACCTGGGAGAATAGATATTTATGCGGATCTTCAAGCCAGTTTTGCCTGCTTTTCAAACTTCTCATACCGTACGCCTGTCCCAGTTTCCAACAACTCATTTTTTGTATAGACAATGTAATTTCCTTGTTCATTTTTCGTCACACCAGGCCGCCTTCATAGCCGTCAAGTTTATCTCACTTCTTCGGGAGCTCAAGGCATGTGGCACTAGTCTCTCGATCCACAAACTCACCTCCGACCCGTATGCCAATAAACGTCTCCGGAAACTGATCGACGCCATGGCCTACGATGTATATAGCCACTGGATAAAGCGTGGCGATGAGCAAAACCGGGCTGCCCTCTTTGAGAATCAACCCCACCATGAATTGGTAACAGAGCCCTCAGATTCCCTCACGCTGGGTCGGGAAGATACCCTAGAGTACATGGGCGATGACTACGAAGGCAGCTACCAGAATGACGTTTTCAGAGAAATGGCTGACTGCGGTCCCGAGATCTCCACTCTCTCTTAGTAATGTCTTCTTTTGGATCTTCTTTCCTAGCCATTTTCCTACCCACTGCCCTCCCTTCCCCCTCTCCCATATTTGGTCTCTTTTTTTGCACTAAAAGCGCCCTAGATCTGTTGTCCCCCGTCCATTTATGCGCAAATACGGTCAATGGCCTGGTCCGTTTTAAGTATTTGCTTCTGGTGGTGACTTGAGGTAGCACAAGTAGTGCGCTCGGTCGTCCAGAGTAAAACGTGCCATGACTATGTCCCAGGTTCGTCATTGTTATTCTTATTTGGTATCTACTTATAAATACGTGTGTGTACTATATTCTCCTATCTATCTTTCGCTGTACCCTGCTGCCAAACTTTAAGTATTCCGTCGCTAGCTCTTCGCGGATTTCAGTTTCGCCGTTCTGTTGCACATGAGCCCATTGCCTGAAACTCACTTATCTACTTCCTTACATCCACTCCAGTTTTTACACTGAGATCCCTTTTAAAATATAAATATATATCTATGTATCAG
>JAYGXS010000004.1:45601814-45651742 GCA_036362985.1 Ligula intestinalis | reverse complement strand
CTGCGGTATGATTGGGCGCGTTGTAACACGGTCACCTGCCGTTTGAGACACCTAAGTGGCCCTTGATTAACTGCGACTGGATGGGCACGCGGCTGGACTCGCGCGCGTCGGTCTCTTGTCCAGAGGTCTAGGGTCATTGCGTGGGCTCTGTCACCAGCGACGATATATGACCTTGAAGGCAGTCTGCATTGACAAAGGAATAATTGTGGCAGTCAAGCACGATGCCTCAGGAAGGCTGGTATTCGGTTAAGCTAGGGTCCTAAAAATGCTTGTCTCCTAACCCTACGCTAAGCCTCCTGGATTTTGGCCTGAAACCACCTGCATTATGAACAATTCCTGTCCGCATGTGCTGCCTTGCGGGCGGGAGGCAGAGGGCTGTATAGGCAAGCCCTACTATATAGTTTAGTAGATTGTGTATGAAAATCGGCGCAGCATATAAAGTTATCTTGTTATATTCATATGGCCGTTGCAAATAATCGGGTGGTCTCGTACGCATGCATGATGGATAAGGAAGTACTGGAGGTTGACTGCATTGGCTGACATGGGTCATGCTCTCTCCTTTAATTCAGCCAATTGCAACCAGGACTGCTGTCCACCGACATCACCATCGTAAGATTTATAAATGTGCATTAATTTCGTTACTGCTTGGCGCATTATCCGTAAATGATTTAGTTCTCAACTAACCGATGAACCTAATGGATAATACTATCTACTCGCCTTCAAAAACCAATCAACGGTAAATGAAAGCTTTAATCCAGGCAACCCTTCAACACGCAAAATTCAAACTGAATTGCAAATAATTAACCGTACATTCCCAATTAACGGTTTGGGATTTCCACGCTTCTGTGCTATATCTATTTGGAATTTCAGATTCGCGAGCTACTGTTAATCGATTTCGAATGATCCGATGACGGGTACTGATGCAGGACACCCCACTACATATAAAATTCTATTCTTGTAAGCTGAAATATGTTGGCGCTGAATGGAGACCGTGTTTGATAATTAAATAGCTTGCGTCCATCCATGAGGAGTTGAGGTCTTGTTCGTTTTTTAACTTTCCCGAAAGCGGCATCATTAGAAAGTTAACATGGAAGGTGTTTTAGAAGACTGCTTATAACATCTTAGCCTCTTAATGTCTACTGTCTAATTTCGTGCTTAGAAGTGTAACATTATCCCCTTATTCAATAACCCGTACAACAAGTCGTCGAATCCCATCAAAATCCTCCTTTATTATGCCGGAAACCAGACGGTATTATTGAAGACTGAGTTTAAATATAGCAATTTGATGTCAGAAATACATTCGAGCCGAATTTCCGAAAGTTTCGATTAGCTCTGTATTGGCACTTTTGATCATAGAGACCGCGAAGGATCATTCGGTCTCTAGACTTATTTCACGTCTATGCGACTGTCAATAAATAGCCCAAACTAAAACTCCACGTCGACGCCGAATGCCATGCTTCATCCTGCAAATCTTCGCAATCAGCGAATGCCTGCTTTAAGTACAAAAAACGCTTGTGGATGATGCCATACTAGAAGCAGCAGAATAATTGATGTTTAAACTAAGCAGTCAGGTCCAGAAATCCTAAGAAAACAGGGAATGCGTAGTGACTCAACTTCGTGGGCGACGCTCCACCTCTCGCCTCTCGCGACTACTTGCACGTGCGCACTAGGTTATGCCGAACCGAATCTGGACTGGCTGATTCACTAGAGACCCTATTTCTAAAAACTTGGCCAATACTTTTTACCAATAGACGTGCACCATGACTGTCCAATACATTGGCGGGCGTTTTGATGTCTTTTTGTGGTGCGGAGGTTCCAAAAAGTGCAAGAAAACACATCTAAAGCTTTAGGTAAGTTTTTGTGCATGTACATTGAAGAGGTGCGAGCGCTACGCGCCGCGGATTATACTAAATTAACTCTAGAACAGTACGTTGGAACACAGTTATTTGAGGTAGATGACTTCCTAACGACTATTTCCTTTTTTAAATAACAAAAAACAAGCTAAAATAATATAATGATAAATACTATATGTAAAAACGTTTAAACGCCTGCTAGTCTGTGGGTCCTTCATCCTGCATTTTTATTGGCTGCACGTTTATCCGCCAAATGTTCCAAATGCTCATTCCCCTGACTACTCACACCTAGTCTCAAGGGAAGCGCTTGTGTACACTCCCGTACTCTCACACTTCGGACACCGCCCCACTCGAGTGCGGACGCACCTTCTTCCGGCCGCCAAATTCCTCCAACCTATTCTTCACTACCTCTGTGCAGAATATACTATTCCTTCCGTCAGACGCCCTACTTATTTTCTTCCCCTACGAAACAGGGCCTGATAGAACTGACTTCAGAGGTCTTTTTTGCCTTTGAATTATAACAATAACCTACTTTTACATTTTCAGTTACCCAAAACTCCATTTTCCGTTAAATTCCGCCAATAGAAGGTCGAATTTCCATTTTTCGTTATATTCTGCCAATATAAGGTCAATTTTCCCTCAATTGGCATTCGGACCCTGCGCAACAGCAGCTATATATTGAAACAAATTTTATTGAATATTTTATGATCAATTCAACCAAAATAATTTGTTAATTTACACTCACTAGCCAAGAATTAGATGTTTGATATAAAACTACGATAGGCAGTTGATAAGTCAGTTTTATCCCGGGCCTGAAGATAGCAGCGGCAAGAATCTTCCCTATTTATTCAAGCAACTGCGATAAATCGTTCCTATTCCGTGAGGAATGCGCAAATCGATTATTTATGCACGAGCAATTAACTGTAGTCTTGAGAAGGCATGCCCACAAATTGTGTTTAGAAATGTTTAGACGGTTGAACGAGAGGGTCCATCAGAATATACTTGAAGTTGACCGGTTGCAGCTAAAGAGACGAGACATCTTCTTCCTCTGAAACTTCGTTCGTGCCGAGTCCGAGACCAGCTCACAGGCAGCAAGTATGGACATGTTATCTAGGTATCTCTTACTGGGCCGACGAGAATTCTAGCTTTTGTCATCTTTACGTTGTCATTTGAATAGCGTGTGATAAATGTGTAGTGGCCCAAGTCCGCGTAGACCCTCACGTGATGTAAAATCTCGAGCTACCTTTCGGACAGCCACTGTGGACGCTTGGCGCTGCTAAGGTGCACACATGCCTCCGCCTGCCCACGCGGTCTGGCCAATCACATGTCAAGGCCGACTCGCACAAAGGTCAATCCAGACGCTGTGGCGATTCCCGCAGTAAACCTACTTCAGACGCAGCTATCTAATCGGCGGTTGCTCGCTCTTCTGACAGTCAAATTCCTACTGCCTATTCTCCACTTCCTTCTGTACAGCATAAACTATTCCTTCCACTCTGGCCTCCCATGAATTCTTTCCTCATATAAGGAACCGGGCTGAAGATCACAGTTACAAGGGTTTAACAGCGATAGATGCAGCGAAAGTGAGTTGCACTTGTTTAGACTCCGGTTGTATCTCTGCCTTCCAAATACGATTGGTCTTGACAGCAACCAACTACGTGCATCACGCAATTATTAGTTGCAGTGAATGCTACTTTAATATGATTGGCCAATCAAAGCTGCTATTCTGTCGATTTTCTTCGGTGGATGCTGCCATGCGCTCTCTCAGGACTATCGCGGACATTCAGCTCTTACTAACTGACCACGTGCAATCCTTGCTTGGAATGCGCTTCAGCCTTACGTACGTGCGCAAAAAATCCCTTCGTCCTGCCAAAACTCGGCTGTGAGATTGTGATGGTTAAACCCAACGATTTTGCGCTCTACACTTCAAACAATTTCTAGCGTAAGTCGTTACTGCGCTCTTTCTTAGATAGTGTTGGTCTCACCTCTGGCAGCTGTGCAACTACTACTACTTGCTCGTGCAGTCTAATGGCAGCAGTCTATCCTCGCGTGGGATACTACAAGGCACGAGTGTTTACAAAAGTCCTGTAAGAATTCCCACGGTGGGGTCTTTGTGACGTCGCTGGGAGGCTATTGGAATGGCATTAACCGCAGTACATTGGAATGGACTATTTTTTGCTGTAGGCTTGTGGTAGTCCGTGATCAGCGTCGCTGCGATTATTTGTGGTGGTCGCTGGTATCCAGGGCTCTCCCAACTCTTGACGACACAGACTAGGTCACTCAGGGCATAGCACCTCGGGCGAGGGCAGTTTTTCCCACATGCCTGGGCCCATACGCAAACTGACGCGTGACCTGCAATGTTAGTGAACGCACGCATCATGTCTCCAACATTCTGGCCTCAACCCACAGTGACGTGACTTCAATCCTTCTGGACAGACCTAAAGGCCGTGGCTGCCTCTAGACATCACTCCGGGCCTAGCCCCCTCGCGGCTAGACGTGCGCTCCGGTCATCAAGACTTCGTCCTAACTATTATCATTTCCGTCTGTACAAAATACAAAATTTCCTATCACTCTGGCCTTCCTATAACTTCTCTTTTTTCTTAAGAAACCGGGCCTGAAGATCGCAGTTGCCAGGGTTTAACTAACTTTGCCCCCTGGTTTAAACTCATCAGGTCTTCACCTGCCAGGCCCTTGCATACTCGCGCGTGACCATCTACCCCGCCCACTCTCGTCCGTCCCATGCTCCTGGTCGATCCGCTGCAGGGCAGCAGGCGTTGTCCTCGCGTTGTTGGCTCGCGAGAGATCAAAGCCAATCACCGTGCATCATTTCCTGATTGGTTGCAGGCAACAAAGGAAAAATTCCAGGATTCCTGCAATCCTGCACATTCACACGAAGGAAAAACTAGTTTGATGAAACTGTGAGCAGCACCTTTTCCGCAGCTTCCTTGGTAAATTCTTTATCACAGTAAACACTGTCAAACCGTATCCGTCTTCCCTGACTTCTGAGTTGGGAAACTTTCTGTTGTCGACTTCGCCACCTTTCGACAGTCTCAGCATGTGGTAAATGCCAATCGTGAATAGAGTCGTCTCAGCCGTGCCCACGACGTGCCTTCGCATCGCCAAGGTTGCAAAAGATGTGTATGGAGGAGAGAGAGCAAACAAAAAATGGCCACCATCGTCAGTTTTAACAGAGTTCTCAGCCCACTGTCTCTGCATTCATTGTATGGTTGATTGGTCACACGAAAATTCAGGTCATGAGGACAGCACAGCACGAGGATGAAATCTCCTCGTTTCAGAATCTGGCTGTTGGGAGAAGAACAGTGCAACGTCAGGTGGGAGGAATAGTGTCTTGTGTACAAAGCTAAGGGAGAATAGCCTGGAAGAAGTTAGGGCGTTGGCTCTACTCTAAAAGGTCGTGATTTTGAGGCTCAGTTGGTGCATCACTTGGGGCTGGGTTTGACTGGCTGAAGACGGTTAAGAAGAAGAAGACAACTCGATCGCTGGGACAATACGTTTTGACATCCATCGTGGATTCGACATCAGCAGAGACAGGCCTCTGCGTCAGCCTACGCCAACGCCGAAGGGTAAGATGGCCGAACAATCATCACGTCCGAGTTCGCCGCGCGTGATTAAAGTTCGACAGGTCAGAGCCCGCGTGCCGTTCAGCATACTATCCACGCGCAAGAAGGCAATTAAAGTTAATTGTCGCTTTATGTTTGCAGTAATGACTGGATGCCATAAAAGCTACAAAATCCTGTGCATGCATTAGCTGTTTCTGCTACCGTCTTATGCTAATGTCTCTGATGATAAATCCGCAACTGATGTCGAAACGTCAGGCGAATAAAACTATTTTCCCAGTGATCGAGTTGTCTTCTTCTCAATTACGACAAAATAAGCTTATGTAGGCCCTCTCATATACCCATAGTCCTAGCATTTTGTCCCGCAAAAAACGGTGGTTATAGATGTTTGGAGAGTGGGGAAATAGAATATGGCAGGGAAGGACATTTTTAGAAGTGTAAACTGAAAAACATGTACTCAAAGTTACTTCCCGCGGCCGCTGGGAGTAAGTTGTTCCGCATTTAACTTGATAATGTGCGCGTCGCTTCGCGCCGCAGACTATACAATTGTAACTCCAGAACGGTAAGTTGGATCTCAGGTAAGTTAAAGTAGATGACCTCCTAAGCACCATTTCAATTTTTCGAGAAATTCAAGAAACCTGCAGTTTTATAATCGGGTTTTTCCACAATAAGTTAAAAAATAATACAGATTAGGAAAATCTACAGATATAAATCAACAACACTTCTAAATACAGTAAAATAAAAATTCATTTAGCATTTATAAAAGTATATTCCACTGCGTGGCCTAATTTCCCACCCATTAAACCCTATAGCCACCGTTTTCGTCGGAAAACATGCAAGGGGTAGGGATTAATGCGTGAGCTTACATAAGCTATTGTTGTCTCAATTACTTCCTGGGACTCATATGATCGCTTGCATTGACGATGGTTAATAAACCAGAAATAGCCACTCCAGTCTAGCTTGTCTTTTCCGGTCATACTATCTGCTGGGTTCGAGGAATTTGGCGGCTAGACGAGCGTGCGTCCGTAGACGCGAGGGCGGCGTCCGAAGTAAGAGGGTGCGGAAAAAGTCTCAGCTTCTCAAACAAAGTCAGCCTCAGCGAGATGATCGGCCAAATCGGATTGGCTTCGGCAGACACTAATGTGCCCGTGCAAGCAGTTGCGAGAGGCGAGAGGTTGAGCATTGCACTTGCAGTTTGGCCACTACACTTCCTTGTTAGTCGGGGTTGCCGATGAAGACAGAAGTGGCGAACTCAATAAAATTTGCATTCGAACAATAGGCTTCACATTCCGCGAGCATTTCTTATGCCTTGCTTATTCATTCTCTTGACAAAAAACTAATCACAGCTTTTGAAGTAAACCGATATATGGGCATAAAACGCGATAATTTTGGCTTTGGTCAGTCTACTCTATCTGGCTTGAACATATCCAAAGGACGAACCAATATATGCTTTTCTCTATAAAGCTCTTCGTTAGGCTTTCACTGCTCGCCTACGAAAAAACGAAATTTGGGCAATATTCACTTGTAAATCCTAACTCGGCGTGAAATATTTTTTCCTTGTACTCTGTAACTCAACAATAAAGGTAACAGAATGCTAGCAATGCTGATAAAAGTTAAATCAACCTCTCTTGGAATATTTTAACAAAGAAACGAAGTGCCCTCTGATTCTTTCCTGCATTCATTGCCATTCCGAGTTATTGGTTTCGTGGTAGTATCTTGTCACTATGACCTTCAGGCTCGGTTCCTTAGGAGCAGAGAAGCCATGGAAGGCCAGAAGGGTATGAATAGTTTATTCTGTAAATAAGCAGTTGAAGATAGATAGGACGAAGTCCAAGATCCGACGAGCGTATGTCTGCGCTCGAGCGAGACAGTTTCCGAAGTCCTATCCTCATGGCAGTCATTCCAGTGGTCACTGAAAACGGGCTTTGTCTCATTCAGCCTTGAAGGTGTTTGGGCAGACCGGAAGAGGTTACGCACTGGCATGGGCGCAGCCGCGACTGCGCGTTTTAGTGGGTCGCGCCAGACTGGGGGTAAGTCAACAGGCATTGTCGTGTGTCCGCACATGCTGGCTGGCTGGTAGCGAGGGCAGATGTTGGCGCGGATCATGCTGCTGTCCGAAATTTAGGTCGTTTCTTGCAGTCTCATGACCTCATGCGGGGCGTGTATGGGAAGTCACTACAGTGGTCCTAACGGACGGTACACAATTTTATTATTCACATCGTTACCTGCAAGATAGCCATTAATTTTGACAACTTGCTGTTTGGTGTACTACAGTACGGCCCAGAATTCGTGTAAGAGGCCGACATATGCGAAAAATTTATACTCTTTCGCTACTCGGCATTTATTAATGTTATGATACTGATAATCCTATAGTCTATTCTGACGTAATTTCAGTCACGATAGGATGCCGGCTTCTTAAAGCGCTTCCTTCTGACCGCTAACAAAACGTTTGTACTGTAAAAAGTGGCTACTTAAATAGTATGCATTTCATCATTGATTTTGTCTGCCTTTATAAATGCAAGTATACCTTATGGATAAAAACTAAAAATAATATTTCTTGTACTTGTTTGGTAGCAAATAACTTATTCTTCTTTAAATTCTATACCTAAAGAAAGGGCATTTTTTAGTTTTAAAAGAGTTTCTAATTATGAACGTTTTTTACGATTGTGAGCTATTCATTCATTCTACATAACATCCGTCAATTTATTAATGTTGCCTATAATGTATCCAGCATGCTCCACATCTGTTGCACTATTTAATGAGAACTATGTGACTTCTTCCTCAAACCGTAGGCGAAAACTTATTTTTTCTAAAACAGGATGTACACAGAGCGCAGTTTGTAAACTTTGAATTCGAGTGTAGCAGTTAGTAGGTTTAAAAATTATTCGACAATTCATAAATTTTTTAAAAAACCAAAAGATACCCTTTATTTAAGTATCAAATTTAAAGGACGTGTAATTTGCTACAAAACGAGTACAAGAAATATTTTTGTCGTTTAGGTTTTCCATAAAATATATTTGAATGTATAAAGACGGGCAAAATCAGTGATACAAATGCACACTACCTAAGTAGCCACTTTTTACAGTACATACGTATTCTTAGCAGTCAGGAACTAAGCTTCTTATACAGTCAGCCTCCTATTGTGACTGAAATACCTTCAGAATAGGCTACACGATAATCAGGAGTACAAGCTTAGTCAACGCCGAGTAGCGAGAGAATATGTCGGCATGTTGCACGAATTCTAGGCCGTACTGTATGAATTTCCTTCTTCCAAAATACTGAGATATCCACGAGAAGTAAGAGGGAAATTTTCAGAGGTTGGCTTGTTATAAGTATGACATTTCATAACCAAACAGCGTCTTCTGTCTTTCTAAAAATCCCATTTCTGCTTAACTGTTCAGTTCATGCAACCTGCACTCAAATAAACGTGCAACAAACCATAAAAATTCAGAAATATGCTACAATGATCAGAACTGTTATTGATACACTGAACAAGAATACAACAGTGAATTGACTTGGAATACTGAGTTCAATCACTAAGCGCTCAGTGGACACTGGCTATACAGTCGACCCGACAACTGTATTTAAGGTCGTATTTCGGGCGAGGACCGGGCGTCTCCTACGTTTTGTTGAGGCCGCTGCATTATGGAGAAGAAAGCCAGAACTCCATAAGCAGCTGGATCATGTGATCAACCTCGCATTGCCGTGGTAACGATCGATAAACTTATTCCCGCGTACGCCTCCTCGTCACCCTTAGGACTGACTGCTACCCTGCCCCCTGCTCCTGCCCGAACCCCCCTTTTATCCACGTTCTGCAGGCTTTCATGAACTGCCATGCTGTGACAATTACCTCTCCCCCTCCTTTACCACTCACCATGCGCCCACCTCAATAACTAATCGTTTTTTCTGCCTCCACCTATCATGTTTCAACCTTCGAGGCTGACACTTAATTGGACAGTTACTTCTCTTATTAATAGGCAACGACCGATAGCAGCTGATTGACAGGTCACAAAATTTCATGACGTCATTAAATTCTGCTCAACTTGTGATCTTCGCTTTGTTCAAATTTCTTCCGGGAAAACAATGTTTCAATTATTTAAATGCCCTAATGTTTGTAAACAAAAAAGCACAATATAATTAAAATGTACAATTATACAAATATTGGAAAATAACTTAATTAAAAAGAAACTAACTAAAACTAAAAACAATTAACAAGAATGCAAACTAAAGTACGCCAAACTGCATTTACATGAACGGCCAGTTAGACCTCAGGTAATTAAAAGAAGACGAACTCCTATATACCAGTTTTTTTCAGGAATATCGGGAAACCCAATAAGCCGTAACGTAAAAGTAAGTAGAAAATGTCCAAATTTGATAAATCCAATAAATTGTAACTAAGTAGGCAATATAAGTTAACTTTTGTCTTTATTAATGGCGCGGTATTTCGTTCCCGAAACATTGGATTGTTTAACCGATTTCTGGGACCTCAAGTAAGATCGCACCAATCGGCGAAACACGCATGATGGGCTATCTAGTTGGTACCTGTCCTGTAAGTATTGTAAGGAAGTTAGCATTTATATACTACTGACCGTCTGTTGGCTGCTTGTACATATTGCGCAGTTGTTGCGCAGTACTTAATGGGTTTCAGCTCAAATACCTATATATAAATTTTCGGTCTGAGCCAGTAAAGGTTTGCTCCGAAGTGTCTACTCCAAGTTTGCACATTAATTTCCCCGAAAAAAAATTAATCGAGTTCGTAGTCGTCGATATGCGGCAGCAGCAGCATCAGCAATAACATAGGCACTAGCTGGCGTTGGGTTTTCGAAAAGCTGCAATGCGTGCGATGCTACAGCGTTCGCGTCCGTTTATCTATCGAAAGCTTAGATGAAGGCCGTTGTTGACGTCATATCCCAAGCAAGGAAAAAATCCGTTGGACTGCTCTGGTCGAGCAGTGAGACAAGGTAGTCCTAGCTGGTGTAAATAAATATGATTTAGGTTCTGCGAATGCTTAAACTGACAAGATCTGCGTAGATAGCAGATGGCCGATTGGAGGCGGCAGTTTGGTGGCCTGGAAATATTTTGCTTCACGCAGGACGTCAAAATTTGGTACTGTTATGACGAAAGCGGAGTGTCAGTCATGCATTCAGACGCCCACTGTTCAGCCACTATATCGGTGTATATTTTATGTTAACAAAGAAAATTCCGGTAAACATGCGACCCAGAGGACGAAGCTGTGACTAAGAAGCAGATAAGAATTGAATGCATTATTCACTTGACCCAGTTTTGAAAACCTGGACGGTCTTGGTGGAATTCGAACGTACGTCAGCAAGCGGAGGGCTTTAGTACAACCAACGCCCTAGTCAAGTGTGCTACGCGGTCCCCAACGGGAGACGTGAGTTTAATCACACTTCGGTCGATTTGTGGTGGTCGCTGCTGCCCGACGCCCTCCTAACTCCTGACGCCACAGACGTGGTCTCGTATTGACAAACTTGGTCCCCCAGTCGCACTCAAGCCAGAGCAATAGCCCATGTCCCCATGCGAGGCGCGACCTTTGCCCTGGGGGCGCAGCCCCAGACTGATCTGGCCTATCAGCGACCTGAAGATGACTTACACGAAGCCCGCTCTGTGCCCCTTGTGACAATTCTCACAATGATGACAATGGATTCCGCACCCAAGGGTGCAGGCGTAGGCAACGTCGCTGGCCGCTGTGACAACCTTACAGTCGTACGCCATGCCGGACCGATTGGCAACTTCCTCCTAACGCTTGTGTACACAATACATTGTTCCTAGTACTCTGGCCTTCCCACCAGCTCCTCTCCCATCTCCTAAGGAACCGGGCTCAAAAAATCACAGCTTTTAGGGTTAACTTTCTTAGCCTTAACACTACGGGATAGATTTACCCACCCACTCTCCATCAGCATATGGAATCCACCAATTCTGCTACAGTGAGCTGATTGCCCAAGCAGGATTTCCTAAGCACTCAATCTAGAATCTGACAGATGACTGGCAGGCACACTTCAACTTGCCTTTATAGCACTAATTCCGACATTAAGACGATTGAGAATCCACAGGGCCCGTTCTATGTGCGTATTTTTTTGGCAACATTTGACATGAAGGAGGTCATTCAGCAAGCCTTACATTTCTTGAGTTACTGTGAACATGAAAAGTGGTGTGCGCAAGCGTAGTGCAAAAGTTCTGAAGATAATTATGACTATTTAATATTTTAGCTTCACACCACAAAGTGAGTGGCCTAGCAGTTTTTGTACAGCCATTTTCCGAACATAATTTTTGCCTGAACTTTTTATACGCCACTTTTTGTGGTCAAACTGTGTTTGAGTCAAGTGCTGTCCCTCTTAGTCTCCCAAACACAAAGTTGTTAAAGCTTGCGGGCTTACAAGTATGCGACCATGGTGAAGGTTATTTTCGCGCAGAGCACATACTACTGTGAACATGTAACATTCCATGTAACTTTAACAAAGTACCAAGCCATATGTTAACGTAAGGATTTATAGCGTGTTCTGAGAGGCGTGGATCCGATGCGACAATTACAAATTGGATAATTAATTTTTGACTGATTCATGCAATTAATAGCGAGTAACATGGAGTAAAAGTGACACTGTTGCTGATGCACAGTAAGACAGGCACGCAGACAAGCGCACACACGCACACACACTGAAATACTTGTTTGATTGCGAGAGGTATTTACTAATTATAAATCAGCCTGAGCCCGGTGAAACCCTGTGTCCATCGCAAAAGACGCTAGTGCACAAGGCAAGGAGGATGGTTTTAAGTTCCTCTTGACCGACCTGAGAGATAACTCGAGATGAAGGGCTGCCGTTTACTGCCTTCCATACATGCATAAATTTGCTTGCACCAAACACTTACTTCTACAAATGGAACAATGCCATTGAGATTGCACAAATAGCTTTACTTGTGAGCTTTTGAGCTTGGCAGTCTGGAATTCTCAACTATTTGGAAACACGTTCTCATAGACTGTGTGGTCGGAATTGCTTACACAGCCCCTCCTCCATGATAGGCTACGGGAAGAAGAGCGCTCCCTCTGTCTAATAAAGAAGGTCTTATTCTTAAGGTCAGAATAAAGTAAATACTCCCGCGTCCTTAAATTAACAGACACTTCTAAATAGAGGATGCGATCGTTGGAACAAGAAGTATATTGACCCAATGTTTCGGATGCTGGCTTGAACCCATCCTCAGAGATAACCCCCTCGAAACACTAATCTTAACCCTAACCTTATCCCTAAACATATTTTCACCCTTAATCCTTGTTGTAACGGTGGCTGTGTCCTTGTCATCGTGTAATTACTCCCCAAGGAGTTACAAAATAAAAAAGGGCAAAAGACTGGAAGCCACTCGGAGGAGAGTTTATTTTATACAAAACCCGGAGGTACTGTCTCGGGTGGCAGTTACCACTGGCGTAAATCCAGCGCGCTGTATGTCCCGCCTCGGAGCGAAGCCCGTCTATGGGACAGACTGCGCTGTCCCTGCCAGTCCATGTGCAACTCACTCTCTGAGATGCGACAGTGGCTTTTAATGGATTGTCAAGCGCGTTTGCCTGCGGTATGATTGGGCGCGTTGTAACACGGTCACCTGCCGTTTGAGACACCTAAGTGGCCCTTGATTAACTGCGACTGGATGGGCACGCGGCTGGACTCGCGCGCGTCGGTCTCTTGTCCAGAGGTCTAGGGTCATTGCGTGGGCTCTGTCACCAGCGACGGTATATGACCTTGAAGGCAGTCTGCATTGACAAAGGAATAATTGTGGCAGTCGAGCACGACGCCTCAGGAAGACTGGCATTCGGTTAAGCTAGATTCCTAACAATCCTAAGACTGGAAGCCACCCGGAGTAGAGTTTATTCTATACAAAACTCGGCACCATTAGAAAGTTAACATGGAAGATGTTTTAGAAGACTGCTTATAACACCTTAGCCTCTTAATGTCTGCTGTTTAATTTCGTTCTCAGAAGTGTTACATTATCCCCTTATTCAATAACCCGTAAAACAAGTCGTCTAATCCCGTCAAAATTCTCCTTTATTATGCCGACAACCAGACGGTACTATTAACGACTGAGTTTAAAAACAGCAATTTGATGTCAGAAATACATTCGACCTGAATTTTCGAAAGTTTTGATTAGCTCTGTATTGGCACTTTTGATCGTAAAGACCGCGAAGGATCATTCCGGTCTCTAGACTTATTTCACGCATATGCGACTGTCAATAAAGAGCCCAAACTAAAACGCCACGTCGAAGCCGAATGCCATGCTTCATCCTGCAAATCTTCGCAATCAGCGAATGCCTGCTGTAAGGACAAAAACGCTTGTGGAAGATTCCACGCTCCAAATCTTGAAGTTCTTGTTAAAATAAAATATATAGCGGTTCCAGAATGAGGTGCGCAGCTGTCTGCCCCTAAAGATCCGGTCGGCCACTTCGTCATTAATCGTGAAATTGTACTTTGGGGAATGCAAATATGTCTATGGATGCAAGTTGGGGTTCCGTTGATGTTAAAACGAGACTCGATGTAGTCCACGTCTGTGGTCGATTGGTGCATATCGTCGTCTTAGCAATGCGTAGGATCGGAGCGTCCACGCACTCCTTTCGGATGTCAAAGGTGCTGCCAAGATCGGTTTGCGATACCTTCGGAGGTGTAGCCGGCCGCCTCCTTCTTGAACTATCCCTGTTCAGAGAATCAAGAATCGCCGACAGCTGCAATTTCCATTGCATATCGCTCCAGTTTTCGAGTACCCACCGGCATCTTCATTTAAGGTCGGTTGCTCAGCTGTAGTCTGCAATAAAACGGATATAACGTGTAACCAGGACGAGCAGCCTGTGCCGTGAGGAGGGAAGGGAGTCGTGTCCGTTGCAGTCATTAGCCCGAGTTTTTATGTCTAGAGACCACGGGTAGTCTGTAACTGATATGATTTTCCAGCATTTTCTATGTTCGCTGTCCGTGAGAGAGAAAAGACAGTGCTACACCCGAATAGGACTGCTTACACATCACAGACGCCTGCTATCTCCGCTATGGGTCATGACCTTGTATGGTCGGAGGACGACTCGAGTTAGCCTTGGCCGCTTACGGGATCGGCGTTGCTCAATCCATATTCATTTTGCAGTCTCGGGGAGAAATAATAGATTAAATAGAACGAGCACACGTGGAACCGAAAGAAACCCCACATCTCTCACCTGGCTTAGCCAGGCAGTTAGTAGACAGTTACCGCTATACTGTCCAGATCGCTTCTAAGTCTAGCTTGCGAGCGGAATTAGCAACAATTAACCCACAATTACATCCTGTATGTGATTGCTTACATGGCAGTAACAGTGATCAGTAGTGTCAGTAGACATGCAGCAACTAGCCTCTAATGAATGGCTTTTTTTCCCAGACATTAACACAAGTTGACACTAGCACTAAGACACCTTTGTCAGGGGGCTGCGACCATATACCGTGTTGGCCAATCGGAATTTGCACTGGAAAAAGTACGGTCTTCGTAACTGACACAAGGATGAATTTACAGCCATATTCCTACGATGTTAACGAACAAGAATTGCGACGCAACTGCCTTCACCAGAGGTGGGTAACCAAAATCTCGAGAGAGAGAGATAGAGAGAGAGAGAGAGAGAAACGCTTAATAGGCTACTTTAAGCCACTGGAAAAAGTCGCCATGTTGTAGGTCACATCGCCCAGGGTAGGCACGCGAGTGTTTAAATTTAGCTTCTGACCAATCGTGGTGCTTACCTGTGCTACGTGAACTTGCTTCTCTGACACCATTGGCTACTGCCAAGGCCAGTGTCCGAGGGCGTAATGGAAGCGAAAATTCCCACTTCTGATGCGGTAGCAGAATCCGATTGCAGTTCGCGCGATTTTTATTTCATTTCCCAGAAAGTGTGAGCAGCCTACCATAACATTTGGCATTCCGTCTTCGACAAACCCTTAGATCTGTTTTCGAACGGTTTTGATGTTGTATGTGGGAGAGTTTTCACGCTGGATTTTCTAGAAGGCATCGAGTTGTAGGCAAGAATTTACTTCGTGTATAATTTACGTCAAGGTCATGAGCGCCTCAGATAAGACACGGAAAGAGCAACGCCCACCCCCAGTAATACAGATAGTCTCGCGCAAAAATTTCAGAACGGGTAACTATTTCCGAGTGCCAATCATAACCGTCAGCGTACGACTAATCCTTAACACAAGCTTAATTCTAAGCCTAAACTTGGGCTTACGCTATCGTTAACAATAACTCCAAACTCCCTGAATATAAGCCCACGTCTTTTAGAATGTGAAATTTCGTATTCCCTTGTTGTACTCTAGTATAAAAAATAGCGTTGATGACTATTCAAGCAGCACGTTGGAAATCGCTTTCAGACTATTGGTAAAATCGCAGTGGCTTTAGAAGGACATTGGGGCTACTAAAGAGCACATCGACCAATAATATCACTATTGCTAGTTTATACAAGGGGACCATACGAATGTACTGGTTTTCTCGCCTGTGAAATTTGATTCGTATTTAGCATTTCCGGCAACGATGTGGGAGACGGAAGTGTCCATTTATGGCTCATTAGCCGACATCGGTCCGTCACACCCAACCCCAGGTGGTGTATCTCTCGAGGCTCGAACCCGCGACGTTTATCTCAAAAGTCTAACGCTGTAACTATTTCTTAGGACGGCCGAGCACGCAAGTTAGCACTCGGGCCATCCTGAGGGTACGAGAACAAAGGAGGTCTACATGCCAGTGGAGGCAGGCAAAACGGGGACAGGGGCGCGACCTTCAAAGGACGGACACCACGCGAGGACGCATGGAGGCAAGCGCACGCGAGACCGCCGCAGGCCGGATTCTGTCACCCGAAGGTCACACTGAGGAAACCGCCGATGGCTGCCTCCATCGGCCGGCCAATCGTGGAGGGCCAATATGGAAAAATGACTACTGGCTCTTAAATAGCGAGGCTATGAGCAGAAGGGCGTTCTGCTGCTGTAACACGAGACCTGATGCCGAGACGCGCTACCGACGACCCGAGATTCTGCTGCCGGAGACACAGGACTCTGTTGTCTGAGACGAGAGACTGCTTCCGAGGCGAGACCGACGACAGAACACACGCTGCTGACGGACACAGAAGAACAAGCTGCCGGACACGCAGAAGACAAAGCGTATGCACAAGCAGAAATAGAGTGACAGTAAACACTATTATCTGCTATCCTGTCTGCCTTCTCTTCCTAAAACGCAACTGGGGGATATAACCAGTGTTGACACAGGAACACACAAGGTTATAACACAATTGAGCCACGGGCCCGTTGTCTTGCTGGTTTGTATCAGGAATAGTAATACGTTTTACGAACGTTCACCGAGCGCCAACTGAATTCACCTGTCCCGCTCTGCCTTGGGGCTCATCCTCGAGCCCCAACAGCAGCCTCACAGCGGCTAGTAGTTTAGGCAGATGGTAATGTCGGCAAAGAGAAGGGAGACTGGACTGGCTATTTCTGGCTCATTAGCCGTCATCATGCAGTCCTTTCCCACTCCGAGCGCGAGTGAGTTCCATTAGCGATCAGTGAACATTCGTCAATGAGTATGATCGGTATTGTCTTGCGGGACTTACTGATGCAGTCCATTGGCAGAACGATTAGTAATGATGACCTTTATAATAAATATGACCATGCGGCTGCAAACTACTGTCTAACCCTGGACATCACATTCCTCGAAGACAAGGGAGACCAGAATGGCAGTTTTGGGGTTAATTTTCGTCATCGGCTAGCTCTACCTCAACAGCAGGTTGAGAGGAACTGGAATTTGACCACGGACTCAACAGAATGAGGCTTCGGGACGAAACGGAAAAAGCAGTCCCTGCCTGCAGTCGGAACGGTGACTTGTCACCTCAATTTCACCTCTTCATAACGGGGGAATACACATACTGCTAATAGGATATTAGTGGCCCTTTGCGTGGTAGTGAGTAATAAACCTCAGTTTTTTGTATTCAAACGAAGTTTCTGTAATTCAAGTGTGGGATATACCATGCTCACAGAGGAGAAACTTGTTAACGGTAATCAACGGCTTCCATTTTATTGTCTTGCTAGGCACCAGCAGGAAGATGTAGTGACCTCCTATTCTAAGCTGTACTTTCCTCGCACGCCACTGAGGCAGGCCATCTGTCTGACTTTCCTGTCCACCAGCCCGTGCGCATCAGACGGTGTCAAACCTTTGGTTAGGGTCACGGACGTGTGTTCACCCTGTGTTTGTCCTAAATGGTCAATTGCGTCCCAAGGCCGGTCCACAAAAGACCTTTTTGCGGGGATTGCCTACGGTCTGGCCGTCTTGGAGCCGGTGACCTCACGCCCGGTTGCAGATATCCGGACCCGGCGACTTCACCGCTGGAACGCGACTCTGTACCCGGCCCGCTCATGGCTGGACTGCGTTCGTCTGGGAGTCACTTACCCATTACTAATATTCTACTCCTTCTGCACTTATTTACACCACCCATGACACTCTAGCCTTTCACGCCTTATCTTACCTACTAATTTATAACCATTGGGATACATCTATCATTTATTACCCGGCCGGATTACTTCGCATCTGACTAAGGTCTGTTAGTCGGTTTTGACTCCAGTACATCCCCATGATAATAGCTGAATCCTAAAAGTTGTTCTACGGAACACTACTTGGCAAATTAGGGATACAAGACGACGTCAGAATTAGCATGCCCTGTTTACCTAACAGAATGGCTATCAGCGCAACGATTTTGAGTCAAAACGCATAAAGCGCGCACTCTCCGATCATGGCGGGAATAATTTAATTTCGCACCTTATCGTGACTGTTGCATTTCGATAGGTTTGGGATTCGGATTCATGAGTAGCACATTGAACACTTTTATGACAGTTCCACAGTACCAATGACGATGCCCAGCGTGTGCTCCACAACGTGGTAGGCGCAGAATGGTGATTTGTGATGTATAGTTCAGTACGTTTCAGTATATTTAGGATAATAGGCAATGCCTTTGAAGACCCTATGTATTAAAGCATAGTGGGGCAGACTCACGCAACGTCTACTGTGCCCTATCGTCCCTCACTCCCTTTACTCCGATGGCAAAACAGGGCAAATTCGATCGGAGATGGGTTCAGGCGCGGTGCCTGGAAAAACTAAGCAACCCCTCCATGCATGTCACACACGACCTGGATTCCACGGGACGCACCGGACTTTCATGAGGGTGCTTTGGATCGAGTTCGAAGCACAGTCCTCGAGGTACTCTTAAATACTTTTGTAAGGTTAGGTCCAAGTAATTCTGTTCGTTTTTATTCTTTCAATCCACGACTGACCGCGTTACGTGATAGATTCATGCGCTGGTTCGTCGTGAGGAGGCAGCCCACAGCGTTGACCTCATTCTTTCGTCCTGACACAGTCGACTGTCTAAAAAATACCAGTTACTTGGTGAAGAGACTTATTACAAATTCTGATAGAGTCGGGAAGAACGTCTACGCGTACAACGTGTGATACGGTCGGAGCTGCGGGTAAAACGCCAAACCAAGGAACATGTGTCTCAGATACGTGAAATATATGTGTTCTGAAATTTTCCGTTGGGCCCACCTTACCGACTAGGATGAAGCGAGTAACACAGTAAGTATCAGAAAATGGTTTGATGTGATGGGATGTTGCGTGGCGTGGAACAGTTTCATGTGTGATGTAAGGACTTGTGGGCTCGTAGGGAGAGGTGTGGTGGGGTTTTAATGCAAATTTTAATGAGGGCGCAGATGGCCGAACGAGAGGAAATGGGATTACAGAAAGACATAGATCGATTAATGAAAAATAGTAAGGACACAGTTAAACTATGCATTTTATAGTCTTGTCTACCTCTGACGATGCACCCAAGTACGTCTGCTGAACGTCAAATGGTTACCCTGTGCACACAGACGTCACCTTCCACACACACACACATATATATATGCATATGTATTGCAGATCAGAGGGAGTATTGTGGTGGGCAGCCGCAATGCCTTCGTTTTCCAAGGCTTACTGCCGCAAATTCGTGTCGTCACAAGCAACTATTACAATGCTTTCCTTCACTGGCGCCCCAGTCTCCCGAGGCTTGACCGCGCAGCTACTTCTGGGTTAACGGTACCGGCTGCATCAACGCCCTCTGTTCTTCGGCGTGCCGGCGGACCCGAAATTTGACCTAAGCTTACTTAGTTCGTAGACACCTGCGTACACGCCCGCGTGTACACGTGCGTCCAAATTAGTACGCCTGCGTAAGTGCCGCTCGAACACGACAAGCCGCTGTTACGCAGCAGGGGGCCTTTACAGGCGACACCCCCTCGGGTGACTACAAAATACCAATAACAGAACACTTGAACTCGCTTCACATTCACGTAAAAGCAACTGTCATCACCCCACACAACACTCAGTCGACACTCAGGCCTGGGTGGACGCAGTCAGGACCAGCCCTGGCTTCGCAAATGGCCACTGTCACCTGAGACTTCAACTGGAAGTTCTGCATACGACAAACTCCTCATTCTGGTGACTCTTACCTTATAACTTCCAACTTGGGATTCGACCTGGCGATTGTAGCGATCTAAGCACAAACACTACTTAGACCCCTAAAATCCTACAGTAAAAAAATCAAGGTGACTTACATCGGGCATCTTCTATTAACCGCCGGCGACACCTTCGCATTTCGGAGCGTAAATCTGGGATATCAACAGTTGCCGCTCTTTCCTAGACATGTCAACAAAAAGACAAAAAAATTACTAACCGACAGGCAAGAAAAACAGGGCAAATGGGAAGCATGCAAAGAATAATTCTGTAGCCGCCGCACGTGATGGTTACTTCATGGTGTGCTTACCTAAACGAGTTGGGCAAGCATGATCACGCTGGTTTGCATTCTTTCGGATAGTTACGGGGCAGAAGGTTTGAGGGGTTGTTTAGGAAGTTTAAAATTAAAGCATCTGGGAAAAGATCCAAAAACTAAACCCAAATCCTGACCCCAAACACTGAGCTAAACATCTAACCATATGAAATAGCCCCAACAACTAAAACGAATTACTTATCTTAAGTTTCAACCCCGACTAAAACGTCCAAGCTCCAACCAGAAACCCCACCACAAATTTCCTTACCACGGCCATAAACCTAAAACCTCAGTCCCCTTGACTTATTTCTGTACTCAAATCCCTAGTACAGCACCCCTTAACGTAACTCGCTATCTCAATTGCAAAATTACCTTATTATAAGTGCCCCGAGCCCCTACCATAACTGCCCAAGAGTATTTATGCTAGCGCTATCATGGCTACTCAAATCGTTTCAGTAGGTATACCGCAAGGTAATCATCAGGGCCATTCGTTGCCGCGAGGTATTTGACAGTCTTTCGTTAGTCGGGAGGCAACTTACACGACCGCCCTCGGAGAGAGACAGAGGTTGGAGAAGATCTACAGAGGCAGACTTGCGCGATGGTCCGATGGAATCACGGAAGCGACGGGGTAAGCGGGGATCGCGAACAATTAGCTCTAGCAGTTCCGAGAAGAGAAGACGAAGGGAGTCGCGAGCAGCAGCCGAGGCACGAAAACTGAAGGCATCATCACTTTCAGCATGTCTGTCCTTCGAAGCGAGTCCAAAGCGATCCACAGAGAGACCGAGAGACTCCAGGTGGCTGGCATTCATTCCAGCACCGAAGTTGATCAAACGACGCCACCAAGAGGGCAGAAGCTGGCGGATGGAGTCAGGTTGTGTTAAGTCGATGTTCTGATCTGGTTCCAGCCCAGGGATGTTGTCTTCTCGAGTTTTGTTTGCAGAGTCGCTCGATGGCCTAGTTGGGTCCTCTGAATCGTCGTTTCCGTGCTGGGGCGACGTGCGTCGACGATGACCGTTGATATCTGAGGGGGAAAGTAACTACAGGGAGAAAATGATAAATTATTTTCAGGGCAGCGTAGGACATGTATAGAATATTTTGCGTGCAACAAAATGCTAAATGTATACGATACCGAAAGGGATGAGTTTGGCGGTATATGTAGTGGTTAAAATGTCAAGTATGTAGCAAACAGCTTGCCGGGACGATAGGTCGATCATCGTAGACATCGACGTCAAACCCAACCCGTCTATGTCAGCACAACTGTTACCTGCACGTGCGGTTGCTCACGGTGAGGCGGACTTGCGTACCACCACCTTCACTCCTGCTTCCGACACTTGCCGTCTTTCAGTGACAAAACAATGTCAAGATTAACGGCGTTGAGTGCAGGAACAGTAGTTTGCAAAGCTAAACGGCACACCGGCGCCCGTAATAAACGAAATAATGCCTGATTTCACGGGTACAAGTTTTCTTCCCTTGTCATATCTCAAGCCAGGCTATCTTAAAGGTCAGCAACTATTGCAGCCTGAGCCTCCGTCACTTGAAACATCGGGTTACCCCTGCATTGGCCAAGCCGCTAGGCTATGACTGACGACTGGTTGTAACCTCTTCAGGCGAATCGGGTTTGCATCAACTCGTCTTACGTAACGTTTCCTTGATCTCTACTGTTCCATTTATACGACAGCTGACTGCCCGGGACTGCCCGCCACCTATTGATGACGATGGACATAGTGACTGACGAACGGCTCCTGCAGTTTGCCTGTTTCTTCAGGGTTTTTGCGCAGACTATTGTATGCCCAATACGGCGAAATGGGTTTGAACAACACCCCCGCCAAATGTTTGTTATAACTGGGATCGTCAAATGGTACTTGATAAACCTGCATTGTGCGTGCAGTAATCATGCCAAATTATACGCAAGACTGCGTTCAGGATAAAAACAGACAAAACTTACAAATTAGGCAAGTAAACGAGAAGTGATTTCGGTATTTAAGAGGTCACTATTTTCCGCACAGCAATGATCGATTGTTTAAATAAAGCATGTATTTATACCTTCAAAAAGTTGCCCTATTTCATCTTTGAAAGCTGTTGAGAATCTGAGTCACGGATCAGATGATTGGATTTTACAGTGGTAGGTGAGTCGTATTGCAGGTGATCTGACGCGGAAGCGTACTGCGAAGCTAAGTTGGAAAAAAAAAGGCAGCATTACATAGACACCAAAAGACATACCCTCAGAGGCAAATCCTGTGGCGGACAGCCACAATGTCTATCCCCCCTTCGTCGTCTAAGGCCCCACAGTCATGCGTCGTCACAAACAACTGTTCCAATGCTTTCCTTCACTGGTGCCCCCGCTCCCCGAGGCTTGACTTCGCAGCTACTTCTGGCTAACCGATAACGGCTGCGTCAACGTCCCCTGTTCTTCGGCCTGCCGGCGGACCCGACAGTTGACCTCAGCTTACTCAGTCCGTACACACGTGCGCACACGCCCGCGTGTAAACGTGCGTCCAAATAAGCACGCCTGCCTAAGTGCCACTTGAATGCACCACCCCTCGGCCGACCTCTACAGGTAACATCCACTCGGGCAATTGCAGCACACCAATGACAAAACACTTAACGGTCATGTCAGAGCAACCGTCATCACACCACACAACATACAGTTGACACTCTCAGGCCTGACTGAAGGCAGTCAGGACCAGCCCTAGTTTCGCCAATGGCCACTGCCACCTGAGACTGCGACTGGGGTTTCTGTACACAGTAAAGTCCTAATTCTGGTGACTCTTGCCTTTTAACTTCCAGCCTGGGATTCGGCCTGATAATTGTAGTGATCTAGGCACAGCCATTACTTAGAACGCTACAATATGCATTCCCAGCGATATAATGGAAAAAGGAGGAGGTTCTTCGGAAAAATCAAGCTGTGCTTGTGAAGTTTCGAGCTGGTGACACTAGCCCGTCCTTAGACAAAATAAAATGTAGCGAGAGAGTAAGTAAGTTAAAATAGAGGGTTTAGGTGACAGAACAACTGGACCACTGGTGTGTGGGGGGGGGGGCGTGAGTCACCCACCGTCCGCCCTCCCTCCTCCGCCTCCACGTCACCCACAAACAAATAGTGACTCACACCCCCCCACACGCCAGTGGTCTAGCTGTGTTGTCTAGTGTGACCGCCTTACTCTCCTACTTCCTTTTATCTTGTCTGAGGATGGGCTAAGGTCAACAGCTCGAAACTTCACAAGTACCGCTTGATTTTTCTGAAGAACCTCTTCCTTTTTCCATTATATCGCTGGGAATGCATACCCCCTCTGATCTAAAATACATATGCTTATATATGTGTATAGAAGGTGATGTCTAGGTGGATATTGTAAAAATTTGACGTTCAGCAGACGTACTTGTGCGCATCGTTTGAGCTAGACTAGAATAGGAATAAATAAGTCCTTCAGACCAGCTATTAATAGATGCACCTCGCTCCTTTCGTTGGTCTCCCCTTTTTGCAAAAGTGGTGTCTGACGGCCTCACACGGCGTTGGTAGGTCGATTCTGTGGTTGGTTTCGGCTTGCGCGGCTTCGAATATCTTTCCGGTCAGTTCGCTCTGGACTCGGCCATCTATTTGTATACCTTCAAAGGCATATGGATAAGTATTTTAAAGTTGCGTATGGCGACATGCGATCGTACCTCTTTTCGCTGTACGAATCCACTATGCTCGTGCACACGTGATCTTAGTCGTCTTTTCTGCCATGCTGCAGTTGCTGACAGGCCAGCCTAGCTAGTTGACAGGATAAACAGGTCCCGACGTATCCCCGGGCTGTAGACGCTCCCTTGGGCTGCATGAAAAAGTGGCGGATAGTGATCGCTGGCCGATATCAAAGGCCTACGTTGAGTGGCCTTAACATGCGTTCAGTGGTTCCTAAGGAATCTCTAATGCAGGGTGATGCATGCAAGATGTAAGCTTTTTAGTTTTGCTCGTGGTAGGTCTTCGTGAGCTTTTTGTACAAACACTCGCTTGCGAAGCTATGCGTGCATCCATGCAGCTAGCATAATTAGAGTAAACGACAGCAGCCCTTAAAACTTCATTGACACGGTACAGGAATGCACAAAAAGCGGTGAAGAGGCAAAACATGGCTACAAGTCGCTTTAGTATGCAAAAATGTCTAAAATAGCTATGAAATGAGGCGCTCGTGAAATAGCAGCGCCGATTGGCGAGAAGAAGATGCCATAGGAACGTACGCTCTCGCAGCTTCTTGGCCGCTGTGCTGCAGTATGTATCGATGCGCAGAAAGACTGTTGTAGGGAATTATTGCCATGTGGTAGTCACTTTCGAAAGACACCAGCTTGCGCTCCAGTGCGATTGAGAAATACTTTTAGTCAGCATTTTCGCCTCTGCCGAAGCGCATGTGCGTATATTCACTACGCAGTACGATAATCAATACTGCAGTCCAGCACAAATTACCCTTTCTAAGCAAGAAAGCATTTCAGGTTGAGTTTCATTAGGTACGTATTTTGTTCATAAGCTTGAAGATTGGCGTGCTACATATCTCATTGCCTTCATCATAGCCCAAAGAAAAAATAAGATGGAATATAACATTGGACGAGTTTACTGAATGAAGTATACTGATTCAGGCATTTCGGAAACTGGTAGAGATGACTTATGTGAGTCCTTTTACGCTAAATGTGAACAGGAACCTCCCGCAAAACCGTTACATCGAGGTGTATTAAGGCTAATAGAGTTAACCCTAACGGCTGCGACCTTCCAGACCCTTGGGAAATGAGAGAAGTCAGAGTGGTAGGAAGAGTGCATTCTGCACACAAGGATTGGTGAATAGTAAGGTGGCAGTTTTGACTGTCAGAGCGCACGTCCAGCCGCGAGGGGTGCTAGGTCCGAAGTTATGCCTGGCCGAAGTACCCATATTGAGGTCTGTGTCCAGGTGGATTGAGATCAACTTACGTAATGAAGCCAATCTACTAACGTGGGAATCTAGGTGGAGGACTGAGGTCAAACCAGCGTGGATTGAGGCCAGGACGGGAAAGCGAGATGCGCACGTTTTCGCCTGCTCCCAGGGGCGCGATGAATCAGCGTGCGGTGGATATTCACGTGCGGCTGATCATGGATTCCAAGTGCCGCTAGCGGCCTTTACAGGTGTGTTTGCGCCCAAGTCCAGGGAGAGTAGAAATGAAGGATTTGCGGCCAGAGTTATGTTCAGTGTTCACTATTGAGTTGAAGTTAACTGTAGGGCTAAAGAGTAGGGTAAGTTTCAGAGTAAGGCTATGGCTTATGTTAGGGCATAGGACTACCTGTATTACTTAGACGGACGTTCCTATTCCAGTGACCTGTTTAGGAGTCAATGTAAATCATCCTTATCAATTGCTGTTTTCCATCATGAGAGTGGTGCGGCGGCTGTTCATACCGACTGTGGCTTATTGGTCCCTGTCATTTGCCACGTACTAGACTTCTGCCAACACACGAACACTGACCTGCCGGTTTGCTGCTGACTAGCTTTGATTTCTCCACTGTCGCCCATTTGCGGGAGAAGAGCTGAGGACTGCATAGAAGCGGTGAGGTGCCAGCCAGATGTCACGTGACGAGCACGCGACCGAAAGCTATTCGCTCAAGTGTTAACGACTAATCGCTGATAAGAACGGAAATGCGAGTGCCAGGAAGCAGTCGAGAAGGAGTAGCGGAAATCGTTGGAACAGAACCTTTATTCGCCTTATGCTTCTGCTTCTTGTTCCACTCATCGGCGGAGCCCACAGAATTTGATGCTGTTATTATGTCCACTGTTCTAAAACTGAACCACCAACTCCGTATCTTGTCACTGGACAAAAAAACTATTCCAAATTAACAAATCCCTTGTTGTGAAGTAGAAGAAGAAAATGTGATCGCTGGGACATCACATCTTCACATCATAATTACTTCCTGGGATTCGCATGTTCGCTTGTATTGGAAAATCCCCTGTTCTGATAGTATAACTGGGTCTAGCGTGCCCACTTAGCAAAGTCATCTCTGTAGTATTTTGTTCTGGGAATATTTTTTTGCTCTGACCCTTCTTCAGGACCCATCACAAATACTCGCAGCCTACGTTAGTTGCCCCCCCCCCAGTCTAATGACCTCTACATTTCGATCTCACTACGCGGGCGGTGGGAAAAGAATGACACATAGAAATCCGGTCATTTTCTCCTATTTTCAGCATTAATGTAGTTGTACAGGCCCGGCGATGAATTGCCTGAAACTTTTATTTGCCAAATAGACTTTTCAAAACTAAAAGGGTCTGGACATACAGTAGCTGGCCTAACTCATGAAACGTGAGGATCAAAATTTGAGGGGAGGGTTTAACACACATTTGACGTGGCTTAGTTTATTGACTGATAAGACTTCAGGCGCACAAAGCTTCTTCCCAGAAATGTGTTAAGTTCAGACCAACATACTGAGAGAAAAACGTTTGTCAACGCTGGTTAAATCCAACATCTCTCGATATCCAAGGAATTTTCTATGCTATTAAACGCTGCGGACCATACTTTTTTGTTCGTGCGTGTTCTACTATAAAAGGACATTTTAAAAGACCAGGAATGTTTTAATCATGTATTTTTAGACAACAGAAAACGTTGTTTTGCGTTCACGAAATTGAAGTAAGTACCGATGTAGGACAACGCATTATTTCCGGTATGGTATAGGCGTCAAGGGAAATTTTAAAAGGAATCGGCAGAAGATTCCCAGTTTTCGCAAAATTGTAGAATGTATTCTGCCACTCCGTTTTGCAACTTCAATCTTAGAACGGGGCCTAAAAGTACATGAATAAACTGAAAACTGCTCCAATATACATAGAAAACTTAGTTCGTTCATTTTCAGCAGAATATTTATGCATAATAATCAGGGAAATGTAAACCCTCCTAACACTTTGCCATTCTTATCTTGACTTCATCTTCGAAAAAGGCAAATAACGCAGATGGTTTACGCCAAAATATCTACTGAAAGCGTTAATTCTAGAGGTACCTTGTTAAATAAAACTTTTCAACTGAAAATTGCGTACATAGCGGAATTTAATGAAACCAGCTTCCTGTTTACACATTCCCCTTCCCAACCTTTTTTTGCCCTAGACGTTTTTAGATCGTTTTTGGCTACATACAGCGTTGAAATTTTTTACTTTATTGATTTACCCCTGGCCAATTCTTGTGACCTTTACGTTGTTGTATCGAGTTTTCTGTATGAATTCAATTCTATATTTTCTCATCCGTTACCCAGTTTATGCAGCGAGTGGATGCAGCTGATGAGCGCTCGCGAAATTTATGGTTCCATTAAATCCTCCTACATACGCAATCTTCAAATTTATATCTGGGAAAAGATGCTTCAATTTTTTTAACTGATCTTAGGCGTACAGTAGATTCACTACCTCATGCAATAGCTGCCGGAATTCTGAAATAAGTTTTCGATTGGAACATATTAATTGCGGATGGTTGTAATGGAAATGATCATACAGCTTTATTTCAATATATTTTAGACACTTCTGGATGCCAGCTTTCTAACGAACTTCTTTCTGAGCGCCAAGACGAAGCATGTACTGTAAAAAGTGACTACATGAGTGGTATGCTTTTTTGTCATTTATTTCGACTGCCTTTATAGATTCAAATACATTTTTTGGAAAAAATTATTTTTTGTACCCTTTTGGTGGCAAATTACGCCTTCTTTAAATTTTATACTAAAAGGAAGTGTATCTTTCGGTTTTAAAAAATTTTCTAATTATGAGCTTTTTTTACAATTTTCAGGTGTTCATTCAGTGAACGACGCATCCGTCAATTGTTAATGCTGCCTTTACTGTATAAAGCATGCTCCACATCTATTGCAACATTTTATGGGAACTATGTGAAATCTTCATCAAGCTGTAGGTGAAAACGTACTTTTCCTTAAACAGGATGTACACAGTGCACAGTTTGTTAACCTTGAATTCCAGTGTAGCGGTCACTAGGTTTCGAAATTATTGAGCAATTTAGAAACTTTGCTGAGATTAAGCTGTATGATCAGCTCTATTACAACCATCTGCAATTAATATGTTCCAATCAAAAACTCATTTCAGAATTTTGGCAGCTATTGCATGAGATACTGAACCTACTGTATTTATATCGGGCTTTTATTACGGAAATTCATTTCTCTCAGCAATGTGTTGGCGTGCTTGGCTGATTCTATAAGCATGACCCAAACAGAGATACGTTAGAAAGAATGCTCAAAGACTCAGCATTTACGCGAATGCGTTTAAGAAATATCTTATTTTTAAGGTTTTAGTAAGAACGTAGAAAATAATCCATATTTATGGCCCACCGACTAAAACCACTGAAAATCGTAGTGTTGAGCATCATTTCAATAAAAATCTGAAATTCGTCGTAAACGATATCCCGAAATAAATGCAGAGAAATGTGCCGGAAGGAAATATCTCCTAGTTTACACGAAATAGTGCATTTACGATTGTCCCTGACAATTCCATTTAAATTTATTATTCATGGACTGGTATGTCCGGGCGTTAGCTCACGAAATATCCTGATCGCATGAGCTTCCAGTCGGCGTAATCAAGCGAAAATCCAATTGCCTTAGTTCAACATAACTCCAGCAGTTTATAAACTGAAGAACCAACTAGCAATTCTCGTGAAAATGTGTTGGGCTGTATGCTAACAGCGCCTACTAGGGAAGCATGCGTATTCGAAATTTTTACTAAAGGATTATTTTGCAACGTACTTCTAATTATGCTGCTTTATTCATGCACTTTTTGCATGAACAGACTGTCATGATTTAAAACTTAAATTTATCTACATGGTGCCCCACAAAAAACCCCTAAGTTTGTGATTGTTACGGCGGCCGGACCGCCCATGCCGGCACGATCGATGGCAGAGAAAACAGAACACCTGGGACACATCCGAAGTGAAGCCGCCCCCGTTGGTTTGCACCCGCATTCATGTCGCCCACGCCATGTTCCGCTCAGTGGTGAGAAGCACCCACACAACGTGGGTGGTGGTCGCAGAGGAGGAGGTTCTAAAATGCCCACCTGCGCACCATATGCCAGGAATATTCTGGAAATACGTGTAGACCCATGCCACAGCTAAGCAATTTCCAGCGCGAGGTCATCGTCCTATTCCGGAAAGAACATCCAACATGGGGATTGCAGAAATGTCGGAACATTTTGCCCAAATTTTTTGGTGCCATTACAACTGACCAGTTTAGAGGTGTCGCGACTGCATTCAAACAAGGTGGATCACCTGTAGCAAAGGTGCGTAAGCCTGGTAGTGGCACTTCTTGCAGGCACGATTCCCCAACAAGGCGAGCAGTCTTTGAACTTGCCGTAACTCCACCAGATCATCACAGAAGACATTCAAGTCAACGTGAAATTTGTAAAAGAACTGGGATTGTCAAAAGGGTATGTGCACAGAACAATTGCAAAATCCAATTTAAAATGTTTTCGACGTATTCAATGCCATGTTTTAACTGAAGCACACCAGCAAGCTCGAAAGACAAAGTGTGATGCCATGCTTCAGCGCTTCGGTGAAGGAGAAAATTGGAAACAAGTGTGGTTCTCAGATGAATCATCATTCTGCTTGTCTGCACCACTGAATAGGCAAAATGAACGCATATATCGTGCAATGGAAGTCAAAACTGATATTCCTGATGAAAATTTGCTGGTGGAGATAGACAAGCAGCAAAAACCTATCATGTGCTATGGTGCTGTTTCCTGGCAAGGCAAAACAGACCTCTATTTTATTGAAGGAGATGCTGCTGGGCAGGAAGGTGTTGCACCGAGTCGGAGAACGAAAAAACTGTAAATCAAGTTGTTTACAGAGAGGAGATGTGCCCACAGATGTTTACAGATATTGATCAAGCAATGCAGGGAGAACCCTGGACGTGGCAGCAAGATGGTGCAAAGCCACACACTGGCAATGACACTGTCGCCTGGCTCCGAAGAATAGGAATCACTGATATTGAGTCAATAAAACATGTGTTGATGGACACATGGAACAGCATCCCTCTTGATGTCATTCGTCGAGCAGCTCAGAGCTGGATGGATCGCTTACGTCGCTGTTCTGCAGTTAATGGATAGCATTTTGAGCGGTATCTGTAATTTGTTATTAGGTAACAGTTTGCTAATTACACAATGAAGTTGTTAGTTATAATTGTAATCAATAATTTTTATTTTTATAACAGTATAAACATTATCATAAATTTAGGGGTTTTTCGTGGGGCACCCTGTAGTACGCCCGATTTCCTCTTTACGAAAAAAGCTGGTATTTCTAAACAGTGCAGTGTTACCTGATAAAACGTAATGCGCCCTATTTTTAAGAATGATCATTACTTTACTGCAGTAAGACTTTTTGCAACGCAGTGCGAGCTGTGTTTGTGTAACAACACAAACACAGCTCAGAAACAGAAGTTATTTCAGGCCCAATTAGTATGCAGTCACATAGTACAGCAATGGGCATATCTCTGTTCAAAAATCTCGAGGCCGTTACAAGAAGCTGAAGCCCTGGTAAATTCCGATTGGATTCCCGAATCACGATAAAATACACTATTTCTTCCAACAAGAACCCCCATTGATTGTTGTGTTGATAAGTTCACATTGGTTTGCAGTTTTAGTACGCTGTCTTTTTAAATCCAGGAGAGATATTTGAGGGCACTTTAGAGCATAGAGATTCACTGGCAGATCGGAGCCCACACTCTTTGGTTTCTTTAACCGCTCAATGCTTGATATTTCACGCCAGAAAATTGGAGTATGTGCCTGCAGCGTGTCTACGACCTAGTGTCCTCATTACATAAAACCAAATTCAATAAGTTTAATGGAAATATGTACATAAACTAGAAAATATGAACGTCTAACATAAACACTGCTCTGAAAAACGTTTGTAATGAATGTAATATAAGCATGCAATCTTTTAACAGGCCAACACTGCCAGCGCACGCCCAAAACTGGGCTGGGACGACGACGGGTGAATGGGGATGGCATATGTATTATTCCGCAACCCGAAATTTCCAGAATGCTGTAGACTTATCTTAAGGGCAATCTAACTCATTTGTTGACTATTTTGAACTTAAAGTGTATTTGTAGGTGACATTTTATATTATTTTTACGGATAATTTGATAATATGCATACGCTCTCGAAATTTCGACGGGGAGATCCGGGGGTGAGGACGAGGATATGCGGGTTGAAAACCCCGTTCTCACCTCCGTCAAATCCCTGTCATCACCCCCTATCTCCCGGGATTTCGACCGAGGATCAGGGGATTTCGCTGGCCGGGAAGGCGTATAATGCATTCAGTAACACTTTTATCGTAGCTTTACTTCAAATAAGACCACTTCTTCACAGCTCCACAGATCAAAACCGTTACGGAAATAACACATTCTAAAAATATTTGAAGTTCCACATGCTTTCTAGACCTATGAGCACATTATCTAATTGAAGTGTCTGGGTGAAAAGGGACACCAACTGTGTTTTAGAATTACAGTGGAGCCTTGAGTAACGAGCAGCCCCATCTACGAGCACTTCAAGCAACGAGCGAGCCACTGACCGATAAGTTGTTTCGATTGACAAGACTCCATCCACCGATGAGTCTCGTTCGCAGGACGTTGGTCCTCGGTCACCTGCAGCCAGTCATTGAACTGATGCAGTTTGCTTGGCTACGTTTTGCATGACGAGTGTTTCACATGGCAAACTCGGTGCCGGAACGGAGCAAACTTGTTAACAGAGGTTGCATTGTAAGTTTAGGCTCCAGACAACATAGGTCCTGTTAAATTAAACACAAAATATAATGATACTAATTGTTGCTAGTAGACATATTTTTGGTAATCTTTACACACTGTTGAATTTAATAGAAGTTCAGACGTTTTCTGGGACCAGGAGTGTATTTGGCCGACGTTTCGAAATCTCCCGCGAGCTCATTGTCAAGGAATGAAAAAACGTACAGCTCACAGTGTAATTAAGTCGGTTCTGCCGGGATTGAATTTATCCCTTTAACCTCCTGTCCAAAAATGGTCGTTATCACTTACTTCCAAAGATGCTGGCATGAATAAAATACCCAAATCAAAGAGTTTAGATAGTTGAGCGGCCAAGTGCAGTACAAGGTCAGATAACCTTTTACATAGAATGGAAAACGCCTTGTGCTTGTCAATTTACTCAGCTGCTTCTTTTAGTTGTACACAAATGTTCCTTTACAAGTACGTCGGGCGAAATACTTTAAGTTATCAGGGAGATCCAAATTTTGCTTATTTATTCCTTTGCCATGGATGTATCGTCCGAAAGTAGCGCAGCTAGTGTGTGTAAAGAGCTAGGTTAGAGCATTTTTTTTTGAAATAAAACAAAAGTACTCTTTTTAAATCTAACAAATAATATACAGGGTGTCGCAAAAATGCATACACATTTTACCTATTTGTAAAATTGGTGTTTATCATAATTTCATTATGAAATAAATGTAAAGATATTTACAAGTACGATTTTGTTTTTATCATTGAATGTTCGCAAACTGACGTCCATTTTGATCAGGACACTGCTGACAACGCAAAGCAATGGAATCGCACATACCATGAAATAACTCCCTTGGTATTCGGGTGCATTCATATTCGGTAGCTTCTCTCAATTTAGCCACTGCTGCCATAGCCCAAATGCAGCGAAAAAACCTTAAAATGATACTTTTAAGTATTTTTACGATTTCTAAATTACAAAATTATAATAAACACCAAGTTTACAATTACTTAAAATGCATATACATTTTTGGGACACTCTGTATATATCTAGATGGCACATTTGCCCAAATTAATCAAAAAAATTTCCCGGCATTTTATCATTACTAAGAAAACCCCTCTTTCCAGTGTTGCCCGTTTTAAAATATGTTTTTTTATAGCGGATCACCACCTGCAGTATCTTAACTTACTGTCTAATCATTTTTGGTACTATAGGAATTCGAAGGCCTAAGCCAAAACGTTTGATTTTATATGGGTATGATGACGTCAACTCAGAAAAATCAACCCCTTTAAACGCCTGCCCTTTAGCAAGAAGCACAATTTAAAAATACCATCTTGTAATTTACGCCTATGACTATCTAAATATTTCGAATAAAGAAACAATTTAAAGCGATCGAAATAATTTTTACAAGCAATGGAACTGCATTAATTGCTACTTAGTGCAGCTGTACGTTTTCCAATATGCTGATCATCTTCCACTTCCTGCCACAACTCAGTCTTTGTCCGTGAAACCAACAAACTTCGGCTTCCAATGGTTGCACCTTCTTCTTCGTCTTCCTCTGAAATGATTTCTATGCTACATCAGTATCCTTCCTCCTTAATCTCACAACACACCCAAAACTAAAACATTTGCCTCTACCTTTGAAAAGTTCGGGGCCCGAAACGACGAGGCATCCAGCTAAGGAAGAAGCCACTGTTATTGCAACTATAATTTCGACAATAGAAGAGATAAATGCAAAGAAATCAAAAGTCCCCGTGGGACGCACACAGACCTGACTTCGGGATCGCAAGAAACTGACATTATGCAGACGCGTATAGAAACGGGTAGGTGGCGGCGTTACGTGATTATAGGTATGCGCAAAATGCTATAAGTAATTTTGGAAAGAAAAGAAAAGCTAGAAGAGAGAGCAGGGCAAGGACATGCAGCTGAAAAAAAAGAGATGGTGAAGGCAGATGCGGTTGTGTGCACATGTGGGCACCCATGATTGTGATCACTATGCTGATGACGGTCCCGCGTAAGAGAGAACGCGAATGTACACGAGAGATTGCAGAGGGGCATTCACTTCCCATAGTAGACTCGGTAGTAGAGCCACTTGGAACGCCAGAGAGAGAAGGAATTGTCAAACTTGAAGACGTAGACACCACAACCAGGATACTGGTGGCTGCCACAGTACACCTCCAAATGGCTATCTCGGCGATAGATGGGGATCAGCTCATCGGTTGGTGGCCCGCCCTGTTCCCGACCTCCACTCTCCACGTCACCGTCGACGGAGCCATCGTCGGCTGAAAGACATCAAAAGAGGAACTGCTTAGCGTGAGTACGCAATGAAAAAGTTAATCGCGCAGATGAAAAATATTTTGGCACGAGAAAGTTTTATCGAAAACAACAAAAAAAACAGCAAGAAAGGTTGACCGCATTGGGAGGCATATTTCTGGATTATTAGCTGTCGTCAGCCAGCAGCCATACCAAATCCCCGGCATGGAGAATTTTTTATTCGAGTCCAGATATTTTGGCACTTGCATGATTGTTAATATTCCTGATCGCAACCGACGGGATTCAGAGTTATTGACCCAAAAGTTAGAGCGCTGAGCGTAAGAAACGCAGTAAACAAATAATAAGAGTTCGAATCATAGGTTATCAAAACCTGTAACCGGGTATGACTGGCTGGACGAGCACTTTCTGTAATTTGGCCAGTTAATACACTTTCTATGATATTAAAAGCAGGACTGCGATTTTATGGTCCTGTTAAAAATCCAGAACCAGTGAGAAATCCGATCGATTAAAAATTGTTATCGTCAAAAATTGTTATGCCAACCCTACTGCGAATGACGTCAATCGATCTAACTTGTTTGCTGACCGCAGCATAATCCTGGCTTCGAGATTAATGAAAAAGCGAAAAGATTGGGTCTGTCAGACAGCGTGGTTCGGGACAGCAAAGCCCAGCCGCAGAAAGCGCAGTTGCTACAACCTGATAAACGAGTAGTCCCAGAGCATGCAATTGCAAAACCCCTAGAAGTGGCTGGGAACCAACCGTACCAAAAGTTCGACTCTGTCACCAACCCCCATAAACGTGGATCCTCAAAAGAGTCATACATGGTATTTGCAGCGTTCGACGGGAACCCGAGCGATGGCTGACGGGCCTAGACTACGTTGTTAACATAACTCTGCTGGCTTCCAGCCATGATGATCTACATAATGTGGTGTTTCGGATGCATGATAACACAAAATTCAGACATCCTATCCAACGGCGTTGGGCAAACTAGTGTTTTCGAGCTGCAGTCTCGTTCACACGGTTTTTACAATGCTCAGAAAGTGTGATAAAGTCAACGCGATATCACACCGTCGCCAAAGATATTCGCACGGGGGGGTAGCCGTCTGGTCGTATACATTTAGGAATTATGGACTGTGCATGTGGAAGATGAGCAGCAACTTTATTAACAATTGCGTAGGAAGCGTTCTTCAGGCGAAGTACACGGACTTCTTTCTTAATGAGACATGACCCAATTGCTGAGACAACATTAAAGTGGTAACCATTGGTTAAAGCTCGTGCCAAAAGTTCCACCCCGTCACCCATCCCCATCAATTACACACCATTTTAAAAAGACGAAAGAAAGAAATTAGGACAGGAAAAGATGAATCCGCCGTAGGTATCATTTCTCAAAAGGGGCATGGGACTTGCGTAGAGGCTGTAAGCGGTTTTGATTTAAAAAAAGGAAGGGGCAGGGGTTACTTCCTTATGAATATATACTTTTTATATTGTGTTGCATGTGGGGCAGGGGAGGGTCAGAGCAACACCCCATAGTGGCTGCAGCAACATCGTGAGGATATCTGAGAAGATCCGCGAAAGACATAAAAAGTGATTTGGGCACATTCTTCTCCTCCTGATGTTCGATGTCCAACTGAAGGCGCCCGAGAAGAGGCCAACGTACAAAATGGTTAAACACAGCCCACCAAAACCCGGGAAGTGGCTTCTCGGCCTTTGGTCTCTCCACGAAGGAAAGTTAATTGGTCTAGGCCCTGCAGATTCGTGAGCGCACTGTCACGCCTGCGGGGGTGAAATTCGTGACATCACCGAAGCAAGCTAGATCGGACATGACACGACAGTCACCCCAGTAAACATAAGTCAAATGTCGAAACACTATACAGTAAATTCTCTATCCGACGAAATCTCAACCGAAATCCTGCAATGCCTTTTCGATTCAAACAAATAGCTTCAGTAGCTTTGTCATACTGACTATCGTACAACCTTACCTCAAGATGTTTTACTCGTGGTCGCCTGCAAAACTTAGATTCTTCAAAACGAACGACTTAAATAGTGTGCACATCTTTTGCATTGAATTTCCAAATCCGCATAAATTAATATCTATTTTGTAGAAAAATGCGCAAACATATTCTTTTTTGCACTCAATCCATAGACAATTACGTTTTCTCCTAATTTTAAACTTTAAGAAAGGGAATGTTTCGGTTTTAAAAGAAGATTCTAAGCATAATTTTTTTACGAATGGTAAATCTTCATTCATAACACCTCGTATCCACCAACGTGTTAATGCTGCCTATAAAGTACAGAACACGATCCACCTCAATTGTAAGGTCTTATGAACAGTTGGTGAACTCGTGCTTATATCATAGGGAAATTTGAAATTTTCTTAGGCATAATATATGCAGTATGCAGTTGAGGAACCTCGAATACAAATGTAATGGCACGTGGCGTTCAACATTATTGGGCAATTTACAAACTTTTTAAAACCTAAAGATGTTCCTTTTTGAGGTATAAAGACATGATTGCCTACAAAATGAGTATAAAAAAGCATATTTTGCGCATAATTTCTGCAATATATATACAGTAGGTCACATATCTGATGCAAGGTTGAGGATTTAAGGATTTAACAAAAACCTGAGGTCATTTATTTAGTTCATTGGGTTGACTTGAGGCGCAAAATGCTGTTTACTAGAATTAAAATTGCATTCATGTGAGTATACTTTGAGAAAATATAGGCAGAAATGGGCAAAATCCAATGTTTGTTGATTTCCAAGGAATTCCCTATGCTTTTAAGCACTGCGGAGAAAACATTCATATTTGTGCGGGCTGAAGTATAAAAAAACATTCACAAAGACCAGAGAAAGTTAAATTATATTTGTTCACTACAGAGAAAATTTTGTTTTGCGTCAAGAAGATGTTGATGAATCTAATTGAACAAATGTTTGCTCTACAAATGTGTTAAGTTTGGTGCCCTAAACATAAATAATAAACTTACAAGACGCCAGAATGTGTTTTACTACGCCGAAATTAGTAGGCCTATTTGACTTAAGATGGCCTCCCTCATAATCTCATATGTTTTCTAATTGACCTCGTAAACGACATCCATCCAAATGTTGTCAAAATACAGACGGAAATCAATAAATATCAAAACTCCAAACGGAAGAAGTAGAAGAGTATCATGTTGAAAGATATTGGAGGATATTTTGGGTCACTCTGTTGTCCAATTAAAATCAAAGAACACTACCCTGAAGTAAAAGAACGCATTGAAACTGCTCTAGTTTACTTAGAAATGTAAGTTTTTTCATTTCCAGCACAATATTTTCCTCTGTTTTAGGGAAGTCAAAAGCCGGTCAAAATATGCCATTTTGATCTTGACTTCGAAAAACGTATCGTACACAGATATTCGACTTCGAAATATCTAACTAAAGCGTTTTTGAAGAGGTAACTTGTTCTTGAAATTTTCTTAACTAATCTTAGTCGCATTCATCCTCGGCTTTTCTTGTGGAAATTCATTTTTCTCGGCAATGAGTTGACATGTTTGGGCCATTCTAAAGTCATGACCCACACAGGCAGCTATCAAAGGAGGAATGTTTAAGAACTCATTACATAGGTAAATGTTTTTACGATATTTTTTATTTCTAAGTTTTCGGTAAAAAGGTTGAACAAAATCGGTATTAGTGGACAAACAAAGCAAAACTGTGAGATTCGTAAAGTGTTCAGGAGCATTTCCAAAACAGTTTGCTGCTCGTCGCACTCGAACTCTCGAAATAATTTTTTTTAAATGTGACCAACGGAAATTTCTTAATCTAACTTTTTAGTAAACAGCCGGCCTATCCGTGTGTGGCCGTCAATGTATTTTTATTCCGCTCAACAGCCGGGATATGATTTCCATAGAAAATCGTTTTGCAATTGTCAATAGAAATTGATACAAAGCACGTAAGAATCTTTTTGTGCATTAAAAACGGAAATGTGTCCGAAGATTCAAAATTTGGAAACAAGCGTACCTAAGGTGACTACATCCATTTCTGACACATTTAGTGCAAGGTTAAATGTTATTGGAAAACATGTAGTTTATAAAAATTTTGTATTTGTACTTATTCTGTATTATCTTGCCATCCTTTTCCATTCCCATGCCTTAAACACACTTCTATTTTACACTGGACCAGTACCTTTTCATCTTGCCATTTCTTGAGTTTGCAGATTTTTGTGAAAATTACATTTTTCTATGCTAGTTAATAGTAATTTCTCAACCGAACTCTGATGTTTTTTACTTATAATTCTAGCTTTACTGCATTGTTAGTTTGGGGCACAAAATGACTTTTATTACGTTTTTAAACTTATTGCACGAGTTTATCTACCAACTATATATATATATATTCACTCAGAAATGTGCGAACACCGATCGAATAGGCTTCCGAACTAAACAAAGTTCATGTGGTGGTCAGAGGTCCCCAACGGGTGACCGCCTGCCAGGCCGATTCCGGCCAAGTAATAATAGCAGTAAGTGGGGTATGACAGCATCTGGGGGTAACTTGATACAGAACTGTTTCGGGCTTATTATATATATACATATATATAGATTTATATATCTCTGTATGTATGTATATGTATAAGGACATCAAAATTCGATGAGAAAAGTGCCCATCATGTAAATCGCCATTTTTGAAGAGCATAATTTTTTACCGGCAGCCGAACAAAAACTTTTCTGAAAGCCGGCATCCTGTCGTAAATGAAATATATTTAGGTTAGGTTACCCGATAGTCGGTATTACAACCTGTTGAGACTGCAGCTTTGGTCAATACACGCGGTCTCGTGGTCTCTGTCTTCTCTCGTACCCGGCTTTGGGAGCCGAGGTCGGCTAGCCCACGGTTCTCGCTAATTAAAAGTACAGGCGCGGTTTGTAAAACAACCCTACTTAAGTAATTTGTTGCAATCGACAGCAGATTTCAGGATTTCGGTCGAGATTTCATGCGACAGGGAATCCACTGTAAGTATATAGGCAATATTGTCCATCACCCCCATAAGGCTTCATTCCTAATCGTTTGGTACCATCTTGGAACGATAAACCGGCGCGCCGGCGGTGAAGTGAGGCGTCCATGGCCAAATCCGGGAACCACGGAAAACCAGCCATGAAGCCAAGCCACTGCTTAGCCGGGGTTTTGGAGACGGTAGAGCCATCAGTAATGACTTTTGGTTGCACTTGTCCCAGGTTAATGCCGCTAAAAAGGGCAAACTGACTGACAGTAAAATGTAGGCTAGAATTGATTGGTCCAGTTTCTTTCGCTTCGTTAGTAACACTTCGCGAGGCACGCCAGTGTTTGTAGAAAGTTCCAACCTGAGCATACGCCAACTACATCCGAACACATTCAAATTCGATAAAGCCGAAATTCTCGCGAGATGTGACAATCACATGACAGCCCCGAGTTACTTGAGTCATGCTTTTACGGGCGCCCAGACCATAAACAATTGCAACGACTTGCCCATTCCACATTCGGCGCCAAGGCTCATTTTGCCTAAAGCAATTTGCCACCCTCGGGGAGTGCAGAGGCAAACGCATCTTCCAACACCGGTGGCAGTGAGTCAGACGGCCGAGCCATCATCACACACAAAGCTAACACGAGTGATGAAAGTTCAGCAGGTCACGACCCGTACGCAGGCCATCGAGCAATCAGCGTACAAGCATACAGGCAACTGTCCTCGATAGAGGACTATCGTAAATCTCCGTGCACGAAGTACCCCGTTTCCGCTGCTGTCTCTGAAAATGGGCTCGGGAAGGTATCCGAAACGACAGACGACTAAAGTTCTGATGGCAACAATTGCATTTACTTCATATGCGTTACTTCCTGGGACCCACATGTTCGATTGCACACAACATAAGCGATCGTTTTAGGTATTCTGAAAGCCATAAACTAATCACAATTGTTATTTCCAGCTGAACAAAGTTGAAATTGAGAAGAAGACGACGATTCGATTGCTGGGATAATACGTTTAGTTGCCTGACGTTTCGAGATCCGTCGCGGAATCGTCATCAGAGACATTGTCAGAGTAGTAGCAGGTGGGTTGAAATTCTCCACGTCCATTTCTATTGACTCCCTCTGCCAGACATACTACAGTTGTCTCCTTTTTGCGAAAGCCTTTTCCTCGCCCTCTGAACTGCGTACCCCAACCCCCTTCCCCCAAGAATTCCGCTCCTGTTGACCTTTTTCTTTCTAGTAGAATGCACACTGGTGCTAAAACTGTTATGACCCGCCTTGGTACAAACCACCTTGCACGAACCGGTACCACAAGAGCCCGTAGTAGAGAGATAGTGAGAAGACAAGTCGGCCAGACAAAGCGTTTGCTCAGACAGTAGCACGGTACAGCGCGTCAGTGCAAGCAAGCGCAAAGTCGAGTCAGACACAACGTGCATGTACTTTAGACGGAAACGCGAGAGAGACATCGAGCGACGTGGGCCAATCATGATCAGGGGAAAATCGATAGTCACGTTGCGCTCTTGTGACAGCTGCCTAGGAGGAGTTCGCGGGCCTGGGAATGGTGCGCCGCTTGCGCAGGCTATCAATCTGCTAGGCGTATGCTAACAGAGTATTCATGGAAATGGGCACAATCCCAGCAAAAACTAGCCCCCCTCCCCCTTCGGCCAAGTGGTACTTGAATACGGTCTCCACCTCCCGTTCCGCCTCCTTGCCTTTTAATCACCTTTTCCCACAATGCCTCCGTCCCCCCCCCCTGCAGAAAGAGACAGCTGTTTCAAGAGCTACTTGATACTGCCTTCCCTCCTCCTCTGGTCGATTACAGCTGTCACCACCACTGACCTCAACATGCTTGCAATTAGCGACTGCCAATCTCTCCCCCCCCCTCCTGCCGTCGCCTTATTGCCTTTGTACACGTCCGCCCCCTTTCGCGCTGGTTTTTCAGACCAATGGGAGCCCACAAGAATTGCCTCCCGAAATCACATAAAAGGAACAGTCTCAGCCGTCCCCATCAACATATATAGACAATTCCCCAAGATTGCTTTGTCCTGAGTGGCATTGTTATCGAACGTGTGTTGTTCCTTTGTGTGCATTCATTTTTGAGGTTTGTACATTGTTTATCCCTTACTAGTCTTCTTAATAGTACCCTACTGCCTTGATAGTTGTTATCATTGGGTTTGACGTAGGCGTGATTACTGGATACAGAGTCAGAGAAGACAAGACGGTGAAACAAAGTAATTAATAGCCACATCTCAAAATTTTGTTTCCTTGTGAGGGCGAAAGCCACCATAAAGTAACTTTACAGGAAAAACTTCAAAAGAACCCATGAGAGGGAGGCCAGACGACGTGAACTGTTTGAACCAGCCGACAAAACAAGATTTAATCAAGGTCGTCAATCCCGCATTTGAAATCTGGTTATGGTAGCGCAAAATAATGCAGAAGATAAGCGGTATTCTCTATTAACAGCGTCAGGTCAAGCCTGAGCAGCTGTGTTCGGGTAAAATAGACGAAATATCGATAATTGTCGAGGGCGAAGTATTGCCTCACCCCCCCCCCCGATTACGAAATTCCGTTAGCAGTATTTTAAGAAAATATAAGCTAAAAAGAGCTATAGATAGGGACCATACTGGAAGGGATTTTTGCAGGCAGTACGGCCTTCAGTTGCCTCGAGCGCATCATTGGGGACAATGACGCAAACATAGAAAAGAATGTGTGGCCGTCGCCTAAGGACAATAAGGTCCCTTGTGCATAATCGGTTGCCAAGCCCCTGCCAGCGACGCAGCAATTTTATCCCTCAGTACCAACGCCTAACAAGCCCTAACAAGCCCTGAGAACCACAGCAGATGCGTCTTCGTCTTCGCCTTCATAGCGGCTAATGTCTGCTACACCAATCTCCCTACAGTGGATCTACCTCCCTTCCTCTCCATCTCTGTTTTTCATGATGGAGCAGCCTCTCCCGACCATGCTGTTTCGACTCCTTCGCCCCCCCCCCCCCCCCTCCGTCGGGATTGAGGCCAATCCGACGGGACTCCTGATCCAAAAAAAGCTTGCCGAGGCTGAAATCCTCGCAAGAGGGGACAACCGCGTGAGCCGCGAGCTGCTTGAACCATGATTTTCTCAGGCCCCCAGTCCGTCAACAAGCGCAATGATTTGGCTTTCCCATATGGTGAACTGAGAAATTTCCCGACCAAGAACATCAGTCACGTGGGAAGGACTGGGCGCAACAACAACTCTGACGACAGCGGGCATAATTGTCGCGCAATTACCAAACCCGCATCCGACGCAGACAAGAACGCTGTGGCAATTAATGAGCAATCACCGCACCAATTAAGACTTCAAGCGGTGACTACAGGAACTGACAATTACAGTACGCATGCGGGTGACCGCTGTGAACTATAAACACCATGCAATCTGTGCATGTATCACCCTTTATCTGTGCATGTCTCAGACCTGTTTAGAATTACCTATAATTAAGGATTCCCGACGGAATCCGAAAAGTCAGGCAAATAAAACTCCTGTTCCAGTTATCGCATCTTCGTCTTCTGAACTGCTTCCTGGGACTCGAATATTCGCTACTATTGGCACTCCCAGCATGTTGTCCTACGAAGGCGGTGGTAATATGGTTTTATGGGTGGGGAGCTAGAAAACACAGTGGAATATACTCTAATAACTGCTATATGCATTTTTATTGTACTGCATTTATAAGTGATGTTGATTCATAGTTGTAGATTTTCCTAATCTGTATTATCATCTAACTTATTGCGGAAAAACCCGATTATCAAATTGCAGGTTTCTTGAATTTCCCGAAAAATAGGAATGGTGGTTAGGGGGTCGTCTACTTCAACTTACCTGAGTCCCAATTTAACGTTTTGGAGTAAGATAAGTAGTCTGCGGCGCGAAGCGCCGCGCACACCTTCAATTTACATGCGAAACAACTTACTCCCAGCGGCTGCGGGAAAAAACTTCGACTACATTTTTTTCAGTGTACACTTCGAAAAATTACTACGCTGCCTATAATATTTTCCCACCCCCTTAAACCCTATAACCACCGTTTTCTTAGGAAAAAATTCTGGGACTAGGGGTATATGAGAAGGACTACATAAGCTACTATTTACGTCCGATGAATAGAAAAATAACGAAAAACGATAATAGGACAAACTAGGGAATATACGGAACTCGCAAAGACTGAACAAGTTTTCTGTAAGTTGGACTTGAGCTGCCGAGTCACGAAACTCGAATCGGCTGCACCGCCCTATAAAACCTGACCGCGATGGTTGACAGTAATCGGTACAGCATCAGCCATCGCCTACGTTCATGCCAAAATAGGCTCGCCTTATGAGAAGCACAAGAATGTCAATTAAGCCTCGCAAACCGGCAGGCCTGAGGGAGATGTGATAGCTCAAAGTAAGGTGATACCGGAGGGGGGAGAGCGGGGAGCCGGCGGCCTGACTCCATCTTGCAGCCAAAAGCTTGCTGGCTGTTTGGCTTGCCCGCATCCTGCAGTCCGACTTACAGAATGCTTTGTTTGTTTAAAAATAGCGGGTCACTTCCAGCGTCTGTACTACTAAATAATGTTAATGCTGGTGCGCTGCGGTGAGACTTTTTGTCTCCTCTGACCTCCCCCCGCCATCCTTCTTCGCACAGACGCATTTGGTGAAAAGTAGGCTGAACCGTCGCTGTACAACGCAAAGCCGTCCACCAGACGAGAGAGAGAGAGAGAGTCGGCTGTATCTAAGGGAGTGAATTGGAGCAGGGCACTGCGAGGGGGTAGGATTGCATCAGCAGATGGGATACAAAACATCCAATCGGCAGACATCAAAGGTCGGACTTGTGGTTTGGATTAACTAGAATAACACAGGCCGAATGGCATAGAAGAACTGACCTCTTCTTGTTCGAAGTTTCAGCGATAATGTTGACGAACACAAAGCCTAAAACACAAATTGTGAGGCGTTTTTTTTCTATTTTAGAATATCCTGTCTTATGATTGACAAATATTTGCGTGAAACAGTCATCCCGACCCCAAAAAAGCTGTGCAACCACCGGCAGGGAACCCGAGTTTATAGTAGTCACAACGTTGCACAGAAATGAAACAGTTGAAATACTATGATCGTATAATTCACAGAAGCACTCGAGCAAAGCAAATTGAGCAGATGAAATAATGAAAAACTAATCCAGTGTAATTAAATTCACGGCTCTCAGTGGGGCCTTATAACTCAGTTGGCTAGAGCGTTGGCTGTACTAAAGCCTCTCCCTTGTAGCCGTGGGTTCGAATTCCACCGAGGCCGCCAAGGTTTTCACAATTGGGTAAATTGAATTAATCAAGCACAAACGAGTAACGAGAAAATGAATACACACTATAAATCCCGCAGCCCTATCAAGGCGGGAAAAACTGAGAAAGACGAATTACTGACAATGCTCCTACCTATTACATAGATTACACTATTATATTGCTTGTGAAAATCTTGCAAATAAAAAAAATTATTCACGATTTATTTCCAAATGTTGGTGGTAATTCGAATTAATCAGACGAAAGTAAGAAGAAGAACTACATTCGATATTTACAGTTTCGATTTAAGGCTCCTCATTTGTCCCACCAACTGATTACCAACCAGGTTTCATGGCATAGGTTTATAAATATATGTCGCTAATTAGAAAACGCACATGTATACCTAAAGTTTAAAATTAAAAGTATGTAAACAATTTCATAACTTTCAATTAAGGCTGAATACATGAACGAAAGATACATTCGGGTAAATGGCAATGACAAATGCAGGCCAATAATCTGTTCCAATTAATCAGGGGAGGGCATTGGAAGCGGGACTAATGACTGAATTGTGCGTACACTGCTGTTTTCTGTGGACATAAGACCACCTCTACAGGCGTTCGGAATCCAATCGAACGTCAAGAATAGAGGACAAAAGTGCATGATTTGTTACGTACTCAGGTTGGCAGACAAGAGCGGCGTGCTATTACCTCAATATCGTCCCTCACTGTAGCTGAAATTGGAATCGTGAAAGCAGCAGACGTATGCAAGTCGGTCTTGCCTTTTCAATATCAGGTAGAGTTGTAGGGATCGCGCGGTCGGCCCGAAGCGATTTTTTATTGGATAATTGAGCCTTTTCGCATAAGTGCAAAATGTGCATCATAGCGTCACCGATGGAGATATGGTAGGTATTGCTAGGGATGGACTAGGACATTTTGATGAACAGAAGCTAGAATTCGCCTCGTTAACCCTTAAGCACGGATCTGGGGTGCCATTGGGGAGTTCTGTAGATCAATGCTCAGTCCCTCCCCAATGCTATTTTTGCATTTACGAGAGGTATAAACTGTAGAGAGGCCAATTTCCACGCTTGTGGGTGTTTACTCAACAGCCACTTCTCGTGTGTCTCTATATTCATCCTAGAATACCCGTAGCATAGTGTGGTGACGGGAGATTATCCCGAATATTGGCTTTAGCAGGAGCATATACCCAACTCCCACTCCTTTTGTGAAACGAAGCATCAGATGGCCGTCAGGTGATCAGCTCTCTCTTTAACGCTTATTCCACAATCACCTGGATAACCGGTAATGGTGAAACCGCCCTTTGTCCGTTACGACCAATGTCGTAAGTGCAGAAGTTGAGGCTCGGCTGCTGCATCGCTATGGGTGCAGGTCCTGTCGACTGTTTTAGACTGATTCTTTCGCAGTGACCACGCACATAACATAGATACGAGAGCTTTCTGCCGTCCCATTAAATGTTGTAAGAGTGACCAAAATAACGGTTTTGCAAGCGGAACGGCAAGGAGATTGACTCTACAACGGGCTTTATTCATACCGACTCACCAAACTGTTAGTCAGGGAGGTTACGAAAAGGCTCCGGATCAGGGCAGTCATAAAGACTTACCCGTAATATAAGGAAAAGTTTCCCAGGTGCAAATATGTAGATGGCAAAAACAGCAGGATTTATTGGATCCATGAAATTTCGGGGGAGCTCTTCCAATTGCATTTATGAATTTACATGCGTTTGCGGATACAAGTAGATAGGGCGAACGCAAAGGCAATTGGCAGCCAGAGCCAAGGAGCACTTGGCTAATTGGCTATTCAAGCAGGAAAATGGAGCCCCTTGTTCCTCCATTACAGAGCATTTGCTCCATACGGGTCATTCTGTCGACCCTAAAAATTCCTTCCGAGTACTTGTTCGAGCACGAACAACTCGTACCTCGCGATACCTGGAGGCAGCCTATATAATGCGGTTAAAACCTGACCTATGCAAACAGTTGGAGCATGTGGTTAACTTAGCTTTGCCTTTGTAACATGCGGCTCCCGGATTTACAGTCTCCAGCCAATCTTTTCGCCTTAACTTCATTCCTTCTGTTTCTATTTACACCTTGTTTTAACTCTCTTACTTCACTAATTAGCCTTCATGACCATGCCCTATGACCTTTTTGACCATTCTGTACCAAGTCTATTTTGTATTTTTTTCATTCCTTGCATTGGAGTGGACGCAGCTGAAGAGCTCTCCCGAAATTTTATGGATTCAATACATCCCGCCGTTTTTGCCATCTACAAATTTATCCGTAATAATTAGACCCTCATCGTACTAGTCCCTCTTCTTTCTCCAGGTGGGGCCAGTTGGTTTTAAGAATTACTGTGAAAACGGTAGGGGTGTTAAAAGGGGATTGACCTCACGTGACTAACTTGAACTATGTGTACGGCGTCGTTTAGGTGATCGCGAGAACGCTTAGCAGTCAGATAAACGCGTTTAGTAGGGCGATCTGACTCTACTTGTGCTCCAACGTACCTGTCGTTGTGGGAAAAGCAAAGACTAAGGGATAGACTGGCACAATCCATGAAGGAAGGGCTTCCAAAGACGATCGATAAGAACATCAAGGCCTACGAGAGCATTTGAGGAAGACTTTTGTTAAGGCAGCTGTCAAGGAAGCTTTGCTATCTCACTGCACTTGCGGTGAGGTCCTTGCCCTTACAGCGGAATAAGCTAGATTACGAATGATAACACTGAGAGTCGCATAGACAAGCACCAAGCAGGGTACGTGGCCTGTCGTAGCACCGGGAATAATAACCATCTGCTATTGGTGGACCGGCGAGTGAAGGCAACCTTTGTAGCAAAACGGAAGTGAACAACTATCTGCATGCCAGCAACGCTCGATTATGTGAAATTGAGGTGCTCATCGTAGTGGGGGGGGGAGGTTGGATGTATAGGGAAGGGAAGCGGAAAACAGTATCATGCCTAATCAGAAGAACCCGACTATCAGTCAGCCTTCACCTAGCTGTCTTCATGTTGTTACAAAACTGTTTCTCCACCCCAACCGCCCTTGCCCCTCTTTGCCCCAGGCGGAAAACAGCAAACGTGCTTACCAGACCGTTGCTTTGGTCGGGGCGGCGCCTCACTTCCCTCCTCTTCGTTCTCGTCATACTCATCCTCCTCGTCACTGGACTCGGAGATGGTCATTGTGATGGACTCTGGCGGCGTAAGACTCCATTCGAAGAAGAGACCAAAGCCGATGTCATAGGAGTCGGTTGCAAATTCCCAGAATATGCTCGCACCCTCCTCATGAGTTGGAACTCGAAGCTGAAGTTGAATGCAGACAAAGGGTCAAGGCTGCATGAAATATGCGCAAGGTAACTGCACAAAATCCCGATCAGCACAAACCTCAGGGGATCATACGGCGGCCTGTGCAAGCGTAAAATCCGCCCCTTTCGGCCAATATCTTTGTAAAAACGTCAGGCGAAGGCAAAAATATAAAAACCTCAAGCAGTTGAAATAAAAGAAGGCAACCAATGCGCAGACTGAGGTAAGCGTGAAGTCAAATCGGGGATAACAACTTCAAAAAGCTTTCGAGTCAACAACTGACGGCTGATTTCCCACGTCTCGTCCAAATGCCTGGCTGTTGGACGTGAAAAGAGAGTTTAGTCGGTAGAATGAAAATCGAAAGATGATAGGGCTTGTGCTTGCAACCAAGCTAACGTAAAATTCTTATTGGCAACATAAACTATAGACCGGTCAGCTTCACCTCAATATCCTGCAAGCTTATGGAACGCATAATCAAACGCGAGCTGATGCACTTTTTGGAGCAACATCAACTTCTTTCTGATAAGCAGCACGGATTCCGCAGGGCGAGGTCCTGCTTGACCAATCTGCTCTATTGTCTAGAACAATGGAACCGAGTGATCGATGAAGGGAATACGGTGCATACAGTCTTCGTAGACTTAAAGAAGGCGTTTGACACGGTGCCTTATCAACGTCTCTTTTACAAGCTCAGCCGCATAGGGGTAAGGGGAAACCTTTTGCAGTGGATCGCAAACTTCTTGACTGGTCGTACCCAGACCGTATGCATTGGCTAGCAGCGGTCGGCGGAGGTAGCAGTTGAGAGCGGGGTACCACAGGGATCTGTTCTTGGCCCTATTCTCTTCCTTATATATATATATATATATATATATATATCCCGCTCCCCATCCCCCAAAGAAGATGAAGAAGAAAAGGCGCCTTCATGGACCACACTGTATTGGTGCTGACGTTTCGGAAATACACTATTTTCCATCATCAGAGTGGTGGGTTGTGTGTTCCTGCTTGCTGAGGGTTGGAATGCCGCGCAGACCATCTGGTGTTGTAGCGATGGCTGACGCACGAGCGCTGAACTTTGTGCTGTCCGTGGATTGGCTGCGGCACCTCCATTGTGGGTGGCTGGCGCCCGTGTGTGTCATCTGTTGCCTGTCCGTTTGTCGTTAACGCGTCTACGTTAACCGGCCCGGTAGTGTGACCATCGCCCGACCTCCCCTCTGAGCCGGATGCGCGGATCAGCCCTCGTTCTGGGTCTGGTGTCCATCGGTGGGTAGGTGAGTCATCCCGGTTGTGTGCGCGGCGAAGAGCCCTCTCTGCCCGTCCTTCTACATCCCCCGTCGCCTGTACGTCTGTTGTTGTCGTCATCAGGTCTGTGTGCGTATTGTGTGCACTTGGCCGGCTACTATCGGCTCTCCTTCCATACTCAGGTGGCTGGACTGGTTGGCATTCAAAGCGCGAACCCGGCTCACATGTTTGGGCTCGTCGGTGGGTTGATGATTCATGCCGATCGTGCGAACTGCGGTTAACTCTTGCCTCCTGCTGCAGTCGTGGCTGCCATTGATGAAGTTGTAAATCGCTCATTGGCGTGGTGGGCCTCGGCTGGATCGATTGAAGTCTGGTACGCAGGGCCTGATAGGCCGGATTTAAGTCAATATTTCTATTGATTGTGTCTACGGAGGACCAACTTTCGAGCACCAGTCTGGCCATTTTGTCATTGGATCGGCCGATGACTTCGGCGTTTTCGAAAGCGAATTTGTGCTTCTCCCGTTTCATGTGGCCATATACCAGTGACAGTCTGTCCTCGCGATCGACTGCCAGCTGGTGCTCGTGTAGTCTTGTACAGAGGCGTTTTCCCGTTTCACCAATATACCTTGCACTGCAATTTTGACAAGGTATGCTGTAGACCACTGCTGATTGTTCCGTTGTCGGCAGCGGGTCTTTGGGTCGCATTATCTGCTGTCGAATAGTCGAATCCGGTTTGTGGGCAATCCCAATTCCAAAAGGATTCAGGATTCGAGCTGTCGCTTCCGAAACATTCCTTACATAGGGGATCGCGAGCCAAAACTTCGGTTTTTCGTCGTTCGGCCGCTGTCGGGTGGGTTTTCGTCGGCAGTTACGCAGGAAGGACCGTGGATAACCATTGGCTGAGAACAGTGAGTGTAAATATTTTGCCTCCTCCTTTCTCCCGTCCT
>JAYGXS010000004.1:45565620-45601414 GCA_036362985.1 Ligula intestinalis | reverse complement strand
CCAGACTTTTGGTTGGCTGACCGTCGGCTTTCTAATCGGGTTAGTCCGCCTACTCCGCTCTATGAAGCTCCGGGGGTACCCATTGATGGTGAACATCTGCCGTAGATAGCGGAGTTCGGCCACTTTGTCGGCTGTTTCACTGCAGTGGGTCTCAGCCCTCTTGTAGAGACTTCGCACACAGCTGCGTTTGTGACACAATGGATGCTTGCTTTGGTAACTCAGGATCTGGCGAGTGTTGGTAGCCTTCCTGTAAACCGTCGTCTTGAGGTTCCCGTCAGTCTTGCGATGAACCAACACGTCTAGGAATGCTAGTTGCCCATCGTTTTCTGCCTCCATTGTGAATTGAATATCTGGAAAAATGGAGTTCAGGAGGGCATGAAAGTTGTTGACTCCTTCCCGCTTGATAATGACGAAAGTGTCGTCTACATAACGCGCCCAAAATTTGGGCTTGTGCTCAGCGAACACTAACGTTTCCAACCTCTGTAGGACTGCCTCAGCGACGAAACCAGATAGAGGTGATCCCATTGGTGTACCTTTGGTTTGCTCGTAGATTGTCCCTTCAAAGGTAAAGTAAGTTCTGAGGCAGTACTTCAGCAACTGCAAGAGATGTCCACGTTTCGGTGTTTTGGCGGCCTCGATATATTGGCTGTCCAGGAGGTCGCTTACGGTTTCAATGGCAAGACTCTGCGGGATCGAGGTGAATAATGAGGTGACGTCGAATGATATCAAGATCTCATCTGCCTCGAGTTTTAATCCAGTTATTCTCTCCAGAAAATCCGTGGCTGATCGGACTGTCGTACTTGAGCCCGACGTAAGGGGATTCAAGCGTCGGAACATCCATTTGGCCAAGTTAAAGGTGGGTTTGCCACGGAGTGACACGATCGGACGAAGTGGAACACCCTGTTTGTGAACCTTGGGCAGACCGTATATTGATGACTGAATAAGCGGGCTAGACTGCGAAATCGCAATGTTTGCTGATGACATAAAACTTTGGAAGGTCATACGCACCCAAGACGATAAATTAAACCTCCAGGCAAATTTGCATAGACTGGAGCAATGGTCGACCCTTTGGCTCATGCTGTTCAATGTGGCCAAATGCAACCTAATGCGCTTTGGTAGAACCAGCACTACACCTCGGAGGGTGTATTACCTGAATCACATGCCGCTGCCAGAGGTAGAGGCTCAGAAAGACCTGGGGGTGTGGTTCACGCCTTCACTGAAGCCATCACTCCACGTCCTGAAAGTGGCTAAATCCGCAATGTCGAGCTTGTATCTAATCAAGCGCGCCTTTGCTAAGTTTGACAAAGTTGTATTTGGCAAGGTATTCGGCACATTCGTGCGACCTCAACTTGAATTTGCCATCCAAGCCTGGAGACCTTGGACAGCCAAAGACGAAAAAACCTCGAAAGGGTACAAAGACGCGCAACAAAATTAGTACGAGGCCAATGGAACCTCCCTTATGAGACCCGATTGGTAAATATTGACTTGTTTCCTCTGGATTACAGGCAGCTACGTGGGGACCTAATCCAGGCATTTCGCATGTTGCGTGGTCAGGATTGCTGCCTCCAAACAAATGACTTCTTTGAGCGGGGCACCACCTCTAGGCTGCGAGGACACCCCGTCAAATTACGTGTGACTGGGGCAAGACTTGACCCAAGAGAATTCTTCTTATCTAAGAGGGTAATCAAGGCATGGAATGCCCTTCCTGCGGATATTGTCATTTCCCTTTCCGTGGATGTTTTTAAGGAAAGCCTAGACCGATTTAATGAGTATCGTCGCGATTAAGTACTCCAAATCCAATCACTGAAGTGTTCCGAATCCAAAAATTGAAGCGCTTTACAGCCAAGCCCTGAAATGCTATAAATATATACAAATAGTAATTTGTAAGTAGTATAATTATTAGTACTTAGCCAAATGAGTTTCAGCCATTATCTAGCTATGACGTCTCTGCTCACTATGCGATCTGCGCCGATCGTGTCTGAGGTCGCATCTACCGCACCTATGGTCCTAAACTACGCGGCCCTGTCACACCCTTTCTCGTATCGACCGACTGCTGACGACGTGGCGGGTTCCTCGGCTCTTGGCACAGCAAAGGCGTATCATGGTTGCATCTCCGGTCTTCGGGACGTTCTCATGACTCCGAGGTCTCCTCCTCGTATGGTCCTTCGGATGTAGTTATTACTCGTCATGGACACCATGACTGCCGTCAACATTCACAGAAGCATCATGCCCTATCATTTACATACTTCCCCCACGAGGGACAGTTTTTCTCCTAAAAACCACAAATGACATTCCATTTTGAATTATGAGCCAGCCTTAGGAGTTTTTTTACTGTCTGCTCTTCTTCCTCAGTTACACTGCTGGCTCGTGTAAACTGAGTGTGAGTTTATTACTTGAAACAAGCGAGTAGTCATCTGAAATTGTGTCAACGACTTCTTTGGAATGTTCGGCTATGCCGATGCATTTCTTAAATCCCATGTACCAAGAGGGAGTTCAAAGGCGTTTGCCTATAATCCCTTTAACAAATTTGACTTGACTTGACTTGACTATGAATGTACCAATCACTTCCAGCCTTTATAAATGCATTCTGTCTGCCTGAGGTAGATTTTTTGGCATACGGGGTCGCCAAGATGTTGCATGAGCTCCAGTTATGGTCCCACACTTATCTTTTGAGATGAAGTCCCTGCAAAAACACATATTAGAGATTGTGCACAAGCAGCAAGGGCCTACTGCAAACAAACCCGCCCCTTAACGCGATCCGCCCGAGGGGAAAAGCCAAAGGAAAGATTGAGACATTTTTCTTCACAAGAAGCGAAGTACACACAAACATTACTGATTGCAGTTGACAGGGTCGGCGTAAACGACTACATACAACCTGCACCAAAACGCATGCAACTATTAAATATACCATTAAAACAACAGGTTATTTAGGCACGTGGATACCGATTGGTCGCAATCACGGTCCAAAATAAATTCATGCATGGAAGCATTTTGGCTGTTGACTACGAACCTTTTTATCCTGTTATATAAAGTCATGTAATGTGCTTTTATTCCAAATACTCAAGGAGTTTGCATAAAGTCAGTTACATTTTCTAGGAGGGTTGTGTCAGGGCCCAGCTTAACTCAAAGTGCACGGCGCCTTACCGAGGCGTTCCCACGCGAGACCGCCGGCCCACCCACGCAGACTGCATGTGATGCGCGCAGCGCGGCCGGCGCAGGACTCTAACGCAAGCTATACAACCGGTCCGCCCACACACGCACAAACTGCGTTGTGTGACGCACCTGCCAAGTGGTAGACTAACACGCCAACTCTCACGACTCACCCAGCCAATGAAGTCATACCTTTCTTGTGACCACCATCTAATCGGTCCAACCCTGTGCATACGCGTTCGCTTGCTCTAAAGTATGCTGTACTAGGCGATCTCGAAGACTTCTACCTTAGTCCACTTCTTGTCGTGTTCTTCCTTTGGGGGCTCACACAAGGCGTAACCTAGACGGCGATAACGCATTAGTTGGCCACAGTTACAACAGGATGCCCAAAGGTTTCACATATTATATTCTGATAGTATTGCCATTAGAGACAAAGGAGACTGGAATGACCATTTCTGGCTTATTAGCCACCGGCAGTCAGTCATGCCCAGAACCAAGTGGCGCGCCACCAGAGCCTCGAACTCGCACCCTTCTGATCAGAGCCTAACGCCCTAACCAAAAAGCCACGAGCTCATTGTCTTGCAGGTTTAGGTCGGGAGATATTGACACTCGTTGCTGAACGTTCACCGACCGCTAGCAGGACTCATCTGTCCCGCTCTCAGCGAATGTTCAACAACGAGTATATTATATCATTTTTATGGGCAAGTACATCGTCTCAAAACCAGTGCACTGCAAGGGAGAAAATGTGTTTCTGAAAAGTAGGAAACACTGTTTAGTATGGTATCCGCGGACTTACTAATGCTGACTGTGAGGTATGTAATGCAGCCTACAATTATAGAACCATGAGGCCTGCCCATAGGAAAGCAAAAAGATTGTTGAATTTGTTTTTTGGCAAAAATAAATGCAATATATTTGGAAACCTTGAGAAGTGAAAAGGCAAGTTTTTAAAACATATGCTAAGGATTCCTCCTACGGCTTCCTAAAGAGGGCAGGAGAATAAGAACGCCCCATAAAGGTAATTTAGGTGGCTCTACGCATAATTTCAGGAAGGGTACATAACTCTAACAGCATCCGTAACATAAATCCAAATGGTGGCTCTAATTTAGCCCCAATCCCAATCCCAACGCCAAAATCTACGCAAACCGGAACCCGAACCTTAATCCTAAACTTAAACGTAGCTCTGGTATTTGCTGCGAAACTGTCTGCGTTGCGGGTGGTGGCTGCTGTGTCCTCGTTCCTTCTCTGTTCCTTGTCTTCTTCCCTTGCTTGAAGTCACCACGTTGCTTCAGCTTTCCGAGGCTCGTGGTGGACATCGTCGAGAGCGACGGTCGAACGGCTGCTCGCATGTACTGCTTAGAGGACCATATAAATACTCTTTACCCAAATATACTGGGATGCGTAGACTTTTATCAACCGAAATACTCTTTCTTCAAGCGCAAATTTTGAGGAAAACGAATCTAAAAGCATATTTATCCGTCCTGTTAGGTAGGATTTAACTAGAGGCTTGAGGTGAACACAATGGATGCTCCCAGAGTTGACTCGATTTACGTACAACCCACCCAGGCATAATTAACACTTCAAAACCCTCAATTAATTCCTGTCCTAGCATCAAATTCACATCCCCTGTTAATCCTGCTCGGGCATCTTCGCAGCCATTAAAGTGAGGAAATCGCCAGGGTACAGACGCTGACTGTCATCCGTGTGGACACTGCTAACTTGCCTTCACCGCCCTAGCGCACTCCCACTGGCCAAAATAGGACAACAGCGAATATATGGCGGTATGAGTGGAAAACTAGTGCATAGAACCCTGGTCAAAATCCGCTGTGTCCATCCTAATTTTCCACATTGTGCCAGAACACTCCCTCAGAGTAGTGGCCGTATAATTTGGAGCCTTATTGGCCGTTCTATTTGAATTCAAGGTTTCCAACCTACATGATGTATAGACTCTAATGAAAAGTACGAATTACACTATGGTATAAGCAGAAGCTACACAATTCTCATAAAATGTAGGTAGATCAAGTTTTATACCTTATAGGCAACATCAGCTAGTTGCCAGATACGATATAATATGAACTAAAACTTAAAGATCCTAAAAATCTCCTAATTAGAAACAATTTTAATAACTAAACATATTTTTCTTCATTTATAAACTTTCGGGAGGCGTACTTTGCCAGCAAACGAGTACAAGAATGCTTTTGTGTCTGTTTTCTAAAAATGTATTGTAAATTATAAAGGCATCGTAAATCAATGATATAATACATTCTACCTAAGTAACCGTTCTTTACAGAGTATACTTTTTCAGACAGCCAGAAAGAAGCTCATTTGAAAGCGAAAATGATATTTTACAAAAATGTATTTGGCACAGGCTTTAGACTTAGTAAAAATTGTTTACAACCTTCATGTTCACGATAAAATATATGCATATTTTGCTTATATTGACGCATACCAATGAAAGGTTTAGTTCCGTCATACTAAATAGTGTAGAAAATTTGTTTGATAGCAGGCGACCTGATTTCGACAAAATGTTGCCTCTTACGTTTAAACATACCGAACTAAACAGGTAGTTTTCCTTAATAAAAGGCTTTCTTCTCGGGATGGCAATCACTCATCACATCAAAAAACGTGACTGAATGTACGCTAAACTACCAAGTCTAATTTTGATCATCACTTCGCATAGATTAGCACACACACTGTACATACAGTATGGCAAGTACTGCAAGAAACATTCCGCAATACCGACGATCACTCGCAAACCAACATTGAGTAGGGTTACAATACTGCTTATCATGCAGTCCAATTTCAATCCTTTTCAGTCACGCTAGGATGCCGACTATGTGATAAGCTTTTTTCTGACCGCTGCGAAATTGTCGATTCTGTAAAAAAATGGCTACTTAAATAGCATGTATAGCTATCATTGATTTTGACAGCCTTTATAAATTCCAATATATTTTATGGAAAGCATGCACGAAAAAGTCATCTCTTGTAGTTTTTTGATAGGAAATTACGCCTTCGGTTTTAAAAAAGTTTCTGAATTGCCAAATGATGTTGAAAGTTACCCACTGCCAGAACTGAATTCAAGTTTTACAAACTGAATGCTGGGTTCATCCTGTTTAGGGAAAAGTACGCTCTTGCCTACGGTTTGAGGAAGTGGTTGCATAGCTCTCATAGAATTTCGCAATAGACATGGATCATGCTGTATATACCAGGGGCAGCATAAATACATTTAAGGATACGATGTACAGTAGTCGCCGGCTATTAAGCCCACCTCGGGCCCAGACCAAATTTGGCTTAATAAGTGGTGGGTGCATCAACCGGAGAGTCCTAGTTCTTGATTAGCAAGCGCAGGATAAGCACTATACATTACATATGTACTGATACTGTATTATGTGTAGAGCTTGGTTATGTACAAGAAAAGAATGGTTTTTGTGTGTTTTCGAGACCTAGGGAGGCTATCCAGCCGACCTTGGTATGCTTTGGGGTCACGCCTGTCGGCATCGTCTAGCGTGAACCTGAACGCGTTGTTCCCTTTTTGTGTGCGTGTCCTCAGCGCTGCGGTTCGGGTGCGTTAGCCTTTTGAGCCTGCGGCTTTCTCGTGTTAGGGATTTGTCCTTTTCACCCCTCATGTCTGCTGCTGTCCGAAAAGGGTGTCGCCAAATTTGAATTGAAAACTGAAAACAAATCACATACAGCAAATTGGGCTTTGTAGCCGGCGACTGGGCTTATTAGCCGGCGATTGGGCCGGCGGATTTTGCTATGTAAAATTCCGTCCCAAGCTGATGTGGGCTTAATAGGCGGCTGGGATTATTAGACGTTTTGGAAGGCACCCAAGAGGTGCATTACCAACTCTTTACAATTGCCTGTAAACTGGCATAATAAACATATTATTATTATTATAATAGCCGGCGACTACTGTATTATGAATGTGCATAGTCGTAAAAAAACAGAATTAAAAAAATTTAAAACCAAAGAAAACCCTTCCTTTAAGAATAAAATTCAAAGAATGCGTTAATTACAAGCAAATAATTACAAAAGAGATTTTTTCGTGCACGATTTCCATAAAATATATTTGAATTTATGACAGTTAAAATCGATTATAAAAATGCATAATATTCAAGTAGACATTTTTTACAGAATCCACTTTTGCGCAGCGGTCAGAAAGAAACGCATCACAGAGTCGGCATCCTAGCGTGACTGCGAATAATTGAAATCGGACTGCATGATAAACGGTATTGCAACTCTACTCAATGTTGCTTTGCGAGTGATTACCGGTCTTTTTCAAATTGCGGAATGTTGCTTGCAGTACTCGCCATACTGTATGTACACATGGCACCAGTGTCCCCAGTATTATAAGAACAAAGTCAATCTATGTAAGCAAGACGGTTTTCACCCTTGAGCTTCCTATTCACATAGCATGCCTTTTTAATGCTCTGACCTGCAGCAATTAGACCCAGTCCCCAAAGATGGGCGGTTCCTGGAGAAAGAATTTAAACCAAGACCGACTCAGCTAACGCTCTATTGCAATCAGCAGAGTCCATTATCTCATTATAACGTCAACTCCGCGACTGCCTGCCTGCATGTCTACGTCGGAAAAGTTTAAAGGTCTCAAAAATAGAATGCGAAGACACAGTAACCCCGAAAGGCACGAGCGACTTCAGCATAAACAACTTTATGAATATATAGAACAACCAATAATGGGCCACTGTTCTCGATGGCAATTTATGCTCTTTTTGTTTTCAAACAATACAATGCTTAACAAAGGAGACACAAATGCGTCCATATGCGATAGCCACTGTGATGGCAAGGTCTCCGGGTGGGGGGGGGAGAAAACCAAGGACGTACAGACGAGATAATGCAGGCCCGAAAAGGCAAGCAATCGTGGTGACGCGAGAAAATTCGATGTCCAAGTCCTCCAACCAATGAGATTTTAGGCCAGAAAATTAGAGCCTGTGCGAGCAAAATTATATCCAATAGCGTTGATAACTGTGATTACTTGGAGAGAAAACGAGGTCTGCGCAGTCGGAGGCTTATGCGTGCGTGCCTGGTCTGTCGATTTTTAATGCTCAAATGGGCATAGACTTATCGCAATAGCATCTCAACCCATGATTTAGGTACGTGTTTTGCATCTACCTGGGAGTCCTCAGAAGCATTATGCTAATGCTCACGTGCGCGAAAATCTGATTCTTTTCAAGTCACCAGGACATTAAAAAGGGCGCCAGTTGGCAGTCAATAACTAAGGGACGAATGCAGAAAACTGATGGCTTTTAGTAGGCAAGATGCAACCAATAAAAGTATGAATTTTGTGAACGGGGTAAGTTTTCAAGCTAGTCAATCCCTACGTCCGTGTAGTCCACCGGTTGACATTCTTGCACATCGTCCTTCCTCCTCCCACCTCTATGGGCTTAAACCTCACTGACTTCGTTGCATTCGCAGACGCCTTCCTTTCTTCCGTCAGGTAGATATGAATAACGTCAGAATTGTTTATACGACTCATCCGAAAGAACACGGGAATAGAAACATCCTCCTACTTGCGTTAAATTCCACGAAGAGTAAATATTTCCGTGCCCTTACACTAACAATAAGTCTAACCTAAACCTTAGCCGCCATCGTAGATTACGCCCCAAAATCACACTTAAATCTGACCCTAATTTTGTAGAACTTTAGCGAAAAATCCACCTAGATTACGAACGCTCTCTGTTTCGATGCCCTGTTAACGGGTGGATGGGGGGGGGGCGTATGTAATGCCTGCCGTGAATTATCTGAAAACTGGCCAAAAAGTTGTATATCGACAGTTTGCAGGGTCTGGCTTGAAAGCGAAGAGTTGGTGGAAAACGACGACGAAGCGTTCCGTTACCGGCATTTTTATTTGTCCTAGACTCTTTAGCACAGATGACCCTGAGAAACAAAACCAGGTCAACGAAGACAAAAAATAGCCGACGAATTACAGATTCAGTGCAGCTTACGGGTAAAAACCTCAATCGGTAAAAAACGGACACGCTGACTGTCTAAAGTGGTCAGTGCCGAATTTTTGGCCACGCACAGTTGTCACACAATATGATTCAATAACTATGACGGCTTGGTGTTCATACACACACCTTAGGAAAAACCGATTTCACCGGTAGCACGGGTCTGCACAAAATCAGTGCTGGAGATATTTCGATTGAGGAGCAACAAACGTCAGAAGTAGCCTTTTGGCACTACTAACGCTGCTCTTGCATTGATTATCTTAGTGCCATCAAATTCCACAATGACCATGCCCTGTTAACACCTTGCAATTTCTAGGCCCTAGTGTGTGCATTCAATAAAGGACAAATTCCAAGGTCAATGGAAGCCAAGTCAACGGGAAATGCTGCCAGATTAACTATTACTCACGGTGGCAGATGCCAGGGAGCCGACTTTGACGCAGCACTCTCGTTGCATAGACAGGATCTCCTTCTTGAATTCGACAATGTCTTTACGCGTCCAGAGGCTGGCCGGAATGAGTGGCAGTGGGATCGGCTCAGCTAAAGCGCAATACAAAGAAAAACATTAGATGAGTTAGAAGGTTTTCTTTTAATTGGCACAAAGAATAAGGAGATGAGGAAAATAAAGCGAAAACCAAACACAAAGAACGCACGACCCAGAGGCTATGACAGTTTGACAGGCGTAGTCGACTTTTTTTTACCAGACTATAGTTTAGTTTGCATGGCAGTTTTGTCGTTGGTTTCGACGAGCTCCACCGTCCTTGCACCACTCTGCTGTGGTGCAGGGACGGTGACTTGCGTTGCATCTATCTCACTCTCTGCTCCACCCCCCCCCCTGGGCCCGGTGTCAGGACGAAAGCAAGACGGCCGGAGGCGAGAGAGAGCGCAAGTGGCTGGCACGGCAGGAGCCGCCCCGAAGTGTGCCGCCAAACTTGGCTCGGATTGCAGGGAATGGGAGTGTTAGACATCAGCGGATGCGGAAGTGCTCAACCACACGTTTGATAGTTCCAAATGTGCGCTTAAAGCGAAGACGATAAGATTTCCTTTGTTATTGATGATTCTTTTGCTAAGGGTCTATATTATCCCCTCACCTCTTCTCCCTCCACGCCGAATGTTTGCACGTTAAATATGCTGATGATACGACTGCTGGCAATCCTCTCAAAAGTCAGATATATCGCCAAGTACTGAAAGATGGCCTATACTACGTTTCAGCATGGTCGTCAGCAAATGGCCTTCTACTTAACGACCAGACGTCAGTCCAACGTGTTTTTCAATTGATACCCTCTTCCAGTCCTGAATCTATTGACATTCTGCCCAACGAGGTATCCCCTTTCCGGTACCTTAGTGTTACCTGACATCTGACCTCTCATTTACTCTTCATATTGAAGGCCTTTTTATTAAGGTCCGTTAACTTTTATAATATATCCGCCGCTTGCGTTCATATCGCACATCGCAAGCCCTCATCTGGCGATTTATAGATCCCTGCATTCCCCTCCCCCCTCATTCTTTACAGCTCTCCAGTTATTTTGCTAGTTTTACTTTAAAAAAAGACCTGGTCATTTTTAAACGTATCTTCCGAATGCTCCCTTCAGCTGCCGGTGTTTCTTAGATTTTTAGCTGAAATTATAATAGAGCGATACTTTGAAACGGTCAAGCAATTTGGTGATCGTATACTTAGTGAGGTTGCTTATCCTCTCCACTCTGAACTAATGGTTGCGAAGTCTTACCGTACAATGCGCCGAAACATCCGTCATACGTCTTGCCATAAACCGGCACTCTCGTTCCTAGCACGCTAGATCACGTGTGAAGAAACGGAAATTGAGAAGTTGAAAGCCAACCTGTCTCCATAACAGATGTGGATATTGTGTTAACATTTAACTTAGGGTATTATATGACCTTTTACGTTAGCTTATCCTTTGCTCTCCGTAGATAGAGCCATTTTTTGCTGAAAATTTTGGAGATTATCGATAAAATGAAGCATTTTTCTCTTTCTTTCGTGGACAGGAAGTACTAACTGCCGGTGGGTAGTCTAAGCAGATTTCGATTAGATGGGGAGGGTCCAGAAGTGAACGTTTGGGAACCAAAAAAAGCGTTCAGACTGTCCAAGTCTGCATGCCATAAAGGTGTGTTGTCCAGACGTCCTTACTAAAAGTAAAAATTCAGGCGATTGAGAATACTTAGCTCGGGAGAAGATTTAGCCAGCAATACTGAGGGGAAGGAGGGCTTGTTTATTGCATAATTGTCAGTTCCCCCTTCCGTTTGTAGAGATGCATAACCGTGGCGTCCACGAAGCTTCTCCTTGTCACCAACTATTGCACAATAACTTAATTAGTTTGTCCAAAGAAACTGTGTTCAGAGACTCCGATTAGAATTGAGTCAGCATCTGTCGCTCTGCCCTGATTTTCACGATCAAGGCCAGCAGTAGTTTTTACTTGACTGCGTCTGATGATGGCCCTCTGGCAAACTGAGAAAGATAGTTGCGGACGCGCTTAAAGTATTCCACTTGCCCCCGATGAGCCTGACTTTTAATCGTTAGTCGGGTTTCGCCGTCTAGGTCGAGCATAAGCGTCGTCCTGGAAGGTTTGGGGGGCGGGGGTAGACCGCTTTGATGAGCGTGAAGAAGTCCTCAACTTTAGAAGGGCGTAAAGCGAAAACGCGAAAAGATGGGTGCGATGGATATAATTGCACGAAAGTAGGCAGTGTGTGGTGAGGATCTTAAGGCAAAGCACTAACGGGGGCACAAACCAGAAGACGGTTCTAAACCAAATTCGAATATTTGGGTAAACGATCCACGCTACGGCGTCCGTTGCAACCGAGGCGCTCCACACCCTTGGTTTAGTGGTGTACGCACGCAGTGGGTGAGTTAACCACTCAATTGAAAATGGACCCTTAAGACTGGAGACCGGAACGTGCTAACACTCCCGGACACTGAAATCCAAAGTCTACTGGCGCACAGTCTTCATAGGTGCAGTGAGGATGTTTGCTGTCTTCTGTTGCCGGCGATTCTAGCAGGCGGACTGGGCTATAAATCTGTCCGAACCTTATTCACTGCTGCGAGCCTGCTTCTAGAGAAGACAATTATGTACGCTGAACTTTTCTGACCAGAATCCATTAATCGTCGGTCTGTCGGTCGGCCGGCCAGCTGCTTCCAGCACCACCACAAACGCCTGCTAAATTGGTGTTGAAAGGATGGTCGCATGGCCTACCAGAGCTCGTGCAGAGATCCAGGGTTGAGTTTACGATAGCAGATCGATAGCGGCGGCAAAGCTGGCAAGATCTAGGCGTCCGACCAGAGTACAGTTCACAGATGCCTGAAAGTTCATCTCTCACCAGTGCCCGAATTGTCCTGCGCAGAATGCCGTCACGTCGAACAATTACCACAACTCGGCAGAGCCGAGGCCTTGAGCGCAGAAGTCTGGTCTTGCTTTGCAAACCGAGTCAAAAGGAGAAGGCATTAAGAAGTGGTCATCGTTGAAGGCAGCAGTCCGTGCGAGAGCTGAGGCAATTGTTGAATTTCAGTTGACGCTTTTGTGAAAAAACTCGAGGCATTCGGCGGGATCTGAACCTGTGTACTAGGGAAGGCCTTTAACGGAAGCCAACGCTCTAACCACCTGAGCTAAAAATACCCCACCTCGCGCCGAAAGCCTCGAGATTTTTTTCACAATTGGGTCAACTCAAATTAAACAAATCTGCCAAACTTCATAATAATTAAGTCAGCCTAGTAGTCATTCTGGTGGATTCTACATGATTGCTCAGGAAATCCTGCTTGGGCAGTCAACTTGCTCCCGTATTGATGGATTCCATATGAGCCAAAAGTTGAGCGGGTAATATCGATCCAAGTGTGATTAAACTCACGGCGTGAAGTGGGCGTTTGTAGCTTAGCGGTAGAGCATTAGACTCCGGCAAAGGCTTTCTCTGATGCGCGGGTTCAAATCCCGCCAAACGCCTATAGTTTTTCACACTTGGGTCAACTTAAATTAAGCAAACCTGCCAAACCTAATAATTTTTGAATTCACCCAGCTGGGCCGCCGTAACTGACTTAACTGAGAGGGATTTTACAGTCGGAATAACGCCCTTCAAGGATTATGCTTTCCCAAACTCCGAGGAATTACGGGGTAAAGGTGGTGGGAGACTAGTGCAGAGGTTGTAAAAGCGAACCCCTACGAAGCAGGCCTCAAAGCTCGGCAACACTTACAAAACTCTACTAAATTATTCGCTAAGTTAATGAGAGGTTCTCTGTGCGTGGAGCAGTTGTTTACAGTCTCTTGTTCCCAAAGACTAGGGCGTGAAAGGGTGATTTACCAGGGAGTTCCCAGGCTTGCGCGTCAAGGGTGTGGCCGGCCAACGACAAAGATATTGAATAAGTCTGAACTAGAAATTTCCGCCCCTGTCCTTTCTGTCAGTAACATTTATCAAGGCGAAGAAAACTCAAATTCAGACCAATCTTATGAAATTTTAACCGACGTTCTAAAATGTCATTTTTTTCGATTATGAAGACCTTTTTAGGAGTGGTTGTAATAGCGATCATCTTTCGGCACAAATTTATGATATCTCAGATATACCAGGGTGCAAAAACTGCATCTGGTGAAAATGCCTACTTAAATAGTATTCTGTTTTGCTATTGATGCTCAATGCCCTAATAAATTCAAATATATTTTACAGAAATCAACTGCTGAAAAGTACCCCTTATCTTACCTATTTGATAGCGAATCATGTAACATTCCCATTTTACACATCCTGCCTTTTGATTGTAAAAAATGTTCCGATAATGGGCTGTTCAAAGACCATACAATATTCATTCAAAGTGAATCGTATCGGTTCATGTTTGATGTCCTGATGAAGTAAACAACATAATCCATATCCATTGCAAAAGTGGATGGAGACTATATATTATCTTCTTAATGGCATGAGGTAATGTACGCTTTTTCTTTTCGTTGAAAACATACAGCTATTAATCTGAAAATTCTAAATGCAAATGTAATAGTAAAATCGGGAATAAAAATATGCGGAAATTGAAAAATGTTTTCAAAACATAAGTATGCGCGTCTTTTGAATATGAAACTAAGAGAAGACGTGGTTTTTTACTAAAATAATGAAAGAATATGATTTCACAGGTTTCCCAGAAAATATATTCGAATTTATGAGGGCGTCAAAAATATATATATAAAAACGGCCTACTACAAAAGTAGTCCTTTTTGCCAAGGGCATTTTCGGCAAGCGGATGAAAACTTGCATTCAAAAGCTGGCATCCCATCATGTCTGAAATATTTGCGGATGGAGCTGTAAGGTAACCAACATTACAACCCTATTGAAGTAATCCTTTCTGATCGAGGACAAATTTCAGAAGGTGGATTCACATTTCGCAAGATCGGTCACTAACTGTAGATATTATTCTGTTATGTCGGGCAGCCAGTATTCAAACCCAAATGCGTCAACCGATTAGTCTGCAAACTTCCTCTAGCGCAAAATCAATTGATAATTTAATAATAATCATGACAATTTGCTCTTCAACTGATTCGGCTATTTAAATATAAAGAGGAGTTCTGGAAAAAACCAAAATCCACCGATAGCATCCTCGTCTTCCGGCGACAATTCCTTGCCATTGGCAGCGGCCTCGGCTCGAGCAGCTTTTTGCAGGTCAATTAGCTGTAAAAGGGATAAACGCGTAGGAGTTTAAAAATTTGACACTGACGGTTAAGATGGGCGTTTATAAACGTCAATAAATGTGTGAATCTTTATCTTAGAAGGGGCAAGTATGCAGCAAAAAACCAAAAGCATTAATGCTGTACCCATTCGGCCACGTACGGAGAAAACATTCTTACTTAAAGATACTATCATAGAATGCAGCCACTCCGAAGGCCAGTGTCAGACATTTCTAGTAACCAAAAAACAGCACTTTGCGTGCTTATAAATAAATAAATAATTTTATATTTAAGGCCCGAAGGGCCTCGTCATTGCAAACTTAGTGCTGTGGTGCTGTGACCACGCACAAAACCTGCATACAAATGCGAAACCACCAGCCGGTGCATATAGCGTCTTGGGGTATATAGAAGGTGATATCCCCTTTTTGGGCCACTTTTTACTCCCGTTTATATAATAGGGCTTCCCTTTATCACGACTAACGTGGTATTGCGGATTTGACTGAATTCGGTGTTGTTAGTGCTGTGACCACGCACAAAACCTGCATACAAATGCGAAACTACCAGCCGGTGCATATAGCGTCTTGGGTTATATAGTAGGTGATATCCCCTTTTTGGGCCACTTTTTACTCCCGTTTACATAATATGGCTTTTCTTTATCACGACTAACGTTGTATTGCGGATGTGACTGAATTCGGTAGCGAGGGAAGCTAAAGATAGCAAAATATTTTCCCTAATGGAAGAAAGGCTGCGATTGTCCACTGCCTTATAGTTTGAACGACATCTCGAGAAGGCTGTCGCGCTGAAGATTGTTAAAAAAATTCTGACGAGAGGATAATAGGTAACATCTGCTACCAACGAAAAACGCCCTTAAAAGAGGCGTAACAAGGAGTAACGTTCAGCTAGACACTGCATAATGCAGCGCTTAGGGAAAGGCATACTAAACGGACAAATGGAGAAACGTAGAGTTAACGGGTCGCCTTGAGTTTTATGCTTTTAGTGGAACAAAAGAAAAAAGGGGGATAGCAGAAACAGGCGTCAGCTTTGAAGTTGAGGTTAAAAACAGCAAAAATGCTGTCCAAGTTAGGTTTCAAAGATCATTCTAACCACAGATTACTTAGGTCGGAGAAAGAAGGTTTTCCGTTTAAAAACAATCCGTCAGAGGAAGACAAAAGAGACTCAAGAATATTAAAATTTCCTAAAGATCAGAAAGCTCGTTTTTAAATAGACAGTTTTAAAAGGGGCGGTAGGGACTGGGAGTGACGAACCTGTTCGATCTGCCGCTGCTGATGTATGGCCTGTGACTGTTGCACGTTCTCAATGTAATACTGGAAGTACTGCTCCTGCATCTGGGCAATCAACTCCTCCTGCTGGAAGAGCAGAGATTATGAAAAGTATCAGAGAAGGGAGAGAGGGAATAGCTACCTTTTCTGGTTCCTTTGGGTGCTGTTCCTGTGCATATTGGCGAAACTGTATGATGCTTTGCTGGTCTAGAATAGAACGGATGGCAGCTCTGCAAGATTGAAAAATGAAAACAAAAGCCGGTTGACTTACTCCTCACGTTCGCTCTCCTCAAATTCGGCCTGTGTCTGAGCTTCATCACTCTCTTCACCATCGTTTTGCTTTGTGGCATTGGTTGCAACGGCATCAGCATCTGGTTGATTTGCATCCAGACCAGTCGGTCGGGAGGGCTCCAAGAATGCGGGCTCTATGGAGACCGGAGAGCTCTCCATAACTAGACAAAGGTGTGAGAAACGGATTATCTGTGAGGAACTACATTGTGTGCCGCCTTAATGGCCAACTCGGTTTATGTCGGCTTACTCAAGATTGCAGTCACAGAACCAGTCACTATTTACTGAACAATGTGGGCGGTTTTTTAGGTTAAAAGTGTTCAGTGTTTAGCAGATCTGACAAAAGCTGTAGAAAAATCTAAAAAAAGTGCAAGTGCATTACCATCTGGCATCTGGCCACCAATGAGCAAAATGTAAACTTCAAAATAGGTCCCGATTACATGCTCGTAATAAGAACACTTACTTCGAGGTCTCCATCATCGTTAATGTTTGAGAAATTGTTTGAGCTGTATCAGGATTTGATCAATACAATAAACCACCTTAGTACTTGACCGTGGAGTCTTAGGCCAACCACACTAGTCAAATTAGACAGGCTAGGCTAATTACAGGCACTATAAACACACCGCGTAGAACAGTAAACTAACTTCCTCGACGGCACTATGACTACTCTCGCCTATAGAGAAGTATGAATGCATGACGAAACCCTGTAGGATATGTTAGTTTTTCACGTTTAATTCACGTTTGACTCGGTTAGATGGCTCTCGTCACTCTATAAATGCGAAATAAACAGAAGCCCAGCGCTGGCATTCAAAGTGCTTTATAAGCTTCTTGTAACTTTTATAAGCAAACTCGCTAGATCAAAGGACACCCATGCCTGGCTGCAAGCACCAACTACACATTTATTAAGCATTTATTCGCTTAGTGTTAAGTGGTCTGAACTTCGAGCATCCATCCAGGGGATGCGCAAAAAGCCCAAAACCATCACAAGTTTGATCTAAGAATTTCAAAAACCAAGGATGCATTTACTTCGTGCAGCACAAACACAAAGTTTCGAATGAACCTTTAAGGGGTTGAAGGATGTGGCGTAAATTTAAGAGAGGAGCAGAAGCAAACGAACACATTGTTTTATTACAATCCACACCAGCAACCAGAAAAGGAGGGATACGAAATTACTGAAGATGTTGTCATTCAGGTTTCACTTCGAGAAATTCAGTTACAAACCTGTCAGGTGTTATGGTCCTGTGGAGTATAGCTTGAGCAAGCAAGGTAAAGGTGTCTGGAGGTGCTGTACATTTCGGCTAAGCAGGTAACTTGAGGCTGGAACGGTTTTAGCTTGACGTTAGTTAGTTTGACTATCCCAACTATACTAGGTGACCAGAGAAAAGAACGCTTGTCTACCTGCTTAGCAACTAGCATTTACGTTGATTTAACAGACTCTAGAGTATGCGACATCGCGTATTGGTGCAGCATTCATTCGGCAATTGTTAGTTGGATCGTTATAATTATTAATCAGTCTGCAAACGCCGAACAGTTGTGTCCAGCATCACATCAGCTCGTGTTTTAAAACGGACACGATTGGCTTGGCGCCAGCTTGAAAGGCAATTCAGAGAGACTTCCTTTGAGTCAACGCTTGCAATGCAGACTGGACAGTCAACAGTCTACTTATGGATTCCATTACAACATAACCGATCTGAAATGAGCTCCAAATTCGGAATTTTACCGAGGATCATGACCTTTTCTCCTGAATCACCAGTTTTCAAACAGTTAGGTCTCCTATAGGTCAGAAGCGCAAAACGACCATATGTTTTAGACCCAAAAGCAGAACGCACTGCGTTCTAGCTTTACGTATGTTACTATTTTTTGCGGAATCTTCTAGTAAGATCATACGCACATTAAAGAAGGTAGAACATAATATGCGCCAGTTAAATGGCGGTTTTTCTCTGCTTAACACTGAATAAAGGGTTACAGAAATTATCGGGAATAAACGAAATATTCTGATATATAAAGATTTTAAAATTCAACCGGGAAGATATCTTTTGTGATGTGAAGCCACCAAACAGCATGACCATTTTCTTAGCGTTCAGATTCAGATCAGATATGCAAACTGCAAGGATTAGTCAATCTGTTATGGATTTTATTACCACAATGAAATTTCTTTGAGACACACGTTCAACATCTAATGAAGGTCTGTGTTTATCTGGATTCCTTCGTCCTCCTTAAGTGTATTAGACAGATGCGAGTCAGTCACAAAGAGGAGAGGCGTAAGGAATAATTCTTATTGGGGGGCATTGGCGACAGGTAGACACCCGTTTTCCTCAACTTGGGCCTAACCTTTTAACAGGGTGCCTTGATATTTATTCCTGTTTAAATAAATGGGCATTGGAGTCATGCCACTAGCTACCGTGAACTCCCAGTGTGTTGCAGTTTGCTGAGTCAAAAGCCGCAACAAACACAGAAACTGAGAAAAGCCTTTTGTTAAGAACAATTTCACAGTTCTGAAAGTCGAGGTACGATTTATATTTGGTCAGCAAAGCTTCTGAAAAAGCGGAAAACTCGCAGCTTTTTGTCATTTAACCGTCCCGAAAAAAGATTTTTGTGAATGGCAGTAAGGATCTTCGAGACGACCCCAAAAATAATGGTGCCTCCTTACTTCCGAAATGCCATGCAGTCTACCAACTTCAATCAATGAAGTAGAACGGGTTTGCCCCATCCTCGTGGCATAGATGGCATGCAACACGGTCAAGTATATTCTCCGGAATCTCAGAGGAGGCATAACATCTCTCGTAGACTGTAGTTGGCAGTTCCCTCTCAAAAGCGTTACATTGCCACCCTAAGTTCGGAAAAAGGGCGTGGCACGAGTTCCAGAGAGGGTTATAGGGGGAGCTGCTACGGTATAACTGTGCCAAGCACATCGAATGAGATTTGCTGGAGAAATTTGTAAACATTTTCCCGCGGCGGCGGCTCATTTAGGCGCATTATGGCTGAACTATATTGACTTAAATGGTTTAACTGAAAGCTAGACTGCTTTGAAATGTTGGCTGATTAATCTAAGAGAACTTTCTTGAGGCACTGACAGTTGAGGACTGTTCCAAATATGATATAATGTTTTGCCAACACCGCTTTAGGTGGTGATTAGTAGCATATGTCTGCAAGCAGCTTACTGTTTTCTTGGATCGAAGTTCATGAACAGCGAGCCTTTGCGGCAGCACTTTTCGAGAGCCACATATGATTCAAGCGCAATGGCACTCCTACGGGAGTATTTTTTAAATCATGCTAACTACCCTCCCACATATTTGGAAGACCACGCTTCTTCAAGCTTGCCCCAAGCGATATAGTCAAGATTCGTGGCAGTTTTCCGCTCATTTGAGCACAATTATCTTTTTATCTCTGGTAAAAGTAAAGTCGCTAGCCCTCCTCCAAAAATAGAATACATATTTGGCCTTTAGCAATAATTATGGACTCAATAATGCGTACGATATTCACCCAAATGTCTAGTGACTGGGAAACAAACCAGGTCCCGGACGTGTAATCGACATCTAACCTACATACGCAGAATCTTCGCTAAATAAAATGCTCCCATAAATTATTCAAACCGGTATCAACTAAAACCATGACCGTTAGGTAGATTTGTACTCTGTAAATTGTCAAGATGACTGCAGTTCAGTCAGCTGACTTCTGTGGAAAAAATAATATGGCAGGAATCACTCATTGATTTCAGTAAAATTAGTGGAATTAAAATAAGATAGTTAGTATTCATTAAATCGGCACCAGTTGTGTAAAAAAAGAAGGATTACAAAGGAACATAAATGACATAAAAACACTCAAGCGAAGGCAGATTACGATCGACAAACTCTACTGTTCGCCACAATTTCAGACCAGTAAAACATGCAATAAGATTATAACGGGTCACACTCTTAACATATACCATTCGATACATATTAGAAATTGAGTTGAATCCTGTGAACTTTTTAATATTAGAGTACTCCTCTATGAGAATATGCGTAAGAAAGATGCCTTTCAGATCTGCAGGAATAGAATCGACTTTGTAACAAACTGTGGCAGAAAAGAACTTAACTCCATATCCACAAGAATAAAGGAAGCATGGACGTGATTGAGAAGTGTTGGACAACAGTTCTTGGAGCGCTGCACCACTACCTTATCCAAACGAAATGCAGGGCTGCCGCCCATGTAGGACCCCTGCTAGCGCAAGGCCCGTACTACCCCGTCAAACTTCCGGGACAATACGGGGCTGAGGTCGGAACTACGACAGAAATTGCAATACATTTTTTTCCGTATAAGCCGGTCGTTGGAAAAAATGCACAAGGAGACCCGCTTTATTTCGCCTTTTAAACCGGCTGTTGATGTACGTATACATGGAACTGGCGTGTTCATCCGATCTTTCTGGTTAGGGCACATTCTTGTCCCGGAAGAGCCTTGAGACTCGTACTTGAGCGATATCAGACTATCGGTTAGCGACTTCAGACATATTTATGTGTATTATGCCAGTTACCAGGCAATTTTTAAAAATATTGTGCTGAATGATAGAACATCTCTTGAATGCCATTCAAAACCTCGAAGACAGGAAAAACCTTAAAAAAACTCCATCTTTTGCAGTCAGTATTGGTTTTTTTCAATTTTTATTTTGTTTATACTTGACGAAATAAGGATTTGGTTTAAATTGGACCAACTTGACTTCAAAGGTACGATACAAATGGAATATATGTACAGTACATGTACATGTACAGTTATAAACTGATTTGACAGATTAGCAGGAGAAAAGCTGCAGATCGTTTAGGGACATTATTTCGGGACGGGGATGGTTGGCATAATAACAAAGTGTTCTCAGTCTTCCTTGAATTTTTGACGGCGCCAAAGATGTGCTTTACAAATAAACTTTATTATTATGTTGGTTGGCAAAAGTTGCTCGCTGTCGGTTGAAGAATTTGCCAATTGCGGGCCACAGCTTCAGCAGTATCATCTGCAGCATGAGGCCTGGCAGGGTTCAAAGTCCACGAACGCCATCAGAGTGAAAGAGAGATTCCACCGAGCCAGCACCCAAAATTCGTGAAAGTTGTCCTGTATGTAGAAAACTGGTGATAGCCCTGTTAAACAACGGGTAGTTTTGCTGAGTTTAAGTACTTCTGGGCTGCTTATTCCAGATTGCTACGGTGTTTACTGAAAAGAATTGACGGTACTTAACTCTGCGTGCCATAGGAAGAAATAAAAACACATCTCGATGACTGGTGCGCCGAGAGTGCTCAGGCTGCCTTATGGTACTGAAAGGTTTAAAGTCACGGCCATTCAAAAGTTCAAACAGTAAAAATAGACCCTTCTGCAATCTACGAAGCCACAGGAGATCCAGCTTTATACGTTCGCACCTTTCTTGGTAGGTTAAGTTACGGTGTTCTGAAGTGAAAATTCTTTTAGCGAAGAGGTGCTGGACCGATTTTATCCTCTTCCGTTCACTAGTGCGACAAGACTGAATAATGGCGAGCAGTATTCAAGACTAGTTCTCACGTACATATTATAAGGGCTAGATCTAACCTTTATGGTCTTAAAATTTCTAAGAATAAATCCGGTAGTTCGGCGTGCTTTCGAGACTATCAGGGCTCAGTGCTCTGACAAATGCAGAAAATTCAAATTGGATATGCCCAGATCCTTGATAACTCCTGGCACATTTAGTTCGTGACCATCTATGCTTAGTTCAGGCTGATGATCGTCACCAACAACCATAACGGAACATTTGTGCCATGAAAGGGTAAGGCGCCAAGTGCGGCACCACTGGGCGAAGGCCTGAAGATCCTTTTTTATCAGCTCGGCACCATGTTGCGATTTGCCGGTTTATATTGATAAATGACTTTTAAATCATCAGCGTACATAAAGAGTTTACCATACTGACAACAATCTGGAACATCTTTGACAAAAAGGCAAAATAGCAGCGGCCCAAGTACACTTCTCTGAATAACTCCGCTCCTCCTATGCGTGAGGTTGAAGATAACATTGGCAATTTTAACTTGTTGCGTACGAACATCCAAATACGAAGATATTAAGCTCAAAGGCTTGCTACCTATGCCAAAAGAGGCTATTTTCAGACGGAGGAGGTTATCATCGACCCGATCAAAGGCCTTAGTAAAATCAAAACAGACTGCATAAAGGGCAAAACCACTGTCCCTTGATTGTAGCGCATAATCAAAGAAAGAGAGCAGGTTTTACAAGATCTTTTCTTGAGAAATCCATGTTAAGCTGCATTCAGCAGGTTGTTCTCTGCCAAGTGACGCATCATCTTTTTCTTGATCAAGGTCTCCAAGATCTTCGAGGCTGCGGGAAGTGTATTTATTGGCCTAGAGTTGTCAAATGACGTCGATTGGCCATGCTTGGGAATAAGCATTATGTGCGATTCCTTCCACAACATAAGGTCAAGTTGGAGCCCTGGTTTCGAAATTTCAGCAGAGTCATCAGTCTTATATAAATCGATTTTTTAAGAGATGATACGACTACTAGTCTTTCGTTTTCTTATATAAATTATCCGTAAGTACCAGTACTTACGCTTGAAAAATCTGCTTCCATTCCTTTGGTTGGTTTGATCTCTGCTTGCTTTTCTAGCATTCTGTTAACCATCTGTCTTTCTTTCAGCAACTTTCAGCAACGTAAACAGTTAGTTTATTCGGAATTACCGACTGTTTTCGTGATTGGTCTACTTGTTGCTTCGAAAAGTATGAAGGCGACACTTTCATTCAGTAGTAAGCCTCAGAATTCCAGACCAAAGCGGTGTCTGCGAAAGGCGAACATCATTACTGATATCAGTCTTTAGCCTGACATCAGTATTCAGCCTGATCTGACTGCCGAGCAAATAGATTTGTCTGCAATGAAAAATTGCAGCGAGTTTTTGTTGAAATTTGGTTCAGTTCTCTCAATCCTTGGGATCCTATTTGATGGGAATATCTCTGCAGTTTACTCTCAGGAATGCAAACGTTTAGATACCATCGTTAATTTGGTCGCAAGTGAGCCACAGGATAGACAAAAAGGACGTACAATTTTATTCTGAAAAACGTTCCGAAATCAATCCGGCCAATGGACGTTGCAATGCATTTTCTCTACTCCTGCGGATTAAACTATAAAATAGCAGAGGCCATTAGACTGTCATCTCGTAGTAAAAACCCACCAATTTTAGTCAAGCTACTTTCACCCATGGAAATAGACGCCATTTTTAAGCAGCAAGAGCTTGTTTCCAAATATCTGAGAAATGATCTCACTCCAATGGAGCGAAGAATAGCGTCAAGTTCTTCTCATAAAATTGTTAATTCACCGCAACCGGCTCAAGTTCCTGGTCGTAGCCCTAGGAAGCCTAGCGAGCCATGTTCTCTTATTTCTGGCAAACCTAGATTACTGCTCCCCAATACAGCAACTTTCTCATCTCCCCCATGTCACCAGACATCCCCGTCTACTTCCAACTTAGATGCTTGCCCAGTTGCCATAGCTAGTAATTCTGGTAGCCCTCCTAAAAATTCCGAAAAGCACTCTACGTCAGGTAGACTACCAGCTTCGATACTGGATCAGAGTCCTCTCAAACCTTATATTAAGTCATTCAATTCAGGTCGTTGAAAGGGTGGGATGCGGAAATCAACTGCGAGCATGCAGCATTCCCAAACACAAATTTATCCTATACAACAGGAAGATAACAAACACATAGGTTTCCCTACTTATCTAAATTATCATACTGGGCCGGATTTTCCACCGCTTAATCCTCATAGTCACCTTACCTCGCCCACCAGCCTGTATTTCCCGTCTCGGTTTTCCAATTTCCCGGTATCTATCAGCAAGCTCACCACGGCACTAAGTTCTATGGACCATTGATCTCACAGAGCTATCTAGCTGCAGCTTTTAGCTATCCCCCTCAGTTTTCTAATGTTAACTGTCCTGCTCCAGTCGATGGCTATTCCCCAAACTTCCAACCAAATAACCCACCTCCAAATTGTTATTACTAAATAAATATAACCCTAGTTTGATTACTCAAGCAACACTAGATATCATCTTGCAAGATCTAATTTAAATAAGATGGCTCAACTTAGAGCTATTGCGTTCGAGCTGAAGCCAGATGTTATATGCATTACAGAGTCATGGACCCATCCACTAATTTCTGATGCTTTACTCATAATAGACGAGTATGATTTCTACCGTCAAGACCGCCCTTGTAAGCGTGGTGGCGGTTGTCTTCTCTATATTAGAGCTATTTTAAGCATTTCCCGTTCGACATAGATGCTTAGTCATTCTCGGGCAATTACTGCTTTGCATCCATCATCTTGTCTCCCCGTCAGATGCATTTAAAGTCCCCCTAACTCATCATCGGAAGATGATGAAAAGCTTTGAGAAATATTTAGGAGTCCGCCTTTGATGCTAAAGTTATCGCTGGTGATTTCAATTTCCCCGAAGTTGATTGGTCATTGAACTGTTGTCCATCCAGATTTCAACCCTTCCCAGATACCATCATTTTTTTAAACTGGTCTCAGTTGGTCTGTTCCCCAACAAGCGATCAGCATATCATAGATTTAATTTTCACGAATGACATTTCCCCCCTTTTCGTTGACATCAATCAGATTCTCTTACCAAGTGACTATACATTGTTGTCTTCCGCTTGCTTCTACTAAAAGGGCTAGCACCATTCGTACCTATCATGCGCTTGACCTAGCTGATATTAATTTAATTAACGACTTTATGGACTCACTAGCCTGGCAGGAGCTTTCCTCCACGAAGAGTTTAACAATTCTCTGTGACTTAATGACGGCAATTTCAACTATCATTTTGGAATTTGTGCCGATCGAAAATGTTAAGCCTTATACTTCGGACCCCACCGTTCCTCATTTTCTTTTGTCTTGACTTTAGAAATTGCAACGACATTTGAAATACCAGTCTACTTGTCCATTATCTGTGCATCTTATAATCGCTGAGATTTTCGAATTAGCGTCTAAGATTCGTCTTACACGTGACAAACAGATGGAATCTTGCGCACTCAATGAGTTAAACTGTGCAAAATCTATTGCCCAACTGTTCCTTCGTCGGTCCTCCGCTAAACGGGGTCACGAAATCCCTCTTTTACTGAATGAAAATAAAAAACCTTTGTGCAAGATGAGTCTGAGAAGACTGAACTGTTCAATGCATTCTTTTCAAAGCACCTTACGACGGAATCTGAACCAGTCCCATCGTTTCAGCCATGCTCAGTCAATACTATCAGTACCGTAGATTTTTCCATGGAAGTAATTCGTATGCACATTATCCGTCTAAGAAACTCGCACTCCTCGGGAACTGACGGCCTTCCAAATTCACCTATCAAGAGAGTATTCAGTTTCCCCCGATTGTTCAGTCATCTATTCTCAGCTTAGCTTCGAAACAGTTTCTTTCCTGACTAATGGAAGATATCTATTATTCTTCCAGTCTTCAAGTCAGGATCTTGTTCGGACGAACATAACTACCGAGGTGTTTAGAAAACCCCGGCCCTAGCCAAACTTCTGGAAAAGATCATTTTTAATCAAATTTTCGATTTTTGTGTAGAAAATAAACTATTAAACGCCCCACTGTCTTCTACACTGTCGATTTTTAAAGGCAAATTATATAAGCATTTAAATTTCGAGGAAATAAAGTCGTTACTGTCTCTTTCGTTTCCAAACACGCAAGTTATAGATATTGAAAAGGGTCCTCCTGGCATTTGAAGCAGAGTCGAGCATCACTTACAAGGGCTGTGAATTCTTTTCCGGGTGTACAACCTTCGCTGTGGTTTTCGAGGTCGCTATTAATGGTTATCGCCAGCTTTTCGGTGGGCTCTGGAGTCAGGTGGGTCGCATCCCGGTGATGTTGCCTTGACTTCTACTGTTTTCTCCTGTTGTCCCGGATGATCCCTTCTTAACTCAACGATATCTTACTTTTTTCCATGACCATAAACGTCCCGAATCCTCAACATCAGGTCCCGATCCAACCACATCAAACACGATTACCTATTAAGGCCTGTTTTTAGCCTGCAGTTATTTTGGAAATCGGTGGCCTGCTGAAGTCATCCACCGATTTAGGAGTTTTTTACTGCCGATGACAATTATTTTATAAGAGTTTACTGTTTATCATTATCATTTTTGTTTTCACGATAGCACTCAGTTTGTAACGACAGGGCCCCTTGGGCCTTAACTATACAAATTATTATTATTAAATGTTCCACTCTCAAGAACAAGATAAAAAATCTTACACAGAAAAGCCGGAAAAATATCATTCACTTCAGCTTTTAGAAGGCTAACTGGGACGCCATCTGGTCCTAGACTATAAAATTGACGAAACCGACGAATGTCTACTATCACGTCCCAGAGGGTAAAACTTATGGTTTCGAGGACGGCAACCGTCCAAGCCCGAAAAGTCGGAAGTGCAGCGAACGAATTTTCACTACACGTTTTGGATTAATGGAGTGGATCCGACAAAGACAAGGGAGATTTGATCCACTCCATCATAACATAAAATGAACATTATTTTTAGTATCCGGTAGAGACAGGCAACGTACGTGTGCGCTTCAAATTGTGGTTTAAATTTCTCGTCCTTCGTGGGAAATATTATTTTTGGGATTTGGGTTCACATAGCCCTCTGGCGGACTTTCATTGTTAGCTATTGGATTCACTTTCGCAATAACTCCAGCCTCAGAAGACATGACAGGACATTAGTCAAAATGAGCATCATCTCCATCACTGCCTTCTGTTAACTATTCTCCCGGATTCCAGCTCTCTACAAGCGGCTGAGTCGTTTCGATAACCTTTTTCATACAGTTGAACGCTTTATAGATATTGCATAGAGCTTTAATATCGTTTATCGTCAGTCTGATCTATTATGGGAGGCAAAAATAAACGTGCAGATCAGCTTGTAAAAGTAGCGGCGCAAGAGGGACTCGAACCCCAAACCTGTAGTTCGCCGGTATCAGTCGTTATCACCACACCATCGGCGTCGACTGCAGACCCTAATTTAATTTCGTTGAAAACCCCTAGTCATAATTTCGAGGGCAGAAGTCGCAAGATTGATGCGACGAAATCACCCCCCGCTAAAAGGGCTAAAAGTCTCACGAGTTCAGTAGACTCAATTTACGAACACCAAGTTGAGCGTCTAATCAACTCCACCCGAAGACACAGGATGGCAGTAATCAGAATCGGTTATTAACAGTCAAAAAGCAATTCACTTTACTATTTGATTCATTAACGGTCTGTTGTGAAAAGATGGGGACAGAGAAATTGAAACTATGTGCGATGCAGCTTTGGAAGACGGGAAGGAATGTTTGCCAGTGCCTGCATTCGAAATCCCGACCTCATCGCAACAAGGAAAGAAAGTCACGCCACCGCCCGGATTCAATCCTGGACCCCCCGCGTAGAAGTCGAGCGCCTACCTCTCTTCGCCATCATGGGATGAGGGGATGGTTTCCAAATTCCGTTACTAACTACAGAAACTCGATCTAGAAGTTCTTTGAAATCTCCTCCTGCCAAGCGAAACCAAAATTCGTAAAATTTTAAGGAATGATACTCATTAAGATGAAGCCTCCGTATCATGTTTTACCTTTTAAACAAATTTACAAACCTTGAGAAGGTGGTTAATAGTCTTAGAGAGGAGATGGAGGAGCTGAAATTTTTTTCTCTATTTCTCCCTCGTGAGGAGAAACCGGCGAGGCGTGAACTTGAGCGAGGAAACCTAACGTACGGAGAAGCAAAATCCCTCGCCGAGGTGTCTACGCGCAAAAATGATCCAGCAGCCAGGGTGCTTGACGGAGTTGGTAGTCTGCCATAAACAGGGGAAACAGCCAACCCACTGGCTTCCCAAAGAGCGAAGAAGCGCTCTCGAGCTCCCAAAAAAGGCCAACCAAACCCAAGTGCTAATATAAGTTGGGTGAGCTTGAGCACGAGCCAAACGAAAAGGGCACCTTCGCAGGCCAAAACAAACAGGAGCTCTGAACCTCGAAGCGAATCAATCCTAACAAACCTTAGAGAAGCAGAAGGGGACGACAGTCGGAAGATGAGTACCGCTCGTATAAACTGCATAGTCATAAAAGGCATGACAGAAGGTACTTCCGATACCCCGAAATCAAGATAAGAAGATGACCGGAAGTTATTTAAAGAATATCTGAAATTCCTCCTAAAGGGTGAGGAGAAAGTTGAAGTTCTAAAGGCATTCCGAATGGGCCGTATAACAGAATCAAAAGATGAACAACGCCAACCATGACCGTTAAAGGTTGTTCTGAAGAGTGAGGCTGAGGTCCAGCTAGTGTTATGCAGGAAACCAATACTTAGATACTCACACCCAACGGTTTTTTTCAGCGGGATTTCTCCCCCGCGGAGCGGGAGAAATGGAGATTGCTAAAAGTAGAACTCCACAGGAAATGCGAACTCGGCGAGAGCAATCTTCGAATTCTGAAGGGGGAGATCGTTCATGTCCCAAGGTCACTCCTCTGGAGAAAGCCGATAACACTAACAGCCTAGTCGGGATGGACAACAGTCCGTCTCCATCAGCATCGACAGCTCCCTGCATGCAATCTCACGCAAGAGGCAACCGCCTGCATAAAGTGGTGAATAAGTCTAAATTGAACTTTCTTTACACTAATGCCCAAAGTCTTCCCTCAAAAATTGATGAACTCAAAGCAGTACTTTCGGCGCGGAAACCTGATGTAATTGCCATAACGAAGGATTCATCCTACGTAAATGAAGTGCATTCAAGTGCTCCGCTCGGTAAGAGTGACCATACGACGCTAATGTGGGATAACTCACTCCATACTCAACGGCTGAGGAAAACGGAGGGCCAGCCAAACAGATGGAAGGCAGATCTCAATTCAATGAAGAATGCACTATCGTCCGTGAATTGGGACTGCCTACTCAAGGGGGATCCGCAGGAGGATTGGAGATCACTCAAGAGGGTTGCATTAGATCTGCTTAAGCGCTTTTGTCCGGTCAAGGTACACAAGACGACTAGTCGTCCTGCCTGGTTGACGAGAGACCTTAACAGGCAACTCAAGAAGAAAAATAGGAAATGGAAGTTATTCAGGAAAACTGGGTCGCCAGTACACCTCGAGGAATTCCGACGCCAAAGAAATGCAGTAAAAAAATCAATTCGCCAGGCCGGCAAAAACAATAAATCAAGAATCCTCAAACAGGCCGAAGAAAAGCCCAAAATTCTATTCCACTATATTAACAGTAGATTAAAAAATAGGGATCCTGTCGCAGTACTTAAGAATGATGATGGCGGAAAAGTCGTTGAGAATGACGAGAAAGCCGAGTACTGTAGCCGGTTCTTTGCCTCAGTATTCACTAGGGAAACTGAGCTTTATTTTGATAAAGCCAACAGTGCTGTTGTAAACGCCGGTCCAGCACTTCATTCTTTACTATTTCCAACATATGTAGTCGAGAGGGAGCTGCAGAGCCTCAAAGGAGCAAAGTCATCCGGTTCAGACAATAAACCAGCCAAGTTCTTGAAAAAATTGGCAAGCGAACTGTCAGATCCCCTAGCACATATCTTTCGTTCTTCATTTGAACTAGGAAAACTGCCATCCGAATGGAAAATGGCAAATATTTACCCGATATACAAGGGCGGAGCCCGAACGAAGATCAAAAATTACCGGCCCGTCAACCTAACTTGCATTTGCTGTAAGGTGATGGAAACGATAGTTAAGAAGACGACAAAGGAGTTCTTGGAGGAGAACAACCTACTATCAGGGCTCCAACACGGCTTCAGAAAGAACCATTCTTGCCTTTCCAGCCTTCTACTGTCCACTGAGCAGTGGACTCGCGCACTAGATGAAGATGGTAAGGTTGACGTCATATATACGGACTTCAAGAAGGCATTCGACAGCGTCCCACATAAGCGTCTTATGTATAAATTGTCAGAAATCGGCATAAGAGGAAACCTGCTGGCATGGATCACAGATATTCTCAAAGAGCGATCGCCAACTGTGTGCATCGGTGACTCAAAGTCAAACCCTACATCTGTTCTGAGTGGTGTCCCCCAAGGCTCTGCCTTAGGGCCACTGTTCTTCCTTATCTATATCAACTTCTGTGTCAACGATCTGGGTTGCAGCGCTATCATGTTTGCCAACGACGTAAAACTCTGGAGAGCCATCAGGTCTGACACCGATAGGAAAGCGCTTCAAGAGAGTCTCAATTGACTTAGCTGCTGGTCTGCTCGTTGGCTATTAAACTTCAACATTAGTAAGTGTGTGGTTTTAAGACTCCGTACTAGAAGGACTGATGAGGAGAACGATTCCTCCCAATACCTCCACGATGGGCACCCGCTTTAAAATGTGAACGAACAAAAGGATCTCGGTGTTCTAATAAATTCCTTACTTAAACCATCTACTCAGTGTGTAAAGGCAGCTCAACGCGCGACACAGGTGCTGTTTGCGATTAGGCGGGGATTCGTCAACATTGACAAGGTGCTCTTCAAGAAAACCTACGGAGCGTTTTTTTCGGTCCCACTTGGAGTATGCTGTCCAGGCCTGGCGTCCGTGGTTCAAGAAGGATTACCTGCACCTGGAACGAGTGCAGGCGAGGGCTACGATGATGGTCAAGAAACTTGGTCATATGCCTTATGAAGACAGACTGACTGAACTTGATCTTTTCCCTCTCAATTACAGGCAACTCTGCGGGGACCTCATACAAACCTACCGTATTGTTAGAAGCCAAGACTGCGCCCTAGAATTTGATGATTTCTTCGAATTGGCTCGGACTGACCGTCTGCGAGGTCATCCTTTTAAACTACAGAGGAAACCGGCCCGTATCGCGTTCGACGAAACGCCTTCTCTCAGACGGTCATTGGAGCGTGGAACGGACTCCCGGAAGGTGTGGTCGTCTCAGATACTGTTGACATTTTTAAACACAAACTTGATTCTCATTTGCTGAGAAACTGCGGCAGATATAATGAACAAAGTGTCAGTAGCAGCCCCTTGCAACTGGCTCACACTTATCGCTGATGTTAAGCCTACATTTGTACATTTGTATTATGTACTATTGTTACGGTGGACCTATTATGCGATTTTGGTCATGAATAGGGAGCTCAAGGGCGAAAGCCTTCTTCCCTTAATAAAGTGACTTAAAGTGACTTAGTATAGCTATTTCGGGCTGTTGGGCCTCATCATCTGCCGGATACTAAAACATAAAAAGATGTGTTACTGACACTTAGCTAGCAACATATCAATTATTAGAAGCTAAGCAAAACACAATCGGTTAGACCGAGTCACAAGAGCATCAACCCAGGATGGGCACATCCTGAGAGGCAGATCGGTGTAAAAGCAAATACTAATGTACATTATTTATGCAATGACATCCGCGTCTGGTGCCTGCCTGCAGTCCGTGGCAAGATTAACTCTAAAAATTCATACTTATAAGTACTTATTTTCAGATAAAATTTACCAACTGAGTGGCATACCACTGCAAGAAGTAGACGCCCAGCAGGAGTTTGGACTTTGGAACACACTCTCGCCTCAACCGTCCCTGTATACCACGAAGATAACCAAGTCTGCGACTGGTCCAAAAACTTATTTGCCTTTGATGATGACTGCTTCACCAAAGTCTACGGAAACTTCGAGCGGCCGCAAGTGAAATCCGCTATGCAAGCTTGGATTACTTTTACCACAAAAGATCGTAACATCCTCGCAAGACTGGAAAGCATGCAACAAATCTGGTCACTGGGCAGCGCTCCCAGCGCTCTGAAAAACGCCTCCTGCCCATTCGAAGATCTTGGAGCATGGGTTCCTAACAGCTCTCGGACTTTGAAGAAATAAAGAGGTGGGACAGGGTTCTGCGCCTAATCACAGCCATTTACGTGATATAAAAATCGATTTGACGTCCTACTACAAGAGCAAGTTCGGTAACGGTCACTGTTAAAAATATATTGACAGATTTGTTGGCGGATCTGCGGCACTGCAGAGTAGCAGCAGTCACCGATATTTGGGCAGTCTGCGGCTTGTGTACGTCCAGGTAAGCGGTGGACGCAGTGAGATGCTCTGAAACTTGAGCGAAAATTGTGGAAGACACAAACTCAAACTTCATCATACAATCCACCATTTCTGCGAGTTTTCAGATGCCGAAACTATCTGAGACAGAAACCATAATTGTCTGCTCGGGTGTTGCAAAGTGTTTAAAGTGCATCTTTTCAAAGAATTAATATTACGTCTCGGCGCACGCCTTAGTAAAATTTCCAGGGAGTTCATTTATTCGTCAAAGTTCTCTGGTTGTTAAGATCTGCCGTACTTTTTCCAAATTTTCCCTTTTCTCCTAAGATTCTTTTTATTTTTGACGGTACCTACTTGGCAGGGAAATGCACGATCTCCCAGGCGATCGATATGACCGGCGTCAGAATGGGCGCGCGCGTGCATGTATGAAGATTAAGGTAAATACGGACTATGAGGACAAGACGCGTCTGGCTTTATCGTTTCACAGACTGTACTTTGACACCAAACATGAAAAGTTTCAGGGACACCGTAGTCAGGATAATTGTTTGAAGAGAACTAGGATGGGAAAAAAGTATGCACGCAGGAATCAGTATTATGAGTATATTTGAGAGGGTAGGATTGTGTCATGGGGTCGAGTAAGTGCGCGCGAAGCGCGCACAACTCCAAGACGGGAAAGTGGCAATAGGGGATAGTATGGGTGGAACGCGACCCAAACGTTTCAGCGTTTTGTTGATGACATTTTGCGCGGTCTCTCTTTCACGTTCGTGTACATCTATGACATCCTTGTCGCAAGCTCGTCCCTCGAGGAACACGTGGAGCACTTAAGTTGTTGATCGTTTATAACAAAATGGTCTACAGCTTAACGTCGATAAGTGTCTTTTTGGCGTCAATTCTTTGGATTTTCTTGGCCATCATCTTGACCAACATGGGATCACACCCCTTTCAGAGAAGGTGCAAAGCGTGTTGTCTTTTCCAGCCCCGAGGTTCATAAATCACCTCCGCCGTTTCATCGGCCTAATCAACTACTACCGGCGTTTTATACCAAATTGCACCGCCACCCTGGCACCTTTGACAGATCTTTTGAAGTCAAAGGCCAACCAGTGCATTGATGGACTCGACGGAGTCTGGTGTATCGAGAGTAGGGTTGGTGGGTAGACGGGATAGGGTGTCAGCATTGCTGTGGCGGGGCCCCGGGCGATAAATGCACTCGAAATCAAAGTCCTGTAGGAACTCCTGCCAACGTGCAAATTGGTGCATAGAGTACTTAAGGGACTGGAGCCATTGTAGGGCGCGGTGATCCGTACGGATGACGAAGTGTTTACCCAGTAATGGATGTCTGAACTGTCGGACGAAAGTCACGACAGCCATAAGGTCTGTGCAGGTAACGCTGTAGTTACGCTGGGTCCTTGACAAGGCATTGCTGGCGAAGCAAATGGGATGTTCGAGACCGTTTCTTTTCAGGTTGGGATAGCACGGCGCCTATAGCAGACCCGCTGGCGTCGGTGTCCAGAATGAACTCAGGTGCATCCGCAGCGGCATTAGGGAAGGCTAGTACCGGTGCGGAGCAGAGGGCATCGCGCAGATCATTAAAAGTCGTCGTGCAGTCGGCAGACCAAAGGAAAGGACAATTCTTCTGGGTTAATTTATGAAGGGGGGAAGCGATGCTTGCGAAGTTATGGATGAAGCGGCGGTAGTAAGACATGAGACCGAGGAAACTTCTCAGTTTCGTCTGGTTGGAGGGCACTGGCCATGTACGGATCTGCTGTACGCGGTCGTTAAGGGGTGTGAAGTGGACGGGGGATATGTTGTGACCGAGGAATTCAACTTCGGGGCGGAGGAAAAGGCATTTTTGGATTGAGGGTAAGACCAGCATCGCGTAAATCTTCTAGGACGAGGCGGAGATTAGAATTATGTTGTGCGACTGAGTCTCCGAAAACGATGATATCGTCGAGGTAAACAAGGCGGGTGCGGGGGACCAGATGTCTAAGGACCCGAAACATCAGCCGCTAGAAAGTTGCCGCGGCGTTGCACAGGCCGAAAGGGATAGTCTGGAATTCAAAGAGGCCTTGTGGGACGGTAAGGCCGTTTTCTGGCGGTCGTAAGGGTGCACTTCCACTTGCCAGAAGCCGGACTTGGGGTCAAGGGTAGAGAACCACCGGGCGTTACCGAGGGACTCCAGCGTATCATCGAGTCGGGGAAGTGGGAAGGAGTCACGATTCGTAACGGCGTTCAGGCGACGATAGTCGATGCACAGCCGCAATTAACCATCCTTCTTGGGGACAATGGCAGTCGGGGAGGCCCAGGGTTAGGAAGAAGGTTGGATAATCTTATGCTTAAGCATGTCGTCTAATAGCTTTTCGACCTTGGCACGGTAATGGACAGAAATACGGCCGGGGGGTTGCCATACCGGTTTGGCGTCGCTGGTGTCGATACGATGTTGCACGAGATGTGTTCGGCAGAGGGAATCGGTGGACCAGGAGAAGAGGTCGGGGAATTGGGAGAGGAGATCGCGAATCTGGTGTAAGGCATCAGGGTAAACTGGGTCTGTAAGTGAAAGGATATCGTCCAGGGAGGTAGGAACGAAAGCGACTGCAGTCATGACAGTATTGTAAACGAGGTGAAAATCTGTATCGGAATCCGTGGGAGGGGTAGGATTATGAGATGAGAATGTTCTGGTTTATGCGAGAACGAGACGTCGGTCACGGGCTTATAGTACGCAGTTATGATCAGTGAGAAAATCTAGACCGAGAACAACCGGACATGGGCTGGAGGGAGTAACTAAAAAATCGTGAATAACTTCAGAATCACACAAAGAGAAGGGTAGGGAAATAAAACCTGAAATTGGAATCTAGGACCCGTTAGCAGCCTGTATAGGACGAAAATGGGACAAGGGTTCTATGCGGCATCTAAAAGTCTGGGAAATACTAGAGGGATTTATGAGGGAAACGCTAGCGCCGGTATCAACTAATGCCTTGAAAGTGTGATTATCAGTAAGGCCGGAGAAAATAAGGGCAGAAGTAGGCGAAGGTTCATCGAAGGTCAGAAGAATAGGAGACTAACAGTGTTCATTGTGGCCGCATCGATGAGCATCGGGGCTGAACACCGCGCAGTAACGGTACCCAGGGTTGTATTGTGGAAATCTTACGTGAAGGCCTGGTTTTTAGGGAACCGTGCGGGGCAGCGGCGGCGGACAGGTAGGTAGAGTAAGGGTTGGTGTAGGGTTGGCGGCTGGAGGGCGGTCAGAGGATGGTCGGAAGGCCGGGGAGTTGTAATGGTCTGTATACTGGCGACAGCGCCGGATGGCGTTAGAGAAGTCGGGAGGATATTCGATCAGGAAATGGTCCATGACAGTACGGTCACGGAGACCAGCGTTAAATGTTAGAGGATAAGGTGGTCCCGTGCTGGTTTGGGAATATCGGGGTATGCCATCCGGGCATAACGGGTAAGTTCAAGTGCGAATTCAGCTGGTTATTGTTGGGGCTGCTGTTTTAGGCTGTTAAAGTAGACGGCTGCAGCGCTAGCTGACAT
>JAYGXS010000004.1:45504872-45550620 GCA_036362985.1 Ligula intestinalis | reverse complement strand
TGAGCAGGTTGTTCTCTGTCAATTGACGCATCATCTTTTCTTTGATTAAGGTCTCCAAGATCTTCGATGCTGCGGGAAGTGTATTTATTGGCCTAAAGTTGTCGAATGAGGTCGATCGGCCATGCTTGCGAATAGGCACTATGTGCGATTCCTTCCACAACGAAGGAAAGGTTTCGCTCTCAAGAGCAAGATTAAATACCTAACAAATAACAGACGGAAAGATATCATTCGCTTCAGCTTTTAGAAGGCTAACTGGGACGCCATCTGGTCCTGGACTATAAGATTGACGATTACGACGAATGGCTACAGTCTCATCCCAGACGGTTAAACTTATGGTTTCGAGTATGGCACCCGTCCAAGCCTGGATAGCTGGAGGTGCAGCGAGCGAGCTTTCACTAAACGTTTTGGATAGGAACGCATTGAAGCTATCGGCGGTCAACTTAGCGTCAGCTACGGGGTTTCCTAAAGCATCTTGAAGAATGGGGTGTTGCGTTTTCCTCTGCGCTTTTACTGGACGTGAAAAGAGTTTCGCAACATTAAGGGAAGGATTTTCAGCGAAGTGGGCCTCATCGGCTATCTGCTTTTCTTCGGAGAGCTTCTTAGCCTGCTCAAAGATCAGTGTGATCGAGGGCAGAACGGAAGTGTCGTTTTGCCGATGCAAACGACGAGAGAGTTTACGCAGCCTACGACGGAAAGACAGAGGAAGGTACACTTCATCCTTGACATGTATTACTTTCTTACGGGGACAAAGTGAAGGATGAGTGGATCCAACACTTTGTACAGTGCATCGGTACAAACATTTACATTCAAACATTGGAAAAATTCAGACCAGTCGAGAGCGTTTAGATGTGCCAGTAGGTCAGCCGTGTTTGCTGATCGGAAGTCAAGATAAAAACTTTACTTTTGGGAAAATGTTTCATCCGCCTCCAGTTCTAGTTCACTAACAACTGTAAGATGGTCTGAACTCCCATGTGCGTCTAAGGATGACACTGAAAGTGGTTCGCATCCCCTTTACTCATAGAAAGTAAAATTTACGGAGAGGAATCTATTAGCAATCGAGAATACGTACAGAGTTAGAAAATAATATGAGGATAGGGAACGGCTATACAAAGATACAAGTCCCATCTGGCGTGGTGTGCTCTCTAATGTCTGATCAGTTACCGGCGGGGAAAACAGTGCTGTGGGCGACTTTAGGGGCCAGATGGGAGTGCTGACATTGTGTGTGGGACTGCGATACGATTGACCACAACGGCGATGGGAAGGGGGTCAGCGGCTGTGAGGGAAAAGGGCACCGGTTTCTTCACTGATACTCGATCACAGCACCTCCATCCTGGGTCCGCGCCAAAAGTGACGACCTTTGTGAGCTTAAACAATCATTCAGTTTCTTTGCTCGTTACACTACTTCGCGTATGTTTTGGCTGGCTGAAAGTGGTAATTTCGGCTGCTGGTTTTTCATTAGTCGCCAGCGCAGCGGCTCGGGTTGCGCGTCCTTGAGAACAGGTATTCAATTCCCTCATTATTTTCCCTCCAATTGCCTTTCGCGGCTTAATTTTATTGGTGTCTACGCTGCTTTTTCACTATTTTCACTTGAAAAACCAATTGTTTAGCCGATTTTTGTTTCAGTATAACTAATTTAAGCGTTTGTGCGTGATTTTCTAAGTTTTTGGAATTATTACGCTCTATTTCTTCCCCTGATATGCCCCACCCATACTTTCCCCTATTACCACTCTCCCTTCTTGGAGTTGGGCACGTGAAAGGGGGTTGATAGGGATGGGGGTAGGTTCGGATGGGGAGGAAGGCGGTGGGCTGGGGGCAGCAGGTGGAGTGTCGGGTGTAGGTGCCGTGGAAGTTGACGGATCAGTTGATGGTGAAGTGCAGTCAACGTAGGCCGGCTTCATTCGGTCGATGGAGACCGTATCAGTAGCATTAGCCCTTTGACTGACGAAATATTTGTCCTTCCGTTCAATCACTTTGAAGGGACCGTCGTATGGTGGGCAAAGGGGCCTACGAACTGCATCGAGCCGGGCAAACATAAATGGGGTTTTGTGCAAGTCTTCGTGCACGAAAACGCGTCGAGTTTTCGCGCGTGTGGGGGTTGGGCGCAGTGCGGCCATGTGTTGCTGCAGCTGCTGCTCGAATTTGTTCTTGGCGTCAGGGGCGACGAAGGAAGACTGCATGAGCTCACCAGGTGAATGGAGGGATGAGCCATAAACGAGATCGGTGGCAGTGCATTGAATGTCTTCTTTAACAGCCGAGCGAATGCCAAGGAGGACGAACGACAGGTTGTCGCTCCACTTGTGCGGGGCAGGTTGAGACATCAACGCGGACTTCAACTGACGGTGAAGGCGTTCCACGAGGCCGTTTGATGCTGGGTGATAGGCAGTGGTGGTGATATGCGAACACCCGAGCAGTTTGGTGAACTCGCGGAAGAGTGCAGATATAAACTGACTTCCGCGGTCAGTGGTGAGGGTAGCTGGAACACCGAAGTTGGCTATCTAGTGCGTAAGGAAAACCATGGCAATATTCTCTGCCGAGGTGTCCGAGATTGGAACGGCAATGGGCCATCGTGTAAAACGATCAACAGCAGTCAAAATGTGCGTGAAACAGCCAGATGGGGGTAACGGTCTGACTAAATCCATGTGGACGTGTTGAAAACGGGCGTCGGGAACCGTGAACGTGCTGGGAGGTGAAACTGTGTGTCGCTGGACTTTATTCTTCTGGCAGGCTAAGCACTGCCTTGTCCAAGTAGCAATGTCGGTGTTCATCTTTGGCCAGACGAAACGGGCTGCAATGAGTTTGCGGCCGGCACGAACGCCGGGGTGGGATAGCGAATGGAAGTGGTCGAAAACAACCTTCCGGTAGGATAAGGGTACTACAGGACGAGGGTTACCTGTAGAAAAATCACACACGATCGACCCTGGTGCCGCGGGGAGGGGAGCCTCACGCAGCTGAAGCACAGAAGACGCAAGCATTGCAATGATGGATTCATCAAGCGCCTGAGCTTCCGCAAGCTTTGCCAGGTCTAACGTGGTGGTAAGAGCGTTGACCTCTGAACGGGACAAGGCATCAGCAAAGAAATTCTCATCACCGCAAACATAGCAAATGTCTGAGGTGAATTGAGAGATGTAGTCAAAATGACGTACTTCACGCGGCGAATATCGATCTGGCTTAGCTTTGAGGGCGTAAGTGAGAGGTTTGTTATCTGTGTGGACCTGAAAGTCTTTCCCCTTGAGCAGATGACGAAAATGTCGGATAGCCATGTAAATGTCGAGAAGTTCGCGCGGCTGAAGCTTCTGGGAGAAGAAAGCTAGTGGCTGCAACTGGTCATGAGCTTGCTGTGTATCAGCATCGGTGCACAGATGATGAAGCAGGGTGACATCCGCGAGTGCTTTCGTGGCCGCCTCGAATGCTTCGAGAGCGCTGGGTGAAAGTTGAAGCGAATTGGACTTTGACTTCAAAAGATCTGTCAAAGGCGCCAGGGTGGCGGTGCAATTTGGTATAAAACGCCGGAAATAGTTTATTAGGCCGATGAACCGACGAAGGTGATTTATGGACCTCGGGGCTGGAAAAGACAACACGCTTTGCACCTTCTCTGAAAGGGGTGTGATCCCATGTTGGTCAAGATGATGGCCAAGAAAATTCAGAGACCTGACGCCAAAAAGACACTTATCGACGTTAAGCTGTAGACCATTTTGTTAAAAACGATCGAAAACTTGGCTTAAGTGCTCCACGTGTTCCTCGAGGGACGAGCTTGCGACAAGGATGTCATCGATGTACATGAACGTGAAGGATAGACCGCGCAAAATATCATCCACAAAACGCTGAAACGTTTGGGCCGCGTTCTACAAACCGAAAGGCATGCAATGAAATTCAAACAGGCCGAATGGGGTCATGACGGCGGTTTTAGGGAGGTCCTCCTCTGCGAACAGTATTTCGTGGTTTGCTCGAACGAGGTCAATCTTGGAAAAAATCGTCTTACCAGCCAACATGTGGGAAAAGTCATGAATATAAGGTATCGGATAGCGATCCGGGACTGTTGCTCGATTGAAAGCGCGATAATCACCGCATGACCACCAATCATCGGATGACTTTTTGGGAACCATGTGCAGTGGTGAAGCCCATGGACTGGACGAAGGACGGATAATCCCCAAATTCAACATGTGCTCAAATTCGTTTTCTGCGATCTGCAGCTTCTCAGGATGAAGCTGACGCGGATGACATGGACAGGTCTGCCCATGGTAGTGATATGGTGGCGAACGGCGTGTTGAATCTGCTCCGTGAACTGACAGGGCTTAGACAGGGAAGGATAATCTCTCAAGATGTCAGAAAATGGCGGGCTTGGCACGGCAAAGTGAATGCCAGCGGAAGGCTCACGCGAAACTACCCCGACAGTAAACAGATGAGTGGTAGGGTCTAGCAACTTCTGGTGTTTAAGGTCGACTGTGAGACCGAAATGTGACAGGAAATCCGCTTCAACGATAGGCAACTAAGCGTCAGCCTGGATGAAAACCCACTGGAAGTGGCGACGAAGCCCAAGGTTTAAAGTAAGGGACCGTTGACCGAACGTGATGCTAGTAGTGTTGTTCGCAGCCTGCAGTGTAAACTGCGATGGCTGGAGATTATGACGACGACAGGTGGAAGAACGCTAACCTCTGCACCAGTGTCGATCAAGAAACGGAACCCTGTGGACTTGTCGGTCACATAAAACAGGCGATTGTGTCGCGATGGGCCAACAACAGTCGTCTCCATTTCTGGCAGTTGGCGCCGTTTTCCGAACAGAGTTGGACGCATTTAATAGCATCCGGGCCATATGTGCGGTGGTACCAGCAGACTTTGTCGTCTGCACGCTCATTTGAATAAGATTGGTTTCGGTTTGTAGAGGGACGGCCGGTTTGAAGCCGGTTGAGTGTGGAACACATCGTGCTCACTTGAGAGCAAAATAACCTGATAGTATATTGACGATCCTGCAGGTCGTCATCTTTGTTGGCTGAAATGTATCGAATCGGTTTGGAGGGTGACCTAGACCGCGGGGGTGAGGTACTAAGCAATTTACTGGACTTTCGCTGCGTATGACTATCATGATTACGGTCGGATCGTGCGGCGGAAACCTGGGAGATGGCATGCTGAGATACTAAGGTCGAGGCTTGGTTTAAAGCGTACGAACTAGTACCTGGGTAACATCGTTGAATTCGGTCTGCATGCTCCACGAGTTTGGTCAGCGGAACATCGTCATCGAGTAGGGCGAGAACCTGTTGCATTGGATGGGGGTAATTTATCTATCCAGCCGCGATGGAAAACAGAATCGTCAAGTGTGCGACCAGCAAGCAAGTGACGCATGTGGCGCATCAGAAAATAGAATCGGTGCAGCACTTCTTCACTAGAAGAGTTTTCACTACAGAACACCGTAACTTAACCTACCAACAAAGGTGCGAACATATAAAGCTGGATCCCCTATGGCTTCGTCGATAGCAGAAGGGTCTTTGTTTACTGTTTAAACTTTTGAATGGTCAAACCTTTAATCCCCTTAGTACAATAAGGCAGCTTGAGCACTCTCGACGCGCCAGTCATTGAGACGTATTTTTATTTCTTCCTATGGCACGTACAGTTAAGTACCGGCAATTCTTTTCAGTAAATGCCATATCAATCTGGAATAAGCTGCCCAAAAGTATTAAAACCCAGCAAAACTACCCTTTATTTAAGAGAGCTAAAACTAGTTTTCTACATTCAGGGCAACTTTCACGAATTTTGGGTGCTGACTCGGTGGAATCTCTCTTTCACTCTGATGGCGTTCGTGGACTTTGAACCCCGCCAGGCTTCATGCTGAAGATAATGCTGCTGAAGCAGCAGCCCGCAGTCTGCTAACCCTTCAGCCGATAGCGCGCAACTTTTGCCGACAACCATTGAAGGAAGACTGAGAACACTGTGTTCTTGTGCCAACCCTCTCCGTCTGGAACTAATGTTTTTAAACGATATGAAACAGTTCTCCTGCTGATGAGTGAACTCAGCTTACAACTGTACATTTATTCCGTTTGTATCATACCTTTGAAGGCAGGTTTTTTTTTCACGTGAAACAAACTCCCTATCTCGCCCAGTATTGACAAAACAAAAAGCCTGAAACAAAAGCAATACTGGCCGCAGCATAGGGAGTTTGTTTTAGGTTTTTTCCGGTCTTCGAGGTGTTGGAAGGCGCCTAAGAGGTGCATTACCAACTCTTTACAATTGCCTGTAAACTGGCATAATAAACATATTATTATGATGATTACGGTCGGATCGTGCGGCGGAAACCTGGGAGATGGCATGCTGAGGTACTGAGGTCGAGGCATTGTTTAAAGCGTACGAACTAGTACCTGGGTAACATCGTTGAATTCGGTCTGCATGCTCCACGAGTTTGGTCAGCGGAACATCGTCGTCGAGTAAGGCGAGAACCTGTTGCATTGGATGGGGTAATTTATCTATCCAGCCGCGATGGAAAATAGAATCGTCTAGTGTGCGACCAGCAAGCAAGTGGCGCATGTGGTGCATCAGAGCAGAGGGAGTTGGATCACCAAGCTCGACATTGTTGAGGAACTGATGAAGCTTACTGTCGGCGGATTGTGCCGTACGTTCGAGAATATCTTGTTTAAAGCTAGAGTAGGGCTTAACTTTAGGGATAGGATCAAGGAGATCCTGAACTGCGAAAGCGACGTCAAATGGTAAGAACTGTGCGACGTACTGTGCGACTGAACGCTCGCCAGTAAGCTGACGTGAGGCGAAAATGGTCTCGACCTGTTTGACCCAGACGGTTGGATCAAGAACCTCGTACTGGGCTAGCTTAGCAGCTATCTGAAAAACACGAGGCTCGTCATGATCGGCTGGTGAACACGACTTATTAGAAGGAGCATCTTCTTCTTCCACTTCGAAAAAATTGTTGGTATTCGTAGCCCATGGTGAAAAACGTATGAATGACAGAATCGAACGGGTAAAACGGGTGAATGGAATCAATAGTAAGACGTGGATAACGATGGAAATAGGGTCAACAAATTTGTAGAGGCTTTATCACTAAAAAATATACAAAAAGTCTTAGCAGAAACGCAACGGAAATTTTCTAGTGTAGGCTAACCACTAGTGAGTAATTTACCAGGCTATCCTAGTGGAAAAGGTGTAAAAAGCGGTATACAAGAATAACCATGAGGATTTAGCAATGATACAACTCACTTAGATCCTTCACAATCCTTGCCAGCAATCGCCAAGAAATCGGCTTGCCAAAGGATGACTTCATGAAGACCGGGATCCAAGTTCATTGGGTCGCAATCGTGAGATTTTTAGAGAAATCTCGTTTTTAAATTGCTGTTGGATTCTCCTGGGGGCGAGAATGATCACCAGAGAAAGGTGTCGTTGAAGGGTGAAGGAAACAGCGGCAAGTGAGGAGAGAAATAGAGCTGTGGAGAGTTGTTAGCGAATAGCACGCAGAAGAAAATGGAAGTGCTGTATGTTTGTTAAAATAAAATTTTGGAAAAGTGATAAATTTAAACAACGCGTAAGTTGAGCTTTGAGCCCATATATGCGTCCTTCTTATCTACCTATACTCACGCACTGGGATGCGAATATTCGTCTCAATACATGGTAGAATATGGGACCAGTGTGCATAAAGTTAGCGAGGGAACGAATCATCTTTAGAGGATGACTCCTCTGGAAGGTTCAAAGAGTTCAGGCGCCTGCATTCAGGAACTGACACCCCAGGTGGCTGGAATAGGGAAGAAGAATACTGAAGTGAAAACCAATTTAAAGCTCCCACATACTTAACGCTGTTAGGTCGTCTTAAACAATTGCTGTCAGCTTAAGTAACCAATAAGCGAGGTAGGCGGCGACTTGACCGCATCTTAGCGGCAGTTTCACGGCTGCGTTTCTGGTTGTGTTGGCGTGGCTTGTCGTATTTCTTTAAACGGTTAGAATTCTGTGTTACCCCATTTCTGGTCGTCTTCTCATGGTGTGCACTCGATATTTTTCGCTTGTTATTAATTGCAAAAGGATCAATTGATGATAAATTGATAAATTGCTCTTTTTCACACGTGTGAAACCACGCCTACCGTCATGATGGAATTTATGTCCTTTAACTTGACCATCGTATGCCCTTGTAGCAATATCAAAGACCACTAAAACGCTACCCTGTCTAATACAGTAGTCGAACTCAAGTTGTATCTAATTTGTATCTATTTTACCGTACGGTTCAGGTCCAGAAAGCTCAAGCACGTTCATCAAATCCTGACTGTACTGTCGTTTATCACCGCTCGCAATACTCAGTACACGTTGTTGGTTCAAATAAACCGCAGTAAATACACATTCCCTTGTCAACTTGTATATCTTTTACCACCAGCAGTTTTACTATCTATGCCTAGGTCCGGCATATATTTTGCCTCTGCGTCTGTTAGCGTATAATGATATTTTGCCTCGAGGATTCTAACTCACCCCTTTGTTACACCATATCAGCTCAGTATTTGAAGTGATCTGTATAATCTTTGCGCACTGTAACTGATAATACCTTACTACTAATTAAGTAGAGTTAAGCGTGTTTTATTTAAGGCCGTTATAGCTCGGTATATGGCTACCCTCGTAGAATTAATTCCGGGCTTACGGCCTTCTGCTTACTTTTCATTAACTTCCCTAAGCATCATGTCAAATTATTAACGTACCGTCTAAAAATTGAGCGGAGTAAACATGTAAGCATGTTATTTTTTTTGCTGGATGATAGTGTAACTTGCATGGAAGGTTACACCAGGTTTCACGAAAACGCCTACTCAGCTTTTGGTATAAATCCATTGACTATACGGTTTTGTCTGGTTCACTGTAGCAACCATGGGCGATATCGAAATCATTTAATCATTCACTCATTTGGATGGTGCACGATCACCAAATGCCGCCAGCGATTCGCTTCAGTTAAGTGCTAAGGCCATTCACAGTCTTCAATAAATACATGTTTTGTGGACGAGGAGATTCTTCCAACTCGCCTTGTTTTTGGTTGGTGCTTGACTAACCGAAGAAAAATCATATTTTTAACATTTTCTGTTCTTGCAAAATGTGTTTTCATACTACAATTCGCCTAGAATGAGCTTTTTATACATCAGGTTGGCCGTTTTGAACGGACATATTCCCTATTATGTCCGCCTTCAATGCTTTCTTGACTACAGGTAGCCGCCGCTTATTGAGGTGAGCATAATATAGTAACTGGATAAGTTTTCCTTCGGAATCTGCGTAGGTACTTTGGTCTATGAAACGTTATTCCCATGATTTAAACGTGCATTTCGAGACCTACATAAATCTCGGTTTGTTTCTTATAGAAAACCACCGTCTTTTTTCGCTATGAAATTCGAGGAACTCGCCAGTTCGGTGTCTCAGAAGATTGAACGTCTCCAAAACGCCGATACCCAGGATATTTATAGAGCAGAAGCTTCGTTTCAACAAGCAAACTCTGCCTTGAAAGCAGAAATTGCTGGACTCAAAGCCGCTTTAATCAATTTAGAATTTCTCCGCGGTGGTACTGCGTGCTTCTTTATTTTTATGCATATTACTCAGTTATACAGTACTACGTACCGCCAATCAAAAAACCTCCAACAGCTGCTGCAGCAGCTGCTCCGGTAGCAGAGCCGTCAGTAAAAGCTGCTGTAAACACCGACACAGCAGTGCCAGCTAAAGTTACAGAAGTTCAAACCCCGGTATCTACCTCAGGTTGGTTTATTAAAAGAATACACAGATGTCAAAAGATCATGTCCGATTATTGCTTTTGCCTTTATCCATATATCATCATATATTTTTGCGGAAAATTTGGCATGAATACACACTAAAACGGGGCTTCGCACGGCAGTAAAGTAACTTTTAACACGCCCAATGTGCACTCACTGATCTATCCGAATTAAAAGACTGGATACGGGTGGTCATGCTTGGCTTCTAAAGTCCACAGTCGGTCTGGAGGCAGCTAGCAATAAGTAACCGGGAGAAGGTGCTGACGAAGTAATGCAGACTAGCGTTTTCATTTGTAAACTTCTTAACGCGACTTCTTTCAACTTGGTCCCTCTGTGTTCTGACATCTTCCGGAATATTCGTGCCAACCGAGATGTTACTGAGTTTGTCAGGCGAAAATACAGTCAAATATCTATGTAGAATCTGCCTGTTTTACTTATATGTGAACTATTATGCCTCTGCATCACTCCTCCGATGCTTACCTCTGAATGTATACGTCCTACCATGTTTAATATACATGGGTTACAAGAGCAAGGGCGTATTTGGTCCATGCGTCGACTATTTAACATGCTAGTCATTTTCACAAGACATGCGGTTTTGTCATTTGGCTTGCCAATCAAGTGAATCATATACTACGGTGCCTGTAATATGTTGAGATCCTTTCTCTTCTCAAAGTCGCTGCCATTATGGGCTAGGTTTCTTTCTGTCCGCTCTTTATCGTATTCTAATTTCGATTATTTTACCTCCGATCTACATCAAATGCCCGCCAGATATTCCGTAACCCAAATTCAGTGCCGCCCTTGCCGAGGTTATTAAGTGGACCACCAAAGCAAAGATTTTTGACGTCATGTCCGGCTATTGTGATACTTTCCGCGCCTGACTCAGGCAGACTGGTGTAACTTTAAGGTTGCGTGCTGTGATTTTTTATGTGCCTACCTTTTGGAGGATGCGAGCACTACAGTCAGCTTCGTGGATTTATCGGTTAGGACAGGCTCTCTAGACGGGCCCTATTGCGTGTCTTCTGGCGGTAGTATAGAGTCAAGGGATTATCTTAATCTGAGGACCGTATTACTCTTTGAACCTTGCGGAATTGCTAGTCCGGAATGCCGTGATGGTTAGCGAACCCTCATTTGACGACAAATACTACTCACAATGTCATAAAGTGCCATTTTATGCCTTAGAGACGTGCCAGTTCGATCACCAACCACCATGGCGGTATTAGGCACTGAATTGTCTATGAATGCTTGTTCGCCAGAGTTTTATCGTTTGCTATCTTACTATCCTGTGCAATAATAATTTACTGCCCATATGCGAACCATAGAACCCGTACAAATGCTAGCAGACAAGAGTCTTCAGCATCAGGAGTCAGCGCGGTGCGTGTTAAGGAACTCCAGTGATTTGAAGTGAGTTTGCTGGGCTCCGTCAGATCCGTTTTGTTGACAATAACAGCTCCCTCAAATTTTGGTTCCTCCTCATTTCAACTTACCTTCCTAGCCTCTAATTTTGCTCTTTGTTTATTTGTGCCTCATTGTTAACAGAAAAGGCAAAACCTGCAGCCACGGCTGGGAAGTCTGCTAAATCGGCAGGTGGAGGTAAGGGCAACGAGGCGGTTGATGTTAGCCGACTGGATATGCGCGTGGGGAGAATTTTGGAGGTAGCCAAACATCCAGATGCAGATACGCTTTACGTCGAAAAGGTAAACCTCCCTCATTTGTCGCATTACAATTTTTTCTCCCGCATAGTATACATTTTTTAATGACCATTTAAGGCTCGAGTTTAAAACTATGAAAATAACACAGCAAGTCCAATGAGTGTGGGCAGTTTGGAATCTGGATATTGCAAACTTGGAATAGCGTATTGCTAAGTTTTGTTGTACTTTTTGTGCTTTTCATGAAGGTTGATCTCGGAGAGGCCAATCCGCGCACTATAATCAGCGGCTTGGTAAAACACGTTCCCATAGAGAAGATGCAGAACTTGGTGGGAATTTTTATGTGCAATCTGAAGCCGGTTAAAATGCGCGGCATTGAGTCTCAGGGAATGATGATGTGTTCAACTTCGTCCGATGGCTTAACCTGCGAGCCGCTTGAGATCCACGGCGTAGAACCCGCCATCGGCGATCGTGTTTTTGTCGAGGGCTATCCCGGTAAGTGCGCAAACCAAACTTTCGCTGTTTATTTGCGCCTTGTATGATTCTTCTCGTTGCATGAGGTGATTAGCCAATACATCTGCGCGTTTAATTCATAGGTTTAAGCATGTTTTATGCTTGCTGACAGTATTTTCTTCTTTCCTACGGCAGGTGAGCCAGATGCTCAGTTGAACCCAAAGAAGAAAGTTTTCGAATCGGTCAAACCGGATCTTCGTACCGATAACGGATGCATAGCCACCTACAAGGGTTCCCCTTGGAAATTGAAAGGCAACCCCAGCGCCATCATTCGTGCTCCTACTCTAGCAGATGGGCAGATATCGTAGTTTTACAACTGCCCTTTTTTTTCCGAATTTTGTTGAAGTTTTTCGCGTTCTAGACCTAATATACTGCTGTTCTTGGACCTGTTGTCTTCAGTTGTATATCCGCCCTGAAGTTGCAAAGTTACGTTGCTAACCGACGTGTTCAAAACCCTTATTGTGTTTGCATATCAATCTCATGCTCGACGGAGGTTGATTTGTCACATACCGACTCCTCTTGTTGAACTCTGCTAGTTGAGGAGCATAAAAAGCTTTTGTAAAAATCGCCTATTTTTCGGAAAAAGGAACAGTTCGTTTCAGTGGGTGTTAGTTATAGCAATTTCTAAGAGCGTAGAGAATATGCAACATACTCTTTAAATTAATAAAAAAAAGTAGTTTGTTGAGAAATTAGGTTGGTTTGAAGGAATCAATGGGGAAACGCTCATGTCCTTAATGCAGTTGGTAGTTTACCCTAATTAAGGCCGATTATTAGAAATATACAGGTTGGAGAAGTAACAGAACTTTTGCACGCGGTGATGGTTTTAATGTTTTTTTACGTGAGCTGCATAGATTATAAGCATTGCGGTTGATGTTACACTGCTCAATCTCTAACGGCAGTGTATCTTATCGGAATCTGTACTGTTTCTATATACTTCGGTGTCCAACGAGGCATATCGGATTGCAAACAACGTAGAGGTAGTCTGGAGTCGCTCCCTGGTTGTTTTGTTAGATACGAAGGTTCCCAACTATCCAGGTATACCCATACCTGGAGTGGGCCTTGGGGGTAGGACACATGGAATGGGAATGTCTGTCAGTGGGATTATGCTTCCGTACCCTGGTCTGGCGCCCGTGTTATTCCTCGTTGGGTCTAAATTGTGTTTTGCTCTCGTATATATCGGTTCCCGCTCCTACCATCTACACCCATGCCCGTAGATCAATGTAGATCTTGCTAAAGGGGGATCCTGGGACATATACTCAACGTCTTATTATTCCTATCTACGTAAATGATTACCTACAGCACCGCGGAAAAAGCACTGACACAGACGCTTATTGAGCTTAAAAACTTTTCATTCCGTTAGCGTTGAACCTGCTTCGACGTCCAAGCAACACCAAGGACCAACCGAGAATGTTCCGAGAACGAATCATATCAGAGTAGTCTAAACTTACTTATCGATATGCTTCTACGATTTATTAAAGTGCGGTCAGCACGGTGGCCTTGATGGCATTGGGACCGGTGCCATACCCGAAGTGATTGATTCGCGAAGCCTGCAGATGTCCGAAATAGCTACTTGGAGATAAGAACAAGTATATACAGTGGGATGCAGAACAGTAAAAGTGTCTGTCGCTCCCATGCTCCAAAATTTCATTTCATGATAGTAGGTTTCTCATGACAACTCTACCTAACTCCATAGTATGCGAACATATGAGTTGCTCTAAGTTCGTTCTAAGCGATAGTTTCATAACTGCCTTTGATTACGAACCGGCGTCAATGTTTTATAAGGTATTTACAAACTAAGTGTAAGTAAGGCTCCCAAAACCAATATTAAGTACCAGTTTATTGAGGGAAAGATAGGCGAGCGCCTTTGAATCCCCTATTGGTAACAAGGTGATAGGAAATACATGGATACAACGAAAATTTAGAAAGCACGCCAATCATGTTGCAGGTGAAGACAGCAGCTGTTGGATAGTCGAAATAGTAATAAAAAATGGATGCTTGCTTATCACGAGTAGTATGATTCAATGCAGTGTCCTTTGTTTACCTGGCGGCGGGTGTGGAATGGCGTGTTTGGTGCATGACAAGTCTGCTCTTAAATTAATTAACACACTAAGAGAGGACAACCTCTTCTGGAAGGGCGTTCCACGCTGCAACTACTTTAGTACTGAAGAAGAATTTTCGTCCACCGATCTCTGCTTTACCGGAGCGTTGTTTAAGGGGATGACTGCGCAAAGTTGGCGCATAAGCCTGGGTAAAAAAATCGTCGGTGCAAAGCAACAAGCCAGGTTATTCACAATACGGAATGTAAGTGGGTCTCGTCGTAGTTGCTTGTAGGAAAGGGTAAACATGGATCGGGGGGGGGGGGCTGACAGTCTGTTTTCATAGGGCCGTGTTCCTAGACCTTAGACCATTTTCGTCGCTCCCTTCTGGACCTTCGCTGAGACGGTAGTCTTTCGCAGTCAAAGGTCTCCAGGCCTGCATAACGAATTCCAGGTGCGGCCAAAGGAAGCTTCCAAATATTTTGAAAAATCTATCTTTTTAAAAGGCTTCGCAAATCAGCTGTAATATAGATCTGGCGGACTTCGCCACCTTCGTACATTTCAGCGTTGGTTTGAGTAAAGAATTAATCTACACACCCAAGTCCTACTAACTCTTAACTTGTTGCAGCGGTGTACCGCTTCAAAAATAGACATTCAGACTGGATGTTCTACAACTGCCGATTTGAAGGAAGTTGCATTTACTAACATTATATGGAAATACCGCAAGCGCGGAATTAATGTGGTGGAGACATATCTCCCTGAGACAATATTGAAGATGGAATCCATCTCAATTTCTTCTCAAGATGTGGGGGAGATTTGTGCATTCCCTAGGTCCAGGATCATCTTCTAGGGCACCATTTTTAATGCTTCGAGGAAGTTACGTTAGGAAATCGAGACGTCTACGCCATAAAGTGTGACACAGCAGCCGTTCCCTACCTCGTCATTCCACCAACGACCCTTACTAATTTCTGTTGGGTATTTTAATTTATAAGTGAATGGAAACGATCGTGTTGGAACGGAAAGGAATGCATATTTGGACGATCACACGTTTTGCACGAGCAAGGTTCACTTGAGACATTGTAGTTACCAGTCCGAAAATGCTACATCAAATAGGCCATCCCGCATATTTTTGTGAAGGCGCATATTAGCAGCTAAATAACTTAGAAGATGGATGTCCACCTTGCTATTATAAGGGGGAAATATTTTTCAATAATAGTGATAACTGTAAAACTAAAAAGCTAAATGCCCAATCAAGCCTCATTAGGCAGTTTTACGTGGGAATTCTTCACATCTATGATAAATGCTGTCCGTATGTTTAAGATGAGAGAAAGGTCCCATACATAAAGCATCTGAGAATAAGAATTAACTTGTGAATTGAAAAAAATGACATTCTTGCTTCAAATTTATAGAAAAATTCGGATATAAAATAGCCATGTATAAATTCAGCCACATGAAACGTGAAGAGATTTTCACGTTTAGAACAGGTAGAAGTTTAAAAGTAAAAAAACTGTGAAGTAAGACATTTGCAAAGCTCAGACGCGCGTCTAAATGCAATGATCTGATTGCCGGTAATAAAAATAGGAGGTATTCAGAAGCCATGAGCAGAGAGCGAGGGTCAACCACGCCGGGCGGTCGTCAAGCCCGTTTCCAGTAATTATTAAGGGTATTGCGAAGGGAAACACGAGGAATCATCGTCCTGCGCCTACGTCGAGTAGAGGGCTAAGATAAGAAATCAGGAAAAGAAAGAGGTTCAACAGTGTCATTCAAATAAAATAAAAGTGTGCTATGATGAAATGGATCCGACAAAGCAAGAGGAGACCGGAACGGCCATTTTTGGCTTCTTAGCCGTCATCAGCCAGTCATACCCAATCTCAAGGGCTAAAACCCACGGGATTTGAACCCGAGACCTTTGGTCATTGAGTTCAATACTCTACCACTAGTCCACGCGCTCCTTGCTTTATCGGTTGAGATCTAGAATAAGATGAATGTGTATATGTTTCACCGATTCTGGGCCAAGCGAAACTTAATTTTTCCTCTACTAGATCGGTGAAACACATACATTCATCAAAAGTGTGCTAATCTGGAAGGGCTATTGGCAAAGACAAACGAGACTGAAAGGTCAGCTATACCTTGAGAGAGGGAGGAGGAAAGATTCGTAGCCTGAACCCGATCACACCCGGTCACGGGCTCAAACTCTGCCCGTTGCGATCGCGGCGACTCCAACTTACAGGACAGTGCGCCGAATGACATGGTGGGCGCAGCAGCGGTGACTTGTGCGGCATCTGCCACACACTCTTCCTCTTCCCTCACATACAAGTAGCAAAATAAGGCACCCACGTTCTATATTGCAATCAGGATAGAGCAGTCAAAGCTCTCCCTCTACACAGACAAGAAAACAGTTTTAAAAAAACAATATGCGACTCCACCCAGACAAGAAAGCATAGTTCAGTGTTTAATATGGGACCGGCGTTAACAAGAGTTTTGCAGGTGGGGCTAAATGAAGGGAAGAGCAGTACCAAGTTAACCCTATCCATTGTGCTCGTTAGGGTTACCATGCATTGACGGGTTAATAGTGTCGCACACTAGTTTGTTACTCAGACACGTATGAGACTTTCGGGGGGCGGGGGCAATATTGCACCCTGACCACTATGCACAATGTCATTCCTAGTTGACCTGACCCACTTCTTGCGGACCCTAGACGGGAGCATGCATGAGGGCGGCTCTGCGGCAGCCTTCATCGCCACGGTAAAACTGATGCGCTTCGAAACCACCGCAGCATCATAATAGTCGTGGCTTGGAAATTCGCCAACCGATCGACGGACGAAAGTTCTGCTTCAGCAACAGAGTAGTTGCAGCGTGGAACGTCCTCCCCGAAGAGATTGTCCTCTTCGCCTGTGTTAATCCATTTAGGCACACACCCACATACAAACCACACAAAACCGCTACGGCACACTATAACACTCGTGCTTAGCAAGTTGTCATATTTTGTTACTATTTCGATTACCTAACAACTGTGGTCTCCTCCCGGCAAATGTAATTGACGTACATTTTAAAATTTTCTTTGTATTCATTTATTTCCTATCATCTTGTTACCAATAGGGAATTCAAAGGCGTTCGCCTATCTTTCTCTCAATAAATTGATACTGATCCGATAAATCGTCCTTTCCTACAAACCCACCAGGAATTATAGCCCTAGGGAACACAATGGGCAGAGTATGGGTAGAGTTGCATATCGCATTCTTACCAAAAACGCAATTTAAGCATAACAGGGATTCAACTAGATCCCCCGCCAGAGGGGGGGGGGTTATTTGGAGTTAGCGTTTATTGGCTGGGGACTTGTAGGATAAGCACAAGAGGGAAATGGATGAATTTTGGCACCATCAACGAGCAGTCGTGAAAGCACTATTGTAAACTTATCCGAAGGTGGAATAAATCAAATTGGTCAAGATTAAATAAGTAAAAGTTGGCCTGATAGGTTGAGTAAGTAGAGTGAGGCCAGCTTATTTAAAAAAGAATGTGCCGTTGGACAAAGGTGTTATTTAAACCTGGAAAGGTTCAACAAAAAAAACTTGCTGATGTCCATCATCATGGCATTGCATAGTGCAGGAATAGAAGCCTTACTGAAACAGCAGCGGCAGAGGATGGAGAGAACAGGGCAGTCGGAGGCATGCGCATAGCGGTTGTTGTAGGGGGGGAAGAGAGATCACCGGGCATCAAGGTACGCCGCCTCTTTGCTACTACTGCCGGTGAGGCGGATCCTGTGGTCGAGACTGATGACTGCCGTGAATTCTCATCCTCCTCAGTAGAAGACGTTGGGGTCTCACAGGTGCGTTTTCGCGTTAGAGCCGAACGGTCGCGCTATAAATGGCAGGGAAATAGAGGAGGATAATGTATGCTTGAAGGACAAGACGGTGGCAGCAAACAGAAGTCTCAATGATCCCAGTCTACCAACGGGCTTTAGGTGCACAATTTAAGCACCAAAAATATTATTTCGAGATGCCAGAATATACGAGAATGCCGCTATTGGACACGGACACGAGAGCTGGCCAATCAAGAGGTGTAATCCGTATCACAAGCCGTCGAAGTTCATTCCGGTGTTACCCATGACAGGAACAACGTCCGGGTTATCAGCGAATATCATAGATCACTCTTAATTTAGTGCGTTAAAAAGGTAATGCGAGGGATATCGGAGACATACCCGTCGCATTCGACGATGTCCACCACGTTCTTTACAACAAACTGAAGCAAGTGCAGTAATTTGCGCGTTTAGAAGATTATAGTGAAGATAGGCGTGCGCCGTATCTACCGCCCTCTCTCTTTCCCCAACTGGGCCCCGTATCATGAACAATTCAAGAATACCATGGGAGGGACAGAGCGCAGGTGATGGACACAGCCAGAGCCACTCCTGGGCCAATCACCAAATCTGGTTGGGATCTTGCCGAGCGGGAGGGCCATAGGGGCTACAGTAAGGAGCCATTGTAACCTGCCTTTCAGTCCGCTGGTCGATAGTTCGACCGCCGATTTTGACGATGTCCACCGTATGCTTCACAAGAGGGCCGTGAAGGGACGGTGACTTGCGCGTTTATTAGTTTTTAGTGATAGTTGACTCGCGCGGTATCTACCACACTCTTTCCTTCCCCCACCAAACTGGGTCCGGTGTCAAGAGGGCCGGAGATGGGATCGGGCTGACGCGTGCCACCACGTCCCTCCCTCATATTCGATATTTGCTGTCGGCGCGCAACCCCGAGAACGCCTTACGTACCCTGAGCTGGCCCCGTGCTGGTCCAGCGCGGCCCGTTTAGGAAGCACAGTCCACTAGTCGGCCACTCCATACAACCCCTCAGTTGGCAACCCTCCAAGACACTGCCTTTACTGCGCCGTGATAACCTCAATCGCGTCACTTGGTCATAGCGAGGAAAATGCACTGAGTCGTCGACCTTACTGTCCATTTCCACGCCCAGGCGCCAGCCAATGTCAGAGTCGGCTAGTTGAACGATGCGCAGCTGCTGATCTATTTACTGATGTCGTCTGCGCGTATCACGTGCACGACCTGCCCCCTACCCCCCAAAACACAAGCGCCGCGGGGCCACACAAAAGTGGGTGAGCGGTTCACACCTCACACGGACGAGTGTCAGAGGTCACGCTTAGAAGGAACCTGACTGTCAGCACCGATTCGTCACAGACAGACAACGGGCTGATTGCTAGATCTGAATACAACTGTCCGGCAGCAACCTCCCAAGGCACGTCTTTTACTGCACCGCGATAGCCTCAAGCGCGTCATACTGTTTACAGTGAGGAAAATGCACTGAGCCGTCGACCTCACTCTTTATTACCATTCTAAGGCACCAGCCACCGTCCGAGCAGGTTAATTTTTTGGTCCGCAGCTGCTGATCTATTTACTGAGGTCGTCTGCGCGTATCACGTACATGACCTGCCCCCAAACACAAGCACCACGAGGTAACACAAAAAGGGGTGAGCGGTTCACATGCCACAGGTGCGAGAACACCAGAGGTCACAAACAAATTGACGAAGTCACAATGGGCAGTCCACTAGGGCCCACATTTTCGGATGTTTTTATGGGTCATCTAGAAAAAAAGGCGTCATCAAGACTTCACAAGACAAACTTATATAGAAGATATGTGGATGATATTTTCATAATTGTTGATTTCAAGGAAGACACCAATGACCGCCTCAATTTTACGAATACTCTATATACTAAAATTAAATTTACAATGGAAACAGAGCAGCATAACAAGCTTTCCTTCCTAGACATCCTCATGTTTAGAGAGGATGGTGGTTCCATAGAGCGCTCGGTTTTCCACAAAAAGACCTGGAAGGGGCAACACCTACATTTCATGAGTTTTGTGTCAATTCAGTGGAAGCGTAAGCTGGTAAATACCCTCATTCAACGAGCAAGGAACATTTTCTCTAGTGAGACTCTGCCTGAAGAGCTTTCGCGCATCAACTCAGCCCTACTCAACTGTGGCTATCCGGCACGCTTTATTCAAAAGTAGAGCAATTCCCTTCGTCCAAAATTGATGGAACAGTCAGTTCCAAAAAAGCCCGTCATTATATCCTTACCTTCCAAGGGTGACGAAATTTCCAACACAATCAAGCGACGGTTACGCTGTACTATAAAAAGGACCTACAATGCAAATAAACTAATCTTTTTAAGTTCAATTAAAAGCATTCAAGTAAAGCGGGCAAAAGATGCCTTGCCATTGCACGCCATCCCAAATTGTGTTTACGAATTCACATGCATTTGCGGATGCAAGTACAGTGGGCGTACGCAAAGGCAACTGGCAGCCAGGGCCGCTGAGCACTTACCCAACTGGCTTTTCAAGGAAAAAGACAGAATACCACGGCCCTCTATTACCAAACATCTCTTAGACAGCGGTCATCCTGTCAACGTCAAAACAGCGTTTCGAGTACTTGTTCGGGCCCGAACAAACCGAATCCTGCGCTATTTGGAAGCTGCATGCATACGGTGGGAGAAACCTGACCTATGCAAGCAGCTTGAATTTCGTCAACCTTCAATGGCCCTGACGATTGGTCATTGAAGTTAATTCCCAAGTGTTTTTCGTTAACTTCCTTCACCCACTACTTCCTATATGTTGACTTAACGTCCTGTCCTTTATCGATTAGTTTTTAAACTGACCCACGTTCCTTGCTGTGGCCAGTAATTCTGTGAAATTCACGACTGCTCTATGTGTTCTCGTTATCTTACTTATTCAGCGACAAGTAGCAGCTGATGAGCTGTCTCGAAATTTGTTGATATCAATAAATTCTGCTGTTATTGCCTGCTTTCATTATAACATTACCGAAAAAGATAAGGGAGACTTGAATGACCAGCTCTGGTTTATCAACCGTAATCAGCCGGCCATAACCAACCACAGGTCTTGCAAAGGCCAAAGCATCGGCAGAGTGCGTCTCATTGACGCCAATTTGAAAGATCACAGGCAAAGCGAGTAGATTAGCACAAGCTAGATGAAAAAAATACGAACCAGATCGAGGGACGGATTTGTCAGGTCCCTGAACGGTGATTCGAGCACTTTCCGCCTCAGCGGTGTCAGAGGCGTACTGCTCGGAGAGTCAGGAAAGAAAGCGACCGGTTGCACTTGGCACAGCTGTGCTGGAGAAGGAGTGTCACCAGCAGCAGCAGGAGAGGATGGGGGCGGCGTCGCTACATTGCTGATAGCTGATGGGTTTCGAAGAAAACGATAAATGCCAAGAAATTCAGAACCCAGTAGACAGGGATCAAGCACAAAAAAAGAAATGAAAAGAGTATTTACGAGCATACCCTTGGTAAGAGGTGCGGAGGTGTCCACTTCACTACAGCCAGACGGCGGAGTGGAAGACAAGGCGACAGGAGCCGGCACATTGGGGAAGCCAGGGTACCTGTGGACGACGCGAGATCCGTATACAATGCCCCCCGTGCGGCCGGCTATGGCGAGAGAGATGGGCCGAGAGGTAAGGGCATTATCCAAAATGCTGGCATTTGCACTGGCGCTATACAATTCCCCTGCGGCGGCCGCCGCCGTGGATATGTCGGCCAGAAAGCTGCGGATGTTCACTTGACGATGTTTTCGAGTTACGGGAGAGGCGACGTCAGGCGAGGCCATAGGGGTAACATCAGGCGACTGACAAAACTGACTAGTCACCTTCTGGGGAGACGGTGGCAGCAGGCGGTCGATCTGAGTCCTTGGACTCATAGTCGGTCGTGAGAGGCGTTCTGTTAAACCTGGTAAGGCACAGAATAGTTGGGCTTCATATGCTTTGGCTAATGCACGATCCATTCAGGCGCGGCAGACCATACACACTGGAGGGACGCCATTAAAGATGGTGGAATAAAAAAATCGGCGGCCTCGGTTGAAATGGAATCCACGGCAGCAGGATGAAAATTTCAGTCCGCATTTGGGTCAAGTTATCGGCCCAGACAAGGTCAGTTTAACTAATTTTGGCCGAACCTGTAGATGGTCAACCGAAAGCGTTTTAGGTTGTCCGCGAAATAGGTTGGCACTGCAATCGTGGTTCACTTGCACGTGTTTTCAGTTGGTAGGGATAACTTGTATGGCTGCCTGAACAGGACGCGGGAATAGAAAAGTTCCGCCCACTGAAAATAGTTGGCCTTGCGATAAAATTCAGAAAGGTTAGGTATTCCCATGTCTTAAACTCAACATAAAATTAAACTGCAACCTTAATCCTAACCCTAAACCCTGCGGGTAACACGAATCTAAACCCCCACCTTATCATCAGACTTAATTTTCCGAAAATTCGGCACACAGCGACATGTATTGCAGGAGATTCCAGTTCCCGTGCCCTGTTTAATCGGCTAATAAACAGGTTGCTCTTGTCCTGAAAACTTCCAGGGCGATGCCCGGTTTATAAGAGGCTTACTACTCACCGACAAGTTCCCCGGACTGGGGATAGGTGTACCGGCGCGAGGGGCACATTCGCCAGACATAGAGCTGAGCAGCGTCAGATAGGGTGACCATCAGCGTGGGATCAAAGGTAGACCAGCGCGGCACACTGACCTCGCCCGTGTGGCCAGACAGAATGAGCGGATTTTGAGAGCGTTCGCCCACAAGGTAGATGTAGGCACGATGGTCACCACTGCCGCAAGCCAGATATCGATCGTCGGGGCTTAGTGTCATTTTGATGTAAAATGAATTGGTCAAGTGTCCGGAGTAGACAAACACTAAAGGGAGCACAAAGGGGGGGGGGGGAAGAGCCGGTAGAAACAGTTAACATAAATGAAGCAGTTTCTTAAGATAGGTTAGAGGTTGTCTGCATCAATAAACGGCCACGTTTATGGATGCTCATCCCTGCCTATATAAGGTAATGTCTAAACCCGGTCAACAACGTTCTCTTCTAACCTAATAGGTGCAAGTGATATGTCGCACGTCAGGGACTGAAGGCTAAAGGGGGCAGTAATCAACAGTATGCGCGCTGCCGCTTATAAAAATCCCTCCGATTTTTATGATGCCGATGAGTGCAATATATCAACAGTCGTTTAGCTACTGTATAGCACTAGAACGACTCGAACCCCAAATGTACAGTAATGTCGATATAACAATCATCCGAGATGTTATTAGCTAAAAAAATATAGCAGACCCAACGACAGCACTCGGGAGGATGTCGTCTGTAACCTGAGAAATTACTGTCAGTGAAGTTCCAGTTCTCCACGGCTTTACTAGGTCGGTATAGAAAACCATTGCCTTTAGTGTTATTTACACAAGTAGAGGCAGAAAATATAATCTAGACTCTGACACTTGTAATGTGCCAAAATGCAAATTTTTCATTATTTTGAACATTGACTGTATCACCGAACAAGATGCCACGCAATAAAAAATCGACGACCTATGTGTGAGTCTGCGGACAAACTGGTTTCAATGCCAACTCTGGAAGAAACATTTCAAAAGTCACACCATTGGACAAGTAGATTTACAGCTTATTCTGGGAATGAAGCTTCAGGGACAACGATCACCCCAAAAAGGCATAGTATTTGTGGAGTATTTTCAAACAGTGACCGTTAAGTGAGGTTTAAAGGGGGAAGATAGCCTGATAAGGGATGCAGTACGACTAAATGATGGAGCTGGTGCAGACTAATTCATGCATTGGGAGATAATACCCTTACAAGTGACATTAGCCTCTCAATTCAAACAGGATTACGTGCTTAAGTAATATATTTAAACTGTTTTATTCTACATAAAGTAAGGTTTTACTAAAAGAGGCCAAGGGAATTCTTTCGTCGGAAATTTATTTCCCTCAGAGGAACGTAATACTTTCCTCCCCTCCTCAAATATGCACTTTTTCCATAAAAGTTATTTTTTGCATATCTATCCAGAAAACCTACTTCCTCGGAGATGTTCCTGTGGCCCCTATTAGCACACAGCAGTTACTATAACTCGAAATATTAATCAGACTCCTTAAATTTGGTTTCGTGTGGAGTATTTCCCAGTACGGTTGCAAAAACGACTGATATCAGCTCAGTATTATGGTGCTTCCTAACCGCACTAGCAGAGGATTCTCGCCAAGATTTACAGAGTTTTGGTGTCTATGGTGCAGTACTGGGAGGACTAAACACTCTCCAAAACAAGCTTCAGAGGAGGGAATAATATAGAGTAAACGATGAAAAGGAGTATTACTCGGACGAGTGGACTGTGAGTTGAGATCGTATTCGTAGATTGTGTGGTCAAGGCAACTGGCGTACAATCTTGTTCTTCGCGAATCCAAGACCAGGTCTGAGAAGCCTGCAGGAAAGGAAAATACTGCAATGATGAAAGAGAGAGTCGCCGACTAGATCAAGACATTTATTCACCGAAAGTTGCGGATGAGTTCCCGAACCCATCAGCAGAGGAAGCGGAACATAAAGACTACATGCGAAGGTCCGCGAGTAAAAAAAGGCTGGTGGTTAAGCAGCGGATCAAGTAGTTTATTATTCTGAGCTTAAGAGCTCGGGCAGGAGTCCGTCGTCAGAGATATTAACAGTAACAGAAAAGGGCTTAACTTATAGAGGGTACAAGCTGAGCAATAATGCAAGTCTGAAGATAGCTGCGCAGGCCTGTGTGTTGGCGTCAGATCGATGCATCAACTAACTGAGTTCCAATCTGAGGACCAGACATATGCGATTATCTTGTGGAGTCTGTAAAGTTAAACTTATGACCCATTTCGTAGGTGTGCACAGCTAAATTCGATAATTCACGGCCACATCACACAGACAGCTTATATTCATTTATTTGTGATACTAGCATGGATGAGATAGGCATAGAATGTGATACACCAACCAAAATGATTCGTTGGCAGTTGATAGGTCGTTAAGATTTTCATATTGCTGCTGTTATTTCTGAAGATGGACTCTTGTACGAATGCGGAAGCTCGGGATATTAACCAATTACTAAAGGTAAAGACTGTTTATATCAGAAGTGCAGAAGTAGAGGATGCGATCGCTGGAAAAAGAAGTTTATTTGTCTGACGTTCCGGACTGTGGCTTGAACACGTCATCAGAGATAACCGCAGAAAGAAGGGGAGGCAAAGGCTCGTGGAAAAAATCCAATGTAGGAGGGACTTGCTATATCGAACTGACAACCCCCAACTTGATCTACGAGTCTATTAATCATTGAGCGTTTTTCGAAGGACGAATAGATACCACGACGTAGTCTATAGCGCGCTGTGTATGTGTATTACAAGTCCAGAGGTTTTATTAGTCGTATATCCCCTTTCAAAGTGAAACGACTATAGTTAAGTTGATAACTGCCACGTCTGAAACTTAAGATGGACTGTGGTAGATTGTAAATCTCTCTAGGTTACCAAATAACAGCGTGACTGGAAGTTCAGTTTTGACTGTGGAAAAGCACTACAAATGAACGCACCACTCTGTTTCCGCGAGATACCTCGGTAGGGAAGGACCACTTTGGGTGTGGGCGGCCTTCGAGCGGATGATGATAACTTTCGAAGGTCCCATATTTTTACGGCGCTGCAGAAAGGTATAAAAAAAGTTCAGTCGCAAACAAATTTTCAACTGGAAGTCTTTAAGTAAATGAGTTGCTGATAAAGTAGAGGACACCGGAGTCGTAGTCAGATGAATTGAGAGACATTACCCATCAGTAGAGCCGGCAGAGAGTAGGTCGAAATTTCTCCCGAAGATAACACTGGTGACACTGTGGGAATCTGACTGAAATGAAAAACGATAACAGTGTGGGAACAATGTAAATAGAAACAGCATGCAGTAATAAACGCAAGTGGAGTTGGGCAAAAAGGTTACAAGAACTGCTCAGACGCAACCACTGAATGAGCTACTGTGGCGTAAGTTTTCACCTGAAGTCATCGTGCATAAAGGCCCATTTAAGTTATCTCTACTGATTACCGAACTGACGAACAACCACTTCATAAGCCAACGCATGATGGCATCTAGGAGTACCCGAAGCCATGACCCTGCGTCTGTAGATGACTGTGTGCTAAATGCCAAAACAGGATAGAACGTACAGCGAACAATAGAACTCTTTGCTTCCAACTTCGTAAACGTAACCGTAGCGTTTAACAAGCAAAAAGTGGTTCCCACGCACTAACCGACGCCAAATAACGATTACAACGAACTCAGGATTAATGCCAATAACAGCAAAATCGCAAGAGCTATAAAAAGACAAATATATTCTGCAAGGGCAGTCAGGCGTCCGAAAGGTTATAACGCCCTACCTGAAATCGCAGTAGAATCCTCTCCAACAAGAAACTGAGGTTGAACATGATGACTGTCCATTACGAGGCAGACACACAGACAGTTTAAAAAGTCGAAGAAAGGGAATTAAATCAGTTTCGCCAAGGCTGTCTACGCGAAATAGTGATAGTGAAATAGCACAACAACGAAATCTTGAAGACAAGCGCCTGCCTAAGCGGTTATTATACGGCGATGTTGATAAGGGTGCTCGCAAACAAGGTGAATAAAAGCCTCGCTACGAAGGTTCCCGGGAGATCTTTTTCAGAAAAATGAAACTTGTGAAGCTATTACACAGAATCGATAGATGTGGCGTGCTGCTGTAAAACATCGAGCGGCGCTGATCAACGGGAAAGGGGAAACTTCAAGCTTCAATCCTGCCCATATAGTCAAAGAGCGGTTTGGCACGGATTGGCCTAGTTGAACATAACTGGACGCGGTACAATGTCAACAGGGCCAATCCGCCACCTGATCCAGCGAGGACACTCCTCCCTTCCTGACAACCATCACCACTAGCACATTTTTGCTAAACCTTTGGACTATAGTTAAGCGTGTCTCTATATTGTCCGCATTTGATGTCTACGTCAATCGGGTGAAGCAACACAATCATGCTTACAGTTTCCGTAGACTTCTAAGACGGAAGTAAGAGGAGAGGATATTAGGCACGGGGATACTGAAATGGATTGGAATATTCAGCACTCATGATCCGTTGAAATAATGGCAACTACGATACAGCGATCACTCACAAGAATGGGTGACGAACATATACCCAAGAGACTCTTAAACGGCAAGGCAGTTCCGGGTATTTAGCTACAAGGGTGACGAAAAGACGCTATAAGGACACGTTGAAACACCATTTCAAACATCTACAAACCAACCTAGAGATCAGAAGGAAATTTGTAAACGATCGATTATACAGGAGAAAAGCTGTGAATTTGGGAGCATCAATCTACATGGCCAACAAGATCGTTGCTAGGAAAGGTAAAAGGACAATTTGCATATCTTAAAAAAGCCTCTGGCTCACAACGTCAAGAACTACTCCTCTAAAATATGTCAACGCTGGCAACGAACATTCGATACATAGATCGGCGTTGTAGGACAGTTCCGGACCCGATGTAAAAGCAACCCATCGACTGCACTTGCTGCTTCCAAAACGCACCATTGTCACTCCACGGCGAACACCATCACCGCTACTAGTGAATACACTCCCACTGTCCCATCACCGTTGTTTACCCTCACTTTTCAGTTATCCCTGCCACAACCCCCGCGACAGCAGCAACGGCAAAGAATACTGCCCTTCCCATTACTGCTACATAGAACACTTCGGACGCCGAGTCAACGACTACCCCCACAATCTTAGCCCCCAACATGCGTAAAGTGGACTCGGTCCTAATCTGTCAATCACTGCATGCAGCGGTCTGATGGGTCATTCGCGAATTCATTGCACCGAGATCGCACTTGCCTAGGAGGGGATTGGCTCCCGGAATTTCTATTCCTTGGGGGCCTGAGAAGGGGATTCGGACTTCATAAAGGCAGCTAATATCCATGGGGCACTGGTGAAGACTGCGCGTCGTGAGACTTTGGGCACCAGCGCCCAGAAGTGTTGGCATATTTCAACATGAAATACCAGGAGTCCGTTCCCTATTGAGTATTCCAGTTCGTAAAAAAACGCCCGCACTACTGGGCAAGGGTTGTTGAACTCGCCGGGTCCCGTAGACACTGTAGCTTGCGTCATAATATTGTGAGCCGATATTTGCATAAAGGTACCAAGGGGTTTGGAATGCAGACGGATCCCCAATGGCCGCTCGGATTGTTTGTTGAATGCCTTCTCTAGCAATTTGGCTTAATGAGCAAACCACAAAGCAGCGGTGGTAAGCAAACCTATTAAATGGCGGTTCACGGTCGCCATGTCGTAGTGGTATTTATAGGACACACGACATTTTATAAGGCAGCAAACGCACCAGAACTAGGCCAACCCCGCTCTGATAGCACTATCGCTGCTGATCTGCAAATGCTTATTTAGAAGTCAGTTTTTTTGGCAAACAATTGTTTTCAGCAACTCTTCATCAGACCAAACGTTTGCAAGGGAAATTGACGCTGTACATAACAATAAAAGTTTGAATAGGTAGAAAAATCAATAACTATCTAACACGGGCGCTAATTGGCCAACGCGGACTATGTCAGTTTGCGCATGTAGGCCATGTCAGCGTGTTGGTTGAGGGATTGTCACTTGTTGGGAGGGGCGAAATCCTATCGCCACCTGGTGTCGGTTTAGGCCATGGAAGTGACAGAGCTTGTATCAGAGTCTTCTGACAACACAGCACTGGATTTGCTAGCCTTATAGCCACTGCTTCGGCTGTAGCAAGCATCCGTTGGCGTAGGCCTTTGGAAAAATTAGATGGTGTCCTGTAGACCACCTTAAAGGCTTCGTTAGTATCGACTCGATGGTTCGTATCGACTAGATGTGCGAGAATAGCACTCGAGATCGATCTAGTTTCACCTTTACTTAGCCAGGTCGGTATGTGCTCACGTACCCTCTTTTCGAGACGCCTCGTTGTACGGCCGATGTATCCCGCTCCACATGAGCAAGTGAAAGAGTAAATGCACATTGATGTGGCTTTCAAAGGGAGTCTGTCTTTACCTCCCAATCGTAGGAGGGGAGAGTTCGTGAAGAGCACCCTAAGTTCGCCGCTGGGAAAGCGTTTGTGATTGCAGTCCTCAAGCGTCGTCTGACCAGCCCGCTGGTTGCATCGCCTAAGAAAGGCAGTCTTATGAACACGTCTTTCTTTTCTGCAGTTAAGGTGACATGCTTTTTGGCGCGTTCACCAATATTTCTGCGAATGAACCTTTCCGGGTATCCATTTTCAATTAGTGTATGCTGCAGCTGTTGGAGTTCTGCTTCGACAGTTTCAGGAGAACAGATCTGTCGTATTCTAGCTGCTAATGCTTGGACCAGATTTCGTTTTATATTGACGGGAACAAAACTGTGGAAGTTAGTGTATTGTCCTGTCCAGGTTTTCTTTCGGAAAACCCTGCGTAGGATAGATCCAATCTTGCCTTCGCAGAAGGACGTCAAGGAACGCAATTTCATCGTCCACTTCAGTCTCAGCAGAAAACTTGAGCGATGGGTGAGCGTTGTTAAACTTCGCGACCAAGGCGTCAATGTCAGTGTTATAGTCAGTCAAACAGAAGATATCATCTACATATCGACCGTAGAATGCAAGGTCATTGATGGTGTCCCCTAGACTCGTTTTCTCGATCTTGCCCATAAAGACATTTGCAAGAAACGGTCCAAGTGGTGAGCCCATTGCCACACCATCAATCTGTCTGTAAAACTGACCATTGCAGAGAAATTGGACATTTTGTGTGCATCGCGTGAGGAGATCTTTGAGGGTTTTCACGGGCATACCTATCTGTTAGTTCGTGTCCCGAATAACGTCGCAGAGGTAGTTTATGGTTTCTGCCACGGGTACATTGGTGAATAGGGACGATACATCCCATGAGAGCATCTTACTTCTTGCAACGTTCATATTCTTTATAGCTTTGACAAATTCAAATGTGTCTTTCAGGCTTCTGGGATACATGTAACTTCCAAGAGGTTTCAACTTTTCTACTAGCCATTTAGCAATGGTGTGGTAAGGGGAGTTTCTCATATCCAGGATAGGACGTAAGGGTAGCCCCTGTTTGTGAATTTTCGGAAGTCCATACATTCTAGGTATCGTCGTTCCTACAGGTCTTAGTGTTTCAAGCTCTTTGTCAGTCAAAAGACCTTCTTTATGGAGGTCTTTGAGAATTGTAGTCAGCTGACCTTCAACAGTATCTGTGCGATCTTTGTCCTTCTCAGCTTTTGAGAACGTTGTATGATCTGCTAAAATTGCTTCTAGTTTTGCGACGTAATCATTTTTATCCATCAGTACTATTCCAGATCCTTTGTCTGGTCTGGTTCGCACGATATTTTCATTTCTTCGTAGCTCTTTTAGGCTATCAAGGTGGGCTTTTGTTAAGGGGCCTTTGTTCATTGGAGTCTTTCTTAAGTACTGTTGGCAACAGTTAACCAGGGTTGACTTTAGATAATCAACTTCTTTAGGCATGGAAGATTTTAGATCGGAGGTTTGGTTAAAGAGGCTCTCAAATTCAGTTTCTAATTCTATTTTTCTCAGCCTTTTTCGTGCAATACAGAATCTAGGGCCTAGGAATAGTACTTCTATGAGATCCAGGAGCCTGCTTAGTTCGCAGCTGACTTTCGCTAAAGGCCGTTCCAATATTCGTCATCTGTGGACGCGCCAGGTAGCCAGCAGCTAGGTTAACGGTAACCCGTCTTCCTGGACACGTTAAACGAGGCAATGAAAAACATCTTACTTTACGTGTGCAGATGAGGGTATAAGACGAAGCTCACTGGCTGCCTGCTAAGAAGCCAGAATGAAGAATTTGGACTGAAAATTAGATAGCATTTTGACCCACACGGGCAACCACCAAGTGGCTCAAAAGAGTCCACAGAACGCGCAGGGATAGACTAAAGCGTGTGTGAGAGAAAAACTTGCCAGCGGAAACGCTACAAAGGTGGGGATATAATTCAAATACATTCGTCAAGATTAGTATCATGTGTAAAGTAGAACTATGAAATGACAAAAATGGCTATAAGGCTTACCAGAGACTTTCGAGACTTTGGTCTTAATCTTCGAAGTGGTGATTCCAGGTTACCTATGCTTGGTACGTGGCATTGCGGTAACAGAAGAGAACTGCAACAGACGCTGACACCTACATAAGTACAGATTGTAGATAAACATTGACCAAATACATATAAAATAAAATTCGAATTTCACAGATAAATTAAACAGTAGTTTAAGGAAAAACATCGGAATGTTGTAAGATGAAATTATCAGTTCATAGAGAAGTAAACCGATCTGTTTCTGGTGGACACAGAGCTGGTTGGGCGAAGATGAGTTTGCTGGAAAGCGAAACCACAAGTAGTATTAAGCCTCGTCAACCTCGTTCAAAATCGGCCTTCATACTGACCAATTGACAACACGAAGGACATGCTTGGCATTATTCCAGAGATGAGGCCCATAACAAATTCAATTTTTCTGACTGAAAAAATGTTAGAGACTTGACTATTTGAAGGAAATATGCGATTGCCATTTTTTCTGATAGGATTACACTTTGCAAATGAATCCAGGGACGTCTAGCGTTATCTTTTTCGATAATAAAAATGCATAAACTCTCATAATAATTATAGGACCTTAAGCATGACATAAAAACTACTCCAGCGTACATTTTCCTACACTGATTCTTGATAAGTATCGACAATTTAGTTACACGAATTGTAAAATATATAAATGAGGCCGAAACAAGAATTATTTACGCATACAGTAACAACTAAAGCTTATACAGACAAATTCAAGATAATAAATTCGGTAGGATTCTGTTTTCAAAAATTTCTAGGCCACAGAAATCCGAAGCGCATTCATCAAACTGGAACAACGAATATTAGGCGAGGCGGTAATTATGTGGGCAAAAATACAGTGTGAAAACATGAAGTACTGGTTATGTCCTGGCTTTGAGAGTTACAGAAGATATAAAATAAAGTGGAATGATGTCCATATTTAAAAAATATGAATGAGGAACGCACCTCCAACTTGCTCAGAGTGACTTTTTGAACGCATATCCCAAAGTCGGATACAGCCGTCTCGTGATGCCGAAGCAAATATATCTAACAGTTAATAGGACAGCAAAATAAACTCACGATTATCATTCGGCATTAATGCCAAAGATCGGACGGACATAGTGTGTCCTAAAAAACTTCGAACAACAGCGGAACTCGCTGAATCCACCAACTTAATCGACTGGTCACCCGATGCAGTGAGGAACATACGGGCATGGGACAGCCACTTAACATCAAATATAGCATTATCATGGACCTCATAGTCTAGAAAATATAAATTAACGTCCGTTTACTTTGGATAAGAGCATATGCATGCTTCTCTAGTGTATTGTACAAATGAACAAGGCCGTCTTCTTTGGCAACCAGAAGCAAGTATGGATCATCTAAGAAATAAGGCAAATCAAGGGCGTACGTGCAGAGAAGTCACAGGCGAAAGGAGGAGAAGTCTAAGAACACTGGTGAGGGTAAAATTCAATGCTTACGCCATCGACGTTAGAATATAACTGAAAGGACTGTGACCTCAAGCATTCGAAATTTTCCACTCCTATCTCAGGTATGCATTTTCCTACAGCTTTGAAAAAAAAGCTAACAATTACTCGTGGAAAATGAACGCCTTGTAGGTGCATATGACTCTCTTGCTGTAACCTCATTGAAGATGGACTGAAAAGCAGACATTACTGAATTTTAAGGCCAGAGCGGTGAGAGTCAACGTACACACTATTTCATAAAGTTTGTCAACAATACAATAAAGTAAAACAACATTATTTTTCTAGTCTTTTGGACAGGAAATATTGCATTAAGCTGGAATTTTTTCAACTCAAAATAAGGCTTACTATTAACAGATACTATGAACTGAGTGAAGTGTTATTCATAGGGTCGCTTTGAGAGTCCCCAGAATGCTAACGTTGATATTTTACCCAACTTTTTCCTGAATATTATCGTAATTTCCGTCAGACTTGCTATGGGGTTTTAAAAAAATTTAGGTGACATGGATATAAAATGTCGGTTTGCATGCGAGGCCGTAAATTTTGACTCTGCTGTCCACTGTCGGGGAGGCAACTTTTTCAGTGCGGCCAATAACTATTCACCATTGAAATTCTGCTGGTAAGAATGTTCCAAAACGTCATATACTTTCTATTTTACGTAAAAAATAGCTTTAAATTCCCATGATTTGGCGATTTTTCTCTGGCAGACCAACCTTACACCATTCGTAACTTGACCATCATAATTTAACCTGCCCCTAGTTTCACGTCTAACTTTTTACATTATTTGCCTCCTAATATGTGTTCATCGGGAATAATCTTCGACACAAAATTAATTTGCCATCAAAATTATCAATTTTCAAAAATTAAGTGAGTTAAAAAATTTAATTTGGAAGATATTACGTACTAACTGCCCGATTCCTTCCCAAACCCGCAACTTCGGTACTTTGAAAAGGGTACTCCTGTTATTTTCGGCTTTTCCCATGATAGGTAATGGGTTTCTGACTACCTTTACATTATTTCCTGCCAAGTCAAGCATCATTTCCTATTGATGCCAAATATTCTCCGGTTTGCAACCTCGAGTTTTCTGTTTATGATCATCGCGGGTTCTTATATTTTCGCAAGCTTATTGGTAGATTCTGCAGACTGCATGATCGGAACTCCGGAATTCGGTGATATCTCGTGACTTCTACTGTACTCTCCTCGTTTCCATACCATTGTCCCCGACGAGCTCCTCCTGTCTCACCCCCATGAGGTTCCGAACCCTCACCTAATAAACCTCCCGATCCCGCCTCACTGCATCATACAAATATAACAATTCATTATAGAGGGAAGCAGTTTTTTCTCCATATTTATTTTGAAATTGAATGCTCGTTTGATGCAGTCTCCAATTTCTCTTATAGGATCTTTTCAATACTTCTTTCTCAGGTTGCCATATTTACCTGGTATTATCAACTATTGTTTTAAAGGATGGTCCGTTGTAAATCAGACCTGACTTTCTATGTTTAACAAAATACTGGCAACTGTTTTCATTAAGTTGCTTACGCAGAGCCGTGTATTTATTTATTTTTACTAAGGTACCACTTTTATAACTGCAGTGCCCTTCGGAAATTAAATATAAAATTTATTTTAACACATTTTTGTGAGCATGAATTGCTATATGTAAATATAGCTCTTCTTGTCATAAATTGTCTTCTTTCCTACCTCATACCAGCTTAACGAACAACAGTGCGGCAGGCCCAAAATTCGTGTTAATTACAAGCACAAGGCGCGGATCATAACAATTTGGCGAGGACGTTCCTCAAGTACGATGGCTGACAGGTACGCTGACTTGAAGCAAATGTTATAACCGCAACTATAGCTGATGGAAGCTCTTAAAATTAAGCCATCTTACTCACCCATGAGCCAAGCAAGCACTGCTCAGTCACAAATAAGTTGGCATAATCGTTGGCAGCATCACTGAGGTTCTGTGTGACCCGCAGGTCCAGATCACGTTTGATTTCTGGTTTAAACGTTACGGAGACTTGCGCTCGGTCGATCTGATTCCCAAGGACGATTCATGGAATTTTCGACTCCTACGCCGTAAACTGGGTCCTACCGAGTACTACTGATAAAACAAAACTCGCTTTAGCGGCCAAGTAGGACACGTTGTTGTAGATTTTCCGTGAGCACACATCCTTTTTTCAGTGTTCGATTACGATGCATTGAGGGGTCCCAGAGTCAGTGTCAACAATTCAGAATAAGCGAGTTAAACATGACGTGGACCTCCAAAAATTGTTTGGAAAACGTTGCTTATGGACATTCTGCATTCGCAAAGCATATCGAACAGGGAAGGCTCCGTCAGCAATAGGATCAAAACTTCGGCCACGGCCTCTTAAAATGCTTTTAGCATATGAGGCACAGGCACAGCTCTTGCTAGCGAGAAAATCAGCCCTATAACGTCTGAATTCGAAAGTTTCTTCCCCAACCGGAATAGAGGCCGAAAGAACGCATGAAAATGAGACAGTTAATGATAGTTGCAATGCCTTCTTATCTAGACCGTTTAGTGGAAATTCAGCCACTCCACTTTTGACCCTCCGGACTTGGATTGGTGCCGTCCTCGAAACCGAAACGTTTACCCCTTGGTGTGTGACCGTAGCGATTTGACGTTTTCGTAAGTTTGATAGTCCAGAAGCAGATGGCATTCCGGTCAGTCGTTGAAAAGCTAAAGCGAAGGAAATTTTTTCGTCTCTTCTGTGAGAGATATTTGATCTTCCTCTTGAAAGCGAAACTTTTCCTTCTATATGTAAGCATCGCACTTACTGCCTATACCCAAGCACGGGCGATCGAAGTTATTGGACGATTTCAGGCCAATAAATACAATAACTGCAGCCTCAAAGATTTTTGAGACCTTGATCAAAGAGCAGATGATGCGTCATCTGACAGAGAACAACCTGCTTAGTGCGGCTCAGCATGGGTTCCTCAAAAAAGATCCTGTGACACCTGCCAGCTCTCTTTCTTCAATCATATGTAACCGTTTAGATAAAGTGGTTTTGCCCTTTATGCCGTTTACTTCGATTGCACTAAGGTTTTTGATCACGTTAACCATGTTCTCTTCCTCCTCCTCCTCCTTCTCCTCCTCTTCATCCTCCTCATATCCTTCTAAAACTTACCTCTTTCGCCATAGGTAACCAGCTTCCGAATTAAATATCTTCCTATTTGGATGCTTGCACACGAGTTAACATTTTCTATGTTGTCTCGAACGGAACACTTGTGAGGAGTGGAGTTATTCAAGGTAGTGCACTTGGCCCGGCTCTTATTTTTCCTTTTTTGTCAGCGATGCTCCTGATTGTTTCTGGTAGGGTAGGCCCTTTATGTACGCTGATGATTTTACAATTGCTTATCGATATAGACCAACAGATCGCAACGTCGTGCTCAAGCTCATTAAAAAGGATCATCAGAACTTTACCCTGTGGTACTATACATGGCACCGTCCCGTTTCTTAGAAAAAATGCTCCGTTATGTTTGTTGGTGGCGATCGTCGGCCAGAACTAAGCATAAACGTTCACGACCTTAATATGCTCGGAGTTATGAAGGACCTGAGCATCTTGTGTTCATATAGTCTTAATCTGTCAGAGCACTCCTTTCTGATTGTTTCGAAAGCACGACAGACTTCCCCATTTAATCTCAGAACCAACCTTTATAAGACCTAGTCTAGTCTAAGACCTAGTCTAGAATATGAATTGTTTCTATTAAGCCTTCTGCGTGCCGGTGAACGGAAGAAAATTGAATCGGTCCAGAATTTCTTAACTCAAAGATTTTTCGCTTCAGAACACCAGAAATCGGCCTATCAACAACTCTCGATCATTTTTGGCTTCGCAGATTACAGAAGGGGCTGTTTTTATTGTTTAAAATTTTACACGGTTGTACCTTTAACCCACTCAATACTCTGAGGCAGCTCGACCTCTCTTGGCGCATCGAGGTGTGTTTTATTTTTCGTATGGCACGCGCAGTTAGATATCGCCAGTTTTTCAGTAAACACCACAGCAATCTGGAATAAGCTACTCAGAAGTATTAAAATTCAGCAAAGTTATTCCTTATTCACTATCACTATTTTTCTACATTCAGAACAACTTTCACGAATTTTGTGTGCTGACTCAGTAGAATATCTTTATCACTCTGTTGGCCTTCAAGGACTCCATATCCTTTGCCAAACTTCATGTTGGGGTAATGGCGCTCAATTTGCAGTCGGCAATTGGCTAATTCTTCAGCCGACAGCGAGCAACCGTCCGCTGACACAGTCCTCTGGTGCAGAATACTTTATTCGTGACACTCAAGGGAGACTGAGAATAATGTTTTCATTTTTCAATTCAAACTCGTCCCGAACTTCAACGAGCTGCAGTTTTCATCCTAAAACACAAGGAGAATATTCAGGACTTTATTCAATGCCAGCTAGATCCTTTACAGTAAAGCTGTTTTGACCTTACCTGTAAACTGACAATCAATGTATACAGAAGGATATCTGGCGAGCATACGTAGCTTTCGATCGATTCTCCTTGGACCATTACATTTATATAGGGAGGGAGTAAAAAGAAATATGCTGGCAATTATGCTCATCGTTACAGGCAAATTATTCATGGGAATGAGGGAGGGGGGAGTTGATATTACCCGGCTGGTTGCGAAGCAATGAGGATATGTTGAATCTGGCTTCCTAAACTAGATTGCGATTGCGTCTGCTGTTGCTAGCAAACACTGATACAGAGACCTTGGGTGGTTTGGCGGGACCTTATAAATTACTTAAAATGCTTCGCTGGGGTCCACACGATGTGCAGAGTTAACCATATGGGCAAGGATGGAGCTGTTAATGCGTCTGAGTTCATCTTTGGTCAGCCATGCCGGGAGGTGCTTCCGTATTCTTTTGGATAAGCACCGACTCGTGCGACCGATATAACCTGCTCCACAGAAGCAAGTAAACGAGTAAATAAACATAGAAGTGGTTTGAGCTGGCAGCCTATCCTTACCTTCACCCTGCAGGACCGGGTTGGTTGAGAAATACAACCAAATTTTCGCTGCTGGATAGGTTCGTGATACGGCTTGGTTAAGGTGACAGCTTAGGAGTTCACTTTTTGCATCCCCTTGAAAGGAGACTTTGAGGAATAGGCACAGTGGGTGTGATTATCTTTACTACTCTCTCCATCATATTCTTTAGGATGAATCTGTCCAAAAATCCGGTCTGTCGAAGCAGGTGCTGCCGAGCAGATTTTTCTGACGCTTTCCTTTAAGCAGGGGATTAAGTTACGCTTCTTTTGGATACGTACAAAACAGTTGAAGTTTGTATGCTGTTCAGACCAGGTTTTCTTTCGGTAAACGCTCCTTCAAAATATATCGTCAGGTCTTCGACTTTGAAGGACATGCAAGAAGGGAAGCGAACCTGCCGTCTCCGCATCCAAGGTAAACTTAATGGTGGACTGTGCTTGATTGACAGTATTGAGAGGCACATTTACATCGGTTTCTGCTGGGACGATGGCGAAGATGTCATCGATATATCGACCGTAGTGTTTTAACTCATAGATATGTTCACTGAGTTGACATTTCTCCAGCTTGTCCATGAAGATATTAGCCAAGAGAGACCCGAGAGGTGAGCCCATAGCGACGCCGTTTATTTTTCTATAGAGTCGGTTGTCAAAAAAGGAATTGCGCATTTAATGCGCATTTTATAAATGGTTTATTTCGTGCAGCAATTGGTATTCCTACTTTTATCTGATTGGCCTCTATGAATTCGCAAATATAGTCGACTTTTTATGTGACTGGGACGTTTGTAAACAGTGATGAAACGTCTAGGTTGATCATCCTCATGTCCGTTAAGTTCATGGCTTTGACGCCGTCGATAAATTGGACTGCATCTTGGTAGCTATGCAATGCCAGCTGCTGCTGCAAGGGTTTGAGTTTCTCTGCAAACCGCTTCGCTATCGCATGATATGGCGAGTTTCGCATATCCAAGGTTGGACGAAATGGCCGGCCGTCTTTGTGGATCTTGGATAGACCAAACAAACGAAAGATGTGCCTGCCTACTGGCCGCAAGTGTTTAAGGTCACGGTCGCTTATGAATCTTGCCATGTGGAGTCTTCTTAAGCAGCCGGTCAGCTAAACCTCTACTTCATCCTTACAATCTTTTTCTCTGTCTACTTTTTAAAATTTCGTCTGCTCTGATAGGGAAAGGGTTAGGGTTGATATTACTCGGCTGGTTGCGAGGCGATAAGGGTTTGTTGAATCCGGACAGGGGGGGGGGAGGTGGAAGGGGGAGAAAGCGCAGGAAGATGCAGGCAGATATGTAACCATTGGCCATGCCAGGCTCGGGGGCTTTCCGAAGGTTCTTTTGCGCGCACAATAAATGGATAAATCAAATTACATTAAAACGAGAAATGAATGCATCCTAAACTTTGTACAGTGTGTCAGTAAAAACATTCACAGCCAAACTTAGATAGAAGTCAGAGTAAGCGTGGGAACCTAAAGGTGTTATTAGTTCTTCCATATCTGCTGATAGAAAAAAACTATACTTTCGGCAAAGGTTTCGTTAGTCTCTCCTTCTACTCTAGAAACACCTATAGCATGGTCGGAACCCCCATGTGAGCTGATGTTATTTTTGGAGAGCCACTGACTTCTCTCTGACAAGCAGCACGGATTCCGTAGAGGAAGGTCCTGCTTCAAAAATTTGCTCAATTGTCTAGAACGATGGACTCGAGCGCTCGACGAAGGAATATGGTGCATACAGGCTTTGCAGACTTGAAGAAAGCATTTGACACTGCCTCTCATATACAAGCTCACCCGTATAAGGATAAGGGGCAGCCGTTTGCAGTGGATCGAAAACTTCCTGACCGGTCGATCTCAGACCGCATGTACTAGTGATCACCGTTCGGCGGAGGTGGCGGTTGAGAGTGGGCATCCCTATGGTTCTGTTCTTGGCCCTATCCTCTTCCTCATTTATATTGATGACTGCATAAGTGGATAAGGCTGCGAAAGTGCAATATTTGTTGACGACCTGAAACGTTGGAAGGTAACCCACAACGAAGATCGTGAAGAAAATCTATGGACAAATTTGAATCGACTCGAGCAATGGTCAGTCGAACGACTGGCTCCTGCTTTTCAATGTTTCCAAATGCAATATTATGCACTTCGACAAAACTAGCACTGTGCACCAGACGTGGATGCTCAGAAAGATCTGGGGGCCTGCCAATACAAGGATCTGGGGGTGTCAATCGCGCCTTCGTTCAAGCCGTTACCCCACTACTAAAAGGTGGCCAAGTCGGCAATATCAAACTTGTATCTCATCCGGCGCGCTTTTGGCAAGTGCAGGTACTTGTGATTTGTTAAGGTCTTTGAGATGTATTTATGACCAAAAATAGAATTTGCCATCAAAGCCTGGAGACCGTGGACAGTCAAAGACCGAAAAACCCTTGGAAGTATTCAATGACACAATCAAGCTAGTACGAGGCCTAGTACTTGCCCTACGAAACACGCTTATCCGATATCAATTTGTTTCTCCAGGATTACAGACAACTATACGGTGACTTAATACAAGCATTACGCATGTGACAGGGTCAGGATTGTTGCCTCGCATGCACCCATTTCTTTGAAGTGGCCAATATCACTAACTTTCGAGGAAATCTTCTCAAGTTACGTGTGACTGGGGCTAGATTGCCTTAAGAATGTTCTCCTTCTCTAAAATAGTAATTCCGGCATGAAATGCTCTGCTTGCGGGCATTGTCATGCCCCCATCCATGGACACCTTTAAGACGAAGTTTGACTAGTACAGCGATATATAAATAAATCAACGATTTTATTCGATCAAATAAATTTCGTGACGGCTCGTCAGCTGTGGCCCGTCTTTGCATGAATGAATAACAAGTGGGTTATAGCACAATTTGAATATCAACAAAATCAATAAAAGCAAGGTCAAATTTATGCGTAAGTGAACATTCATATTGTCAACGTAACTCGGGAAAGGGCGGAATTTTGGGGGGAAACAACACAAAAACAAACAAAAGGTGACTAAATGTAGGCCTATGGACCCCAAGGCAGCTGTAGGTTAGCCACATGTTCTAATTGCTTACATAGGTCGGGTTTCTCCCGCCATATGTAGGCTGCTTCCATGTAGCACAATGTCCGGTTTGTTCGTGCTCGAACAAGAACTCGGAAAGATTTTTTCGGATCGACAGAGTGACCACTGTCCAATAGATGTTTTGTAATAGAGGACCGAGGTACTTTGTTTTCCTGTTTAAAAAGCCAAGAGGGTAAAAGTTCAGCTGCCCTGGTCGCCAATTGCTTTTGCGTTCGCCCGATGTACTTGCATCCGCAAGTGCATGTGAATTCATAGACGCAGTTTGGAGTGGCGTGCAAAGGCAAGGCATCTTTTGTCCCGTTAACGGGAAGGCCTTTAATAGGGCTGAGGAACACCAATGCAGCTGCATTGTTCGTTCTATCTATGGTGCATCGCAAACGTCGTTTGATTGTATTTGATACATTGTCACCTTTGAAAGGTAGAGATATAAAAACGGGCTTTTTTGGAGCAAACTGTTCCGTAATTTTCAGCCGTAAAGGTTTACTGTATTACTGAATGAAACGTGAAGGATATCCACGTTTAAGTAGGGCGTCTTTGATGCTGGAAATTTCTGCTGGTAATGTTTCATTGCTGCAAATTTTCTCAGCTCGCTGGAAGAGAGTTAGTACCAAGTTTCGTTTCCACTGGATTGGCACAAAACTAGTAAAGTGTAGGTACTGGCCCTTCCAGGTAGCCTTGTGATAAACACTTCGCCTTATTGAACCATCAGCCTCTCTTAACAGGAGGACGTCAAGAAAAGGCAACTTGTTGTTTTGCTCCATTTCCATCGTGAACTTTATTTTGGATGCAATTTATTCATGAATCGAAGAAGGTTTTCAGCGTCTTGTTTGGTTTCAACTATAGTGAAGATATCATCGACGTAACGTCTGTATAAAGTTGTCTTGTTTAGTTGTGATGACACGTTATATTCTAAATGACCCATGAATATGTCAGCAAAAGTAGGTCCAAGTGGACTTCCCATTGCGACTCCATCGATTTGTCTATACCAATGCCCATTAAAGAGGAGTTGCACATTTTTCGTACATAGTGTAAGCAATTCCCTTAGTAAATCAGGTGGTAGACGAGTATAGGATGCATGAGTACATATAACGCCGATTGTTTCGTCCAATGGTACGTTTGTAAAGGATTCAACGTCTAAAGAAATCATAAATTTGTTTGCAATATTTTGGAACTTAATATCTTCATCAAATTGAAAGCCATCCTTTGTCACGTAAGTGGAGAACCGGCTCCTAATCGGCTTTAATTCCTTGACAAGCCATTGTGCTAGCTCGTGTTGAGGAGAGTTAATCATAGACAAAATTGGCCGCAAAGGTATGTCCTTCTTATGTGTTTTGGGCAGACCATATAGACTGGGGATATGTGTTCCTTTAGGCTTTAAAGCTAATGCAGTTGCAGTATCAAGCAGGTTTTTGTTCCGCAACTTTTTAATAGCTTTCCATACTAAATCTTCTATTGCTTTGGTTTGATCTTTGCCAGACACCTCAAGACGAAATTTGCTCTGGTCACCCAAAATAGCTTCCATTTTTCTTACATAATCCTTTTGGTTGAGAATGACAACTCCATGACCTTTGTCTGGTTTAGAAATTATTATTTCCTCGTGGTGTTTCAAAGTGGTGAGGGCAGCCATGTGTTGTTTTGTCAGAGGAGTTGTTTGTGTTACAGGAGCATTGCGATATTGGTGAGCAATGTCCACAAATTTTGCTTTAAGCCACCCCACATCGTCAGTTGACCTAGGTATTAGGTCTGCTAACTGAGAGTTTAAGTCTTCAAATTGGGCCTCAATTTCAACTGGGTTTATTCTTCTGTTTGGAACACAAAAGTATAATCCCAGTGATAAAGCCTGTGATTGTACCTTCGTCAGTTTTAGATCTGATAAATTTAGAATCATTTCCTTTGCGTCCAGTGGAAAGTAGTCATCAGTGGACTTCTTGCATAAAGACTTCCGGTACGCGTAAATTTGACCTTGCTTTTATTGATTTTGTTGATATTCAAATTGTGCTATAACCCACTTGTTATTCATTCATGCAAAGACGGGCCGCAGCTGATGAGCCGTCACGAAATTTATTTGATCGAATAAATTCTGCCATATTTGCTTGCTTCAAATTTCTTCCTGGGAAAAGATGTTTCATAAATCAATGATGTCATATATATAGTGGCATATACATATGCATACATCGATCTGTCAGAGGACCCACTCGTCCCCCCATGTTGCCTTTAGAGCTCTCTCTCGAGCCTCAACCGCGAGGCAGCTAGGATATAGGCAGAAAGATATTACCAACAAAGACATGGGACACTAGGAAGGCCTTTTCTGTCTTCTTAGGCGTCATCGGCTAGTGATACCCAACCCCATTGTTGCAGCAATTTCACCTGAAACCACCGAAAACCTCTCATTATAGTAAGACACAATCATTAATGCCACAAATTAAAGCGCTAGCTATTTTAAGTAGTACTATTGTTTATAATTGTTTCCTCAAAGAATTTTTTCACCATCAAATTTTGACAAATACCTTCGCGTTGTCTTCGTTGTCTTTTTTGTCTCGGCCATCGCCTCTACCGCAATTTGCGGCCCTTGGCTACGTGGCCTCATAACGGTCTTCCTCATATCGACCCACAGCTAACGATCGTGGCGGGTTCCTCTGTTTTCGTCAACGTGTCCGCAGACTCGGGAACCAGCAAAGGCGTACGATGGACGCATCTCCGACTCTTGGGGATGGTCTTGTGACCTCTGCGGCCTCCACCTCCTCCTCGTGTGACCCTAAGCATATTGATAATAGACGCGAAGGGCTCCATCTGACTTGCCTTAACACTTTGACTGCGACTCTCAAAATAGCGTGTTTGCCCCTGGGGTGGCGTTTTCAAACCTGCATTCCTTTAGGCCTAGACGTGTACCATGTATGGCGCAAGTCGCAGTTTGGGACATCATTGCATGTACCACATATGGCGCACGTCGCAGTCAAAGTGTTAAACATACTCAGCAGCCGGCTGGTCCTATTTCGCATATATTTTCTTTCTAAGGGCAAAAGTTTGCTCTCCCCAAACCCCCCCCCCCAAATTGCATTTGAACATCTAGCATTTCTGATCAATACCTCAAGATTTTTTCACTGTCTGTTCTTTCTGCTCAGCTACACCCACTGGGTCGTGCCAATCGGCATCGCTAATAAGACGTGGTACATGACATGCTGATACATGTGATTATATTACTCGGAACAAGTGAGTAATCGTATTTGTTTTCGTTTCAGAACTAACCAGCATCTGCTCACTCTTCGTCTGCAATTATGTAAGTCATCTGTTTCGAAATGTTCTGCTGTACCAAAGCATTTTTTAGCTGCTGTGTACCAAATGGGGGGGGGGGTCAGAGGCGTTTGCTCATATTTCCTTTAATAAACCTGACCTGACACGTTTGGTCCAGCTGATCCCACTTGCCGATATTTACGGCCCCGAACTTTGCACAACGGACGGGTGGAAGCCATTGAACTTCAAGTCCCCTGCAAGCAAACAGTACTTAACATTTATTCAGCTGGGGCATAAAAACGTGCGATAGACAAATATTATAATCCTCACTGGCATTTGGCGGGCAATGCACACAGCCAACGAGTAACGAGTAGTTATCTGTTAGAAAAACTCCAAACCAACAGCCCTGTTCTACCGCCGTAAAGTGTGGATTGTCCAATATGAATACAACTTTCACCACGACGGCCACCGTACCTATCATTCCGAGTGTAGGCGTAGCCTAGAAGAGAGAATTGGGAGTCGGCTACGCAGGGTGTTGCCCGTGTTTCTGTTACTGCAACAATGCGTGGGCGGTGGACCAAGACCAGAGTCCGGAGCAAGGGCATTTTATTAAACAGCGATATGGTATTAAAAATGAACAGATGAAAGGGGTAAGTATTTGGTTGTTGAGATGGAGCAGCTACGCTCTCAGAGGGACTGACTTCGGCCCATAAATGCTCCTTTGACTTGTAATATTTGTCTGTCCCTTATTCTGAGATGTGCCTCGACACCGCTCCTCCGCTGTTTCAGTTGTATTATTAACTTTCTTATTTTCCTTCGCTTTTTTAGTTCGTATTCTGACTAGAAAATACTTCGGAATTCAGAATTCGTAGACATGATTTTCGCTATGGCAGGAGCTATGCATATGCCTCGTCTTACAAAATGTTGTTAAGAGGTCGGAGCCGGGGATTTGAACAGGGTGCGGACTGAGCCTAACCATATTCTAGCAGACGTACCGGAATTGGGGAATCAAATATATGATGTCGCCGTCTTTCCAACCTCAATCAAATGATCGAACCGAAGGCTATTCCGCAATTTGAAAAGGGTGGTGAGAAAGATATGGAAAACTAGCATCCAGTCGGAGCATTTAAATCCGTTCCTAATGGGCCAACAACCGACCGAAAACGGAGCTCCTGCAGAAGGATTTCTGACAGACAATTAACTGTGCGCCTCCAATCTCGGGAAGCTGTTGATCGATAGATCCAACATGCATATCATAAGTCGTTATGCGACTGCATGTGAGGGCTCTCATGTGAACTCCAGGGCACAACGAAACAGACTGTTTCTTAACCAGATCAGTCAGCGACAAGACAACAGATCCATGTTCCAATGGTAGGGTTTTGCAGTCAATGACCAAAGGTCACGGGTTCAAATCTCGTGGTTGGGTATGACTGGCTGACAGCAGTTAATAAGCCTGAAATGGCCCTTTCCGTCTTCCTTATATTTGTCGGACTGTTAAACGTGCGGTGGTTAGTAAAAACATGGAAAGACGCTGTATCACTACAACCTTCAGGTCCGGTACCTAAGAGAAAGATAAACTTTTGGAAGCCAGTCGGGTGGATATGGCTTGCTGTACAAAAATATTTGAGGACAGGTTGAAAAAAGTTGGCAGCCGGACAAAAGAAGATGTCCAGCGTCGCGAAAGCTTGTTTCCCGAATGTGAGAGAGGCCTGCGTCCCAGCGCCTTGAGCAAGTGTACACCTGGTCCAATCTCAGTGACGATTGCTCTATTCTGATAGCCGTGATTGGCTTGAAAACATATTGCTCGGGAGGTGGAGAGTTGCAAAAGGTAGCCGGAGTAGGACCACGAAATAATGTTTCAGGATTACGTCTGAGTGAAGATATAATCAAAAGGGCACAAGTCATAGGCGAAACAAGTAGAGGACGTGTGAGATGCTATAAGAAAACGCTAAGGCACCGAACGAGCTCAAAAAAACAGTTGACCCCTGACCTACTCTGCTATGCTTTCAGCATTCCGAATCCCGATGTTGGGGTTCTCAGGGGTTATACAGTCTGTCAGGAGATCTCTGTGACTTGGACCTCCAACGAAAAGCCTTGCAATCGATCTCAGTTGCTGAAAATACGAGTTCCATCCTTTACCAGTGGAAGATGAT